>BSBK01010301.1:0-547500 GCA_027943335.1 Chamaecyparis obtusa | reverse complement strand
CTACTTTATGTTATATCTATGTGAATTGACCCCATTACCTTCATCACCAACAACACAACCTCATCATATGCTCACAGACCCCTTCAAAGAAACACACCCTTCTTCAAATTTTAAACTCTCTAATAGGCATGAAACTTGTCCATGAACTACAAATGTCTAGTGTCTCCGCTTAAGGCTTATCCTCCAAAAAAAACCTGCTATTGTGATATATGTCTAATTGTTTCTCTTAGCATTCATTAGGGGCATCAATAGATATTCTTATCAATAGATATTCTTAGAACATGCTATGCCATGAGACTTCCATTGCTAACAGAAATTTGAATAGGTGTAACAAAGCATGATCGATCTGTTAACTAAAATAATCATAGTCTTTCTTTTAACCATCCATAATGATGAGTTTTTCATCTATATTTGGAAAGAATTCTACTAATTTCCAATGAGAAAAATGCACTTTCCCAAGCCATAGACTAAAAAAATCATGCTATATTTTTCAGCATGCCAACATATTGTAATAGAAAACAATCATTTCTTTGATCAAAGTGGCCAAAGGTTGTTTCTATAAAATAAGAAGGCATGTATTGTAAAAAAGGATGATTAATTATTGAATTTTCACTACTCTTAGAAAATCATTCTCATAGTTTTGAGAAGACAGAGGGATTCTTAGGAAATAATTGTAAATTTATAATAGTTTTAATTCCCATTGAAAGCAATCCATGACTTTTCAACTAGATGTGAATGTTGTAGCATCTATATCCTAGAGCTTACTCTCTAGCCTTGGCATTTTTTCTCTTAATTAAATATGGGGAGTGTGCCTAAGTTTTATTTCTCCCTTTGTTAATCAGTGCGTCATGTTCTAATCATTTATGTGTTTGATATAGTTTACTTATGAACTGGTGCAATCATTTTATATTTGAATAGGTGTGTTTATGATTATGAATAGTTCTTTTTCCTCACAATACATCTAGAATACATGAGATGAATTGTAGCATTTGCAACCCGATCCTAAGTAATATTTAATTTGGGGTTTGTGATATTTTCACTTAACCCTTATAGGAATTATTTTTAGCTAGAAGAAAGAGTCAGTTCTTGATGTCCCTTATAATATTTTTTTTCTCAAAGATAGGATTCTTGTATTGTGTCTCAAGGTAATTATATTTACACACTCCCTAGGAGTTTCTGATCTTTATTTTGACCCTTGTAGGTGCTTCCCAAGGTTGAGATCTAAATATTAAATTCTATGTCATGTAGATTTAATATGATTTGTTCTCTTAACCAATAATGAATGGTCTGTGGTGCATCATTTCTTTTGGGTAAATATGTGAATATATTACTCGAAAGGGTCAAATATTTATGAATGTTATGTTATAAATTCTTAATTTTGTCATGCAAATATTTCTTATGCAAAATCATCTATGATTAGCTTAGATTGTTTATTAAAGGTTCCCCTCAAGGGGTACCTTCTAAAATCCTAGAGGTTATTTTATAGGGTGTAATTTTTCCCACTCCTATGAAGCTTCTGGACTACCCGTATTTAGGTGTGAGTCTCTTAGGGATCAATAGTATTTTTTGGCATGCCTGATGGGACTCAGGTGAATATTTTTGCCAAAGTCAGTGCATACTTTGGTTTTTTAAGATCGTGCATGAAGATTTTAAGTGTACTTGGAAATATGCATACAAGATCTAGTTAGCCATTGATAAGAGTTACCACATTTTTTCTTATTGGGTTAGTCCTCATACTTTTCAAGAGATTACAACCTCATGTTCTTGAGAGATACTACAAAATTTCTAGCACAAAATATAGATAGTTGAGCTAGAAAAAGAGAGGGATGTGCTATTATTTTCTTTGTATGCACCCTTTGCATGCTCTAAGGATTTTTACTTGGCCTAGAAACCAATTCCTAAAACTGAGAAATTACATGCATATATGTCAGTAGAGCCTCACCAAGTGGATAATGAGATAGATTTAGAGAGATTATCTACCTTTTCCTTTCAAGACCTTATGCCAAGAGTCCTTACTCCATTTGAATGAAAGATGGTCATTTGGCATGCAAACAAAAAGATGGGTCAAATCATGCTCCAATGTCTCATAAAGATATATATACCTTTAAGGTCATCCATAGTTCACAGGCCCCTCAAAAAATGTGGTTGGGTTCACACAAAGGAATAGATATATTATTAGAATATTTTGAAGCTGAGGATCCAAGCTCACTCTTTTCAGAGCTCCCCTACTTTTTGGGAGAAGAAGAGATTTTTCCTATTCAATTGCATGAGGTTTTCAAATCTTGAATTGGAAAGACAGTTCATTAGTAGTTCCATCTTAGTAAACCAAACAAGAATAAAGATGAGGAGATCACAAATATGCTTGTCACCTTGGGGATTGAGGAAATAAAGGATTAAGGTAGGTTCTTTTGGGATGACCTTGAAGAATTTTTCTTGTCACTCAAAAATAATGTTCCAAAGACCCTAGAAGAGACTTCCCAATATTCTGCATCTATGGAGCTACTAGAATCCAATGTTGGACAAAAAAGGAGCATTATCCCCACAAAAAATAATTCCAAACATACTTGGGAATGACCAATCAGGTATATTTCATAAATTATAACTCACCAATCAATCCAAGTCATGCTTACATCAACACATAAGGAGAACTCTTTCAAATCTATTGAATCACCCCATTCGATGTTAGAGGATTGTCCGAAAATGTAGTTTTATATAGTTTTCCCTCATTTGTCACATAAAAATAGAATTGTGCCTCAAATATTTCATCAACTTTGTCAAAATGTTATTAAAATGTAAAAAACTAAGTCACAAAGGTAGTTATTTCTGCATTCTTGTAAATGGGTCTTTATAATTTATGTTCTTTTTTTAGTTAGTATAGGTAGGTATGTTTTAATTTTGAAAAGTGATACAATGCATGTTCCACATGTTTAACGACCCCGTGAATAGATGTTTTTCTTTGTTCTTTTTGGAAGTCATCCTATTTTTAGAGAGATGACAAATATAGACCTAGATATTATACACTTATCGTCATCATAAAGATAAATATGCATTCGAAATGATGAAATATATCACACTCTAGTTAACTCACTCATTGTTGAAAGAAAACATGCTAGTGCTTTGGGTGAGTTTCATTTTGCACAAATATCCTAGTATAGGTATGTCCTATATCTTACTACCAATTTTGTACGTGGTAGCAGGTCGCTTTCTATGATAAATTATCCCTCTATGCACATTAAAATTAATGCAATTTTATTTTTAAAAAGCATATGGTAAAAAAAGGGAAATGATAAAAGGTAACTAGAGTTGAACATAAAAGATGCAAACCAAATGTATATCTATTCATTAACATGTATCTATTTACAAGTAAAAAATGGGTTTTCTTTCGCATTTGACCATTTACACTTTTTTTATAGGAAAATTTATAAAAATAAAAAATATTTTTCATTTCCACTTTCAATGTAGGTCATTGCATTTCCAGCACTAGGGTCATCCCTAAGGTCATCCCTAACAGAGTTACCCCCACTACGTCGAACATCTATTTACTCATTTCTTGAACTAGAGACCTCTTCATCATGTGGCTCAAAATTTTTAGAATCTCACGCCTTCTCAAAGATGACCCACAATTGAAACTTATCCAGCCACTCCATGCCAAGGTCCTCATCTAGATTTGTAAATCTTCTTAAAAATTTGGCTCTATGCCCTGTGAAACGTCAGTGGAAAATCAGTAGTTTGGTGCAAAATTTGCAAACAAAAGGCACCCATGGAACCTATGTCCTTTTTTATAGGAAAGCCCTCAAATCTAATACTAGTGGAAACTTGACCGTATAACATGAACCTCCTAGAACATCTTCAAAACCCTTATAGTAATCCCTACTAGAAAGATCCTAATGGTGATTAATTCAATAATGTCCCTAAGTTCCCCTAAATCAAGAAAAGAACTAATGAACCTAGAATAAATATCAATATTAATCCTATAGAAATCATCTTTATCCATAAAATCTTCAACCAACAACCATTTTATTGCAACAAGAACCAACTCATCATTGATGTCATTCAAATTTATGAGCTTTCTGTTAGTAATGCAACCTAAGAAGCAACTCTATGAACTTGAGGTGGTAAGCTTAACAAGTGTATATATACTTCCCTAGCTAATATACTCACAAAAAAACCTAACACATATGAAAATTATTGAAACCATGTGTCATGTTATGACAAAAATACCCTTTTTATAGAGGATAAGGCCTTTTCACATGCACAAACATTTAATATTCTTGGAAGAGGTTGTCATTTCAAGTTACCTAATGTACTAGGATCATTTTCCAAGGACACTAATTTATCTATTCTTGATCAATGTGCTCTCTTTTGGGTGTAGATAAGATCTATTAGATGAAGTTTTGTACTCCTTGGTTTGTGAAAGATAATTAAATATATTAAATTCTAACTTAGAATGAAAGTTTTGATATTCTCATTGTACTAACTTTGTTTTAAAGAACAAGTGATATTAATATTAGTCATTTCTTGATAAATGATTTATCCAATAGGATGTTAATACAAAACTGCAAATTAATTACATAGAGTGAGTCGATGAGATATATTTTAGATAGCTTACTAAGTGAAAATTAGGGGTTATTCCACTACCACCTTGGCAACAAACCTAAGTTAATGGCTTCATTGTAAACTTCCATTTTAAAAGTGCAAATGCAAGGAGAAAGATAAAAAGTTGAAAGTATCTAAATGCAAAAAATTTATACAATTTCAAGCTACGCTAATAACTCTATCGGGGCTATGGATGACTAAATCGCAGTAGAGAAATGTTAGCGGATGTCAAGGTGGTATCCTCATTGGGGATGTGATTAATGTCTGGTTAGTAGAAATATTCTATCTAGTAGGCTTTGGAACAAGTCCCACCTACAAATCTTAGCAAGCAAGAGGAAATTACATAGTCTCATTATTAAAGGGAAGAATGAAATCACTACACACACATGAATATATGAATAAAAAAAATTTCATTCTAATGTTATTGACCCATATTTTGACTACCAGTACTCATGAATTATTTTTTATTAAAGAAAAAATAGATTTTTAAGGGACCCAAAACCCTTTCACATGCAAATTTCGCAAGAGACCTAGAACCCCACAACTACGAAAAGTTGCTAAAGATAGGTGACTACAAACCAATAGTTAAAACCCAACACAAAGATGGAAACAAAAAAAATAGAACACATAAATAGAACATGCTTCCCAAAGAAGTCCAAAGGCTCCCTAAACCTAAACAACTTACATTGAGCTTTGAGGGATGGACCAATCAACTTTAAATGGGTTTTCACAGGCTACCATAAACCTAAAAATTGGGTTTTACATGGTTCCCATAACCAGGAACAAAAGAATCAACCAAGAACTAGTAAAGGGTCTCAAATCCACATCTAAGGATAAATGACAAGAGGTTTTGGAAGGCTCCCCCAACCTTCAGAAAAAATCTCCTACTCACAAAAAGATCACCTCTAACCCCACATCATTCCACCTCTATAGGAATCATTGAAAAGATAGAAGACGATCTGAGGAACAACCACATCCTATTAGCAATTGAGAACTCCACGTCTATAGGAATTTCATCTACATCAATAGGACTAATAGACAAGAAAAAAGAAACCTATTGAGTAGTCAAATCCTATTACAAAGAAAGGATGAGAGAAGGAATAAGAACATTAATGTTCACCCCCTTAGAGAACTCATTCCAAAATGGCCATCTGGACTCTACACCCAAAAACCAACCACCATTGGTACTAAAAAAAATTGACAAAGAAAAGGACTCCTAGAGTAGAGATAGAGTGAAAAAGGACATGAACACAATAAAGCTCATCCACAATAGACAGTCACAACCTTCCATGATAAAAAAACCCTTTAGCCAAGAGACCTGAACCTATCATAAGCTAGGAAAACAAGAAAAAGAGGATCCATCAAAGAGAGGGGAAAGGGGAGGGGGGGAGCACTTGAATTCCCTTCCACTTAAAATGCTCATCCCCTAACCCATCCACCAACACTTCACTCAAGTGAAAGCACCAAGAAATAGAAATGGAGCTATCAAGCATAAGAAGAAGGAGCAGAAGAGAATATGGTCAATAATGTCCATCCTCTCATAACACATACAACCCTCCACCCCTAATCACATTGAAACAAGATACCTCTAGATAACTACACGAAGAGATTCTACCTCCATCAATAAAAAAACCCTAAAGAGAGGGAAGAAATCAGAAGGTCTGCACCCTCCCTTAAACAAATTAGCACCAACCAACTTCTCCATCTCAAAAAGAACGATACCATCTTCCCACAAAGATAAACCTCTCAAAAACCATTTCTAACATTGTACCTACAGCTGCTCCACCATGAAGGGGCATACGCCCCTCCAATAGATTAGAATCAAGGAGCCACCAAGATTTAGTTTCGGGAAGCAACAACACCAGGGTGAAGAAATGCTAGCCAAGAGAGAGGAAGATGATAGGACTGAAATCATCAAAGCTCCCCCTCTTAAAAAAATCAGACCATAACAACTCCACCAATTGTCCAGCAAAATTTAAAACCCCAAAAAGGTAGCAAAATTTAAAACCAATTGAGCAGTTCTTGCATATTAACATTTCCCCTTCTGCAATGTTATAAACAATTTGTGGCAAATCCATCGCACCATGATCTAGATTTATCCCTTCCGAATCACTTTGTTCCTCCAGACTGACATTTTGATGGCGAAGAGGATCTAAAAACCTTAAGCACTTCAATGGATCCGTACCATCATCTTTGCAGACCAAAGTCTCCGACACCAAGCTAAGTTGACACTGGTAATTAAAATGACCTAAATGGTCTGCAACCTTTTCCATCGTAACCGCATCTTGCAAAGCTATGCTCTGTTCCCAAGCACCGACCGAAGAACTAAAAAGAAACATGCTCGGAAGCGGATTGCCCTTGCTCACCAGTAGACAAACACGAACCTACCGATCTAGCTTCTCATATGGGATGAGATCATGTTTAACAAAAATGCCCAGCTTATTGGCAGAAGTTTGAATAATATCCGGATCTCTATATTCCAAAGGTAAACCAGGGAAGGAGACCCAGACTGGAACAAAAGGGCAAAACATGGGATCCGGATGGAACTTTGGAACCCAAGCCATAGTAATCAAACCCACACCATTACAAAACCAACCCTTGAATCTATGAACTACATCTCTGTGCTTTCTAGATTCAAACAACAAAACAAAAAAATATGCGATTCGAATCTATGAAAAAACCATCCTTAAAACCCTCCCAATGTGCATTTGCCCATATTATAAAATCTGCCAATTGCAGAGATGATGGGTTCGAAAACCTACCATAAAGCGCAGTTTGCCTGAGAAGTGTCACCTGCGGCATGATTGCATCATCCAACAGTGCGATCTCCAACATTTCCGGCCGGCGAGTATCTGATTTAGTGGCATCTGCAGATTTTGGATTGAAAGGGGCTCGTTCGACTCTGGATCTCCCAAGCGGAATGTTGTTTGGTTCTGTAACATTTACTGGAACGGTCTCCTGTGGTAATGGTGCTGCGGTCTTACATGTGTTGATCTGTACAGGGGACCCTAGCGGAGTACCGAAACATATATCGAAAATTGGAGGCACACCATGATTCAGTCTTGTTCTAAAATTACTTGTTTGCATTTTCTCATTTATCCTGCAGCCTTTCTGATGTTGATGGAGACCCTTCCCCTTACCTTCGTTATTGATCTGAGTATATCCATTCTCCTGCCTAATTGGCATTTGAAATTTGCCACGCAAATGAGGCCATTTCAGATGTCCATCGACCCCCAATCTCCCTAAATGCCTAACTTTCGAGGATTCGCCAATCTCATAGGATCTAAAGCCCTGAAACGATGATGCATATTTAGAATCTAAAGGTTTTAACACTCGTCCCTGCTGCCGAGGCTGAGGTTTTTGAACTCGACCATCTGAAAATACGATTCCACTATGATATGTGTCGGATCTTTCTTGTACTCATTGTAAGTTTTAAATGAACAGAGATAAACTTAATAAATATATTTAAGAAAACAACTGAAAAAGAGGACAAGACACAAACACAACAAATTTATAGTGGTTCGATAAATTTGCTTACATCTATTCTCAAAACAGAGAATTCATATATTAATCTTATTTACAATACGTCTGTCCATGACCATTTATAAAAACATGTACAACCACCAAATAAAAAAAATGGAAAAAGTGAATGATCACGTGACAGTTGGACTTCATATATCCAACACTGACTGCCTTACGGAGTTGTGAACATGAAATCGTGAGTTAATGAAAAAGGGCTTTGCTGGCTGCACAATAGCTTTGCCTCGAAAATTTTTACCAAAGTCAGGATGCACTTGATCAAGCTTCCCCCGATCTGCCACCCTGCTCCCGAAAACTTCCGAGCAAAACTCTGCCGAACGAATCCCTGTGCGTACTTGTGGCCCATCTTGTTTAAACGAATTAAGTATAATAGATTTTATTAATTTAAAATTAACATATAAAATATTATTTATATTAAACTATTTATTATGAACCTTAATTTCAAACATACTATAATACAAAACTAATCAGTTAGATAAGTTCTATCAATTTAAATGGTCTTTTTGTTTTATAATTTTGCATATATTTGTTTACAGTTGTAATCCTGATGTGTAATTATTCACATACCTTTGATGAATGTATGCTAAAGAAACTAGATGATTTGAAACTTCGTATGAAAACTTCTCAAACTTAAAACTTCGTCATTATTCAAAACTTCGCCATCATTCTTCCTCATTCACTGCTTGTGTTTTCCTTTGGGCTCCGTTTGTTTGCGGAATTGGAGTTTGAGTCAAAACCTGATTATCTCAAAATCAGGTTTTGATATTCCGGTTTTGTATATTCGGAAGATGTTTTGGACCGTTTGGTTGACCCAGAAGATGGATTGTCTCATCCATCTTCTTCGTTTGGTTGCCATTTTCGAAATTGGAATTGGAAGTAAGAAATACCTATTTATGTGTTTGGTTTGCAATTTCAAATTGGAATTGGAATTACATTATCCATTTTCTGTGTTTGGTTCTACATTTTGAATTGGAATTAGAATTTAATTCTTAATTTAATATTTTATTATTTTGGTCCATTTTTTATGTATAGTTTTTTTATATTAATTTATATTTTTATGTAGTAAATCATAAACAAAATTTAATATTTTTTTTCAATTCTGTGAACAGTAAACTTAACTTTTTTCAATAATTTTATACATTTATTATTTTGGTCCATTCTTTATGTATAGTTTTTTTTATATTAATTTATATTTTTATGTAGTAAACCATAAACAAAATTTAATATATTTTTTTCAATATTGTGAACAGTAAACTTAACTTTTTTTAATAATTTTATACATTATCATAAACAATATTATAACAAAAAAATAATTATAACATTGCATGATATCACATCAAAATATAAATAAGTCATCTAGTCCACATATATATCTATCTCTGCATAATGATCCAACAAATCATCCCACAAATGATCAAACTAAATAGTACGATTGTTGCACAAAGTAAACATCGTAAAAACAAGATTTCGGCTTTATAGGCAGCCTTCGCTTTTGCCATAGTTTTCTCGAGTGTTTTGCAATTCTTGCACTCGTCATCTACAACAGGTGTGTGTGTAGAACGTGCTGATGATGTAAACAATAACGGGGTGTCATTGGCCCATCGAAAGTACTCGCATCCACCGCCATCCTACAATACAAATCTAAGTTAGTCTAGCTATAATGACTAATATTTATTCTTTGTAAACATTTAAATATTGTGCAATTAACAACCTTTTTCTTATTTTTGCAACTCCAAAATTTACGGTCTGGATTATCCTTTGTGTGTGACATCCTCAACACACAACACAATCCATCACTGCAGTCACACATAGGAACATTCCTCATAGCCATCAGCACTCTATCAAGCAAAAATTTGTTCATTCATACTAATTTTGTTCACTATAACAACATGACTATATTCTATGAGTACAAATTGAAAAAGTTATACAAAAAATATAATGACACAACTATAGCATCAGATATAACAATATCCATGAACTGATTGGTGGTGTGAAAACACACCGTTAAATAAGAAAATGCAAGTAGATCCAGAGTCTACGCCCTTATGCCCCACATTCGATGATCAATCTTGCATCTACAAAGTAAACATGATAGAAAAACTAAAACATGTTTATTTTTAAATGGAATACACCAAGGAGTACCATCAAAAATATTATTCGTTTACAAACATGAACAGTAAACAATCATCAGATAGCTCATTTTTTTATCAGCATATGTGGATATTTTTTTCATCAATGTTTGGAATACCTTCTAGATTTGATTGTATAGATAGTTTTGGATCACACTCTGTGATCCATCATCGGGATGAAAGAGACCAAAATGATTGCAATAGACCAAAATGATGGGCTTTTCTGTCAATCATTTTTCTCTCTTCCATCGTGATGAGGGATCACAAAGTGTGATCGTAAAATATCTACAAAATCGAATCCAGAAGCTATTTCAAACATATTTAATGTCAACATATGTGTAGTCTCACTTTATCATCATATGTGTAGTCTCAAAACTATCCATTTCTATTTATGTACCTATCATGTGGTTTTTTAAAATGAATGGAAAATGAAAAGAAATTGAAGATGAAATAGAGCATTGAACAAAGTAGAATTATTTAACTTAATTTCGTAACACAACAATAATAACAAGATGGTTAGGGTATATACATACAAAATCATGAACAATACAGTTATCTACCAAAACACATTTATAAAATCATGTCTAAAGAACTAGAAATGGATAGTTAAGAGACTACACCTTAACAATGCATTAAATGAAGCATTCATCATGTGGTACTCCTTTGTGTATTCCACTTAAATATGTTAAAAACAACAACACTAAAAAATGCAAGCTAAAAAGCACATTAATGAAAACAATGGTCAAGGGAGGGCATGCTTGTTTCCTACCTTGAAGTGGAGAGAAAAACTCAAAATTCAAAGGAAAAATGAAAGAAATAAGTTGATTAACACAAAATTAACACAATAAGTATACCAGTGGGTACTTACTAGTGGCTACTGTATACTAGTGTATACAAAAAAAAAGAGGGAAAAATGAAAGAAATAAGTTGATTGGGTTGACACCTGATCCCAAGATTGGAAAAAATCTGCATTTGGAAAAAATCGTTGCAAATTTAATAAAACCGTTGGGTCCACATCTTCCCGAATTCATCGTTGAAACATCTTTGCATGGCCATTGAGAGAGCAAGTTTTTACTTCTGCATTGCATACTAATTGCAGTTCATTGCAAGTATGTATATGAACTGCAATTAGTATGTAATATTTCAAGTATGTATATGAACTGCAATTGGTTGATTCAAGTATGTAATATTTCTGGTGCATACTAATTGCAGTTCATTGCAGTTTATGTATATGAACTACAATTAGTATGCTGAGAAAGTGTCCAATAATGAAGGGCATTAGTTTACAATTGATTCAAGTTTTTACTTCTAGTGCATATTAATTGCAGTTCATTGCATACTAATTGCCGTTCATTGCAAGTATGTATATGAATTGCAATTAGTATGTATATGAACTGCAATTGTTTAAAGAAACATGTGAAAAAGCACAAACTCCTCCCATGATAGAATCACAACCATTGATCTTGATTTCTTTCAAATTTGAACAGTGCCTAGCAATAATCTATCACAACCATTGATCTTGATTTCTTTCAAATTTGAACAGTGCCTAGCAATAACAATTAATGATACATCTAATATATTAATCAACCATGAAAAGTTTATATTTTCTAAGGTAAGTATACCTCCAATGTTTAGTCTTCCAACATAAGTCACTCGTGGCACACATCCTTCCTTACTAAAAACTTGTAAACAAGACAAGTGTTGTAGAAGACTAACACTCATATCTGTATTTTGATCACAATGAGAGAGGTGGAACAATGATCAAGACTGGTAGATAGCCCATTTTTACACATAGACAGCCTGACCAAACTTGTGTGCCAACTATGAGTCAAAAATCATCAGATGCAATCTTCATAGGTGTCACCTTTGTCTGAAGCTACATCCTTCCTTACTAAAAACTTGTAAACAAGACAAGTGTTGTAGAAGACTAACACTCATATCTGTATTTTGATCACAATGAGAGAGGTGGAACAATGATCAAGACTGGTAGATAGCCCATTTTTACACATAGACAGCCTGACCAAACTTGTGTGCCAACTATGAGTCAAAAATCATCAGAGAGATGAGCATTTCAATGGTGTGAGATTGTCTCTAGGTGTGTTGGGTGCCATCTTAGAGATCACTTTTGGATAGGATCAATATATGTTGTAGCTCACAAGTTAAAACATTATGAAGGGTATTGTAGTAGCTTGCATGTTGGTGTATTCTTGGGAATTCCCTAGATTAGACTAACTGAATCAACTCTTTGCCAAGCTACTCATGCTTCGGACTTCTAACAGAATCATAAAAATGCCTTTATAATTGATTGGCATTAAGACAAGCACCGAGATGGACTTGTGAGGAGGACTTTTGACATTACAGAGTACCACAATTGAAAATTTAGTGCATGGTTGTTGGATTGCAAAATACATTGTTATGGAAGTTTGAACATCTAGGTGCAATTTTCTATAACAACATTATTTTTCTAAACTGGGAACACCATCTGTAAGTAATATAAACTCGTCTACCTCCATCAGTAAGCTATCAAATTTCAACCATTTTTTGTATTGTATTTATATTCTCAACACATGTGATCTTTGACTTCATGAAACTAGAATGTTATCACTACCCATACCTTACAAACATGTGATTTCTAAAAACTTGCTCAAGACTGAGTCACGAGTTCCTTATTGTAAAGTTGAGGAATGAATCTCTATATTAGGATAAACATTCAAGATAAATTTAGTGGATTTTTGAGGAACTCCTCACCATAGGCCTTGTTTTCAGCCATGTATTTGCCAACTTTGGAAAGTGGAGGAGAAGTAAACATATTGATCAAAAGACTACAAATTTAGTTTTATTGGAATAAAAAAATGCTTCCTTGGAAAGCCAGTTTGAGCTCATGATTCTCACATTTGTGGAGGCAACAAATATGTTGTAAAAGTAAAAAATCTCACATGGGGAAGATTTCGAAGACATCAATATTCTGCTATCATGTATAAAAATGAAACTTTGACTAAATAGGATAATTCTTGAATTTACTCCTGGAAAAAGAGCTTAAACAACCAATGCAACAATAGGGGACATGCACCAAATTTGCTGGCTTAAATTGATCATCCTATTGTAGCAATAGGAGCATTAGAAAAAATGACAATTTCAAGAATTTTAGATGTAGATTGTAAGAATGTTCTAAGGGTGGGTGGTTGGCATGATCCTATACTTAGCTTTAGGATATTACTATGAGTTGTGCTGCTAACACTTAAAAATGTTTTCAAACTTCTATATTTATGGGAAGTGTCAAAGAAGTTCTATTAAAAACTATATTCACAATACTCATTATGTTGAGATGTATCCTCTAATGGGATTTTCAAAATGATGTTCCTTTTCCCTGCTAGAATTGAGAGATAAATGGAACCTTTGAAAAAGAGGGAGCGGAGCAATGGGATAAGATTGATCAAGACATGTTATGGCTCACAATTTTAAACAACATGAAAGGCATTGTGGCAGCTTGCATGTTAGGACATTCTTGGGTATTCCTTGGATTAAGCCAGCAGATCAACTCTTTACCAAGCTACCCTCATGTTTCAGAGTAAATAGAATTAGAAAAATGCACTCATAATTGACTAGCAAATAAGACCATCTCCACAGTGCTTTATAGGATCCCTCTTACCAAGTACTCTTGAATTTGTCCTTACTCTACTAGACAACTATGGGAGTCTAAAAAATATGTTGAGTTTTTAGTCTTCTTTTGTAGCCAATCAACTTCCATTTGAATTTTCTTCATGATTATGGGGTTCTAACCTCTAGTGTTAATGTGACTTAACTTTTGAGAATTCCTCTCCCTTGTAGAATCATCATGGAGCAATGGTTGAGCTAGGAGAAGGTCTTAATAAGCTGCAAAAGCTATAATTTAGAAGTGGGCCATTTCATCAGTTTGAGCAATAACAAATTAATATGCAATAACATGGTTCTACTAGAGTTAAAGGGGAAGAAAAAATAGCATATTGGAAACTAAGATTTCTGAAATGGAACTTGAAGAAGCTGATGAAAACAAGGATGACTGTGTTAGCAGAAAAACACGGCAACCAGGGTACCAAGGGTACAAATTGTCTATGCAGGGATCCGTATGCATCTTTATTTTCAATTAATTAAAAATACAATCAATAGTATACTATGTTCCTTGCATAGATGCCACCCAAAAAATATGTAATCATGTAGAAAGATAGAGACCAGGACAAGTGAGTTGCATTTCAAAATCCGAAGTTGATGAATTAGATTGGCAGGTATTCATTTTACTTCCAAAATAGGAATCATGATGCAGTTAATAAGATTGAATCAACATAGGACACAAATCTAGTATGCAATCTCACTAAAGAAATCATGACCAAACTTGAAACTATCAAGGCAGACAAGAAACCTTGAAACTATATCTGTATGTAATTGTATAATACCTTAACAATAGACAACCCATTTTTACAAACACGAACAATAAACAATCATCAAAAGAATGGGTTGTCTATGCTTCACACTCAACACATATATCTACCAGAGAATTTCTTACCATAATGCCATTTCAGCAAACCCATTTGTGCATTTCTTGCAATGCTTCCAGATTTTGCATTCATATTTACCAGAGCATTTCTTACCATAATACCATTTCAGCAAAAACCCATTTGTGCATTTCTTCCAAAAGCTTCTAAATTTTGCATTCATATTTGCAAAATTTGATAAAGTATGTAGAAAATCATGATAAAGTTTGATAAAGTATGTTGGGATGAATTAGCACATCATAGGTGACAATCATCAACCATAAACAATCATAAAAAATCAACAATGTATGTGAACAACTATGATAAAGTATGTAGAAAATAACTATAATCCACCATATGTGGTTGCAATCCAGTCCACTCTCTCATCCTCACTCATCAACAAGAACCCTTTGGCTCTTTCATGCTCAACCATGAAGGTGTCATATACCCTCAGGAGTACAACTCGACTCAATTAAGGGATGGATTTGAGAATGCTATATGCATCTGTCAAAGCATTCTCATAAGCAGATGTATCAATTTTGTGAAGGTGCACATTGCTCATGCCCTCTTTTATTTTCTTCATTGTTTCACACATGGAATCCAAGGAAGCAGTGGCACTTGCCTTCCTCCTCCTTCCCCCCCTTGTGACTGATGATGTAGGGGTTCCTCTACCACTTGCACTTGGAGTGGATTGATTGGAAGGATAAGGGTCATCGTCCAAATCAAAAGCAGTATCCTCTTCATCAAGCACATTGTATGGCTCTTCCATAGGGTTCCCTTCTTCAGTCTCAAGGGCCATTGTAGCTGCATTGCCTTCAGCAATGTCGTTACCCACAATTACACCCAGTTCATTAAAGTATTGGAAGGGCTACCTCTTATACACTTTGGCATTTTTGAACTCTCTTCTCTGCATGTTGGCATAAATAAATGGATTAGGTTCTTTGTCTTTCATTACGTACTTTATAAGAAGGCAATATTATTTCCATCAAAATAGTAGAGAGATCACTCTACCTTGAGAAGCTCATCCCATACGCTATCCTCAACATCCATGCATTGAGTTGCCTCGTTCCAGGTGAAGCCACTTGTATTTCTTAGCTCCTTCATGACTCTATATGCTAGCTTCCATGTTTTCAACTTATTTTTGAAATTGTCCTTAGATAAATTTAGGTTCATATCATTGTTGAACCTCCTCTCAATGGCTGTCCATGCTTCTTTTTTAAAACCTCCATCACCTTTTCTTCCTAGCTGTACTTGCTCCATGAGAAAGTCTAGAAACTTTCATTCCATTTCATTACTCCACATTATCTTCTTAGAGGAAGAAGATATTTGGCTACTGTTACCAATTTCATGGCTACTCATCATCAGTTCTATGTATGCCATGCTGTGTAATCATCAAAGTATCTTCGTACATCAGTTTACTCAAATAAAATAAATTGACCCATAGAAGACTAATACATTTGGATAGAAACAGAATAGAAAGGAAACCATCTTGTATATCAAAGTATCTTCGTACATCAGTTTACTCAAATAAAACACATTGACACATAGAAGACTAATACATCTGGATAGAAATAGAATAAAAAGGAAACCATCCTGTATATCAAAGTATCTTCATACATTAGTTTATTAAAATAAAACACATTGACCCATAAAAAGACCAATACTTCTAGATAGAAACAAAATAAAAAGGAAACCATCATGTATATCAAAGTATCTTCATACATCAGTTTGCTAAAATAAAACACATTGACCCATAGAATACCAATACTTCCAGATAGAAATAGAATAAAAAGGAAACCATCTTGTATATCAAAGTATCTTCATACATCAGTTTACTAAAATAAAACACATTGACCCATAGAATACCAATACTTCCAGATAGAAACAGAATAAAAAGGAAACCATCCTGTATATCAAAGTATCTTCATACATCAGTTTACTAAAATAAAACACATTGACCCATAGAATACCAATACTTCCAGATAGAAACAGAATAAAAAGGAAACCATCCTGTATATCAAAGTATCTTCATACACCAGTGTACTCAAATAAAACACATTGACCCATAGAAGTCCAATACTTGCAGAGAAAAACATAAGAAAAAAGAAACCATCATGTAGTCTTGACCCATTAAAAGAACAACTATTCTTGGGATCTGTACTCTTCCCACATTCTACTTGTTATATCATCTTGAAATTGTGCCCACTCATCTCTATCACGCTGAGACAACCCATACGTCTCTAGCATTGGTACATCTATCCCATCACAGTCATCTTCCTCTTTGGTGGAAATTTCTGATGGAATGCCATCCTCTAATGTAATGTAGTTGTGTAGTATGCAACATGCCAATACAATATGGGCTTGTGTCATGATAGGATAAGATGTGGCATGCCTCAAGATTGGAAAATTCTTCTTGAGAATACCAAATGTACGCTCTATTGAGTTTCTAAGAGAGGAGTGTTGATGGTTGAACAACTCTTGTCGAGAGTTTATTGGATTTTGTCTTGAAAACTCCTTTAGGTGGTAGCGTGTACATCGATAAGGAGCAAGAAATCCAGGTGCATTGGGATATCTAGCATCCACTAGAAAATATTTTCCTACATAGATAAAGTATATTATTAAAACTTGAAACATTGATTGTACCCTTGAGTATATTAAACTATGATTTGGCTTACCGGGGGGAACAACAAGAGGATATGCTCTTGACAGAGCTGAAGCCAAAACACGACTATCCATAGTAGACCCTTCCCAACCAGCAAGGTAGTAGTGAAACTTATGATCGAAGGAACACACACCCATAACATTTTGTGACAAGTTGCCTTTTCTATCATGATATTTACCCTGCATGTCGACATCGATGGTGACTGGTATATGGGTTCCATCAATAGCTCCAACACAATCCTATATAATATGATACAATCATCAATTCTATGGCCAAGCAATAATATGATAAGGATCAAAATCCATACAAGAAAGTTGTAACAACACAACAATTACCTTGAAGAATGGATCAAAACATTCATTCCCACTAATTTCAGGAGGAGTGTTTGGACTAGGTGGTAGAAAGAAATCTTGGTGGAGTCCTAAGATAGCCCTCAACACCTTGTGGAAGTATCGGCTAATTGTCTCTCCTGAGTGCCCAAAGTTGTGGGCAATCTTGCGGTTCCTCATATTGTGGCCAACGGTGTGGAGGAACATCACAAGTTGTTCTTCTAACGTCAAGTGTATCGTATCTGTCAAGGTTCCTTTCAGCCTTAGGATAGTAGCTAGATGAAAGAAGGCTCCCCTACTCATGTGAATCTTATCATGACAATCCACATCGTTGGAATGAATAACCATTCTATAAAAAGAATTTCCTTTTCTACTTCGTTTACGTGCACTACCTTCTCGGCCTACCACTACTCTGGCTATGTAAACACAAGCAATAAGAGCTATGAGAAGAAGAGAATATTGGGTCTCCACAGCTACCCATCCTAGAATGTCAATATTCTTAATAGGATCCATCAATGGCCTGAAATTTGGACAAACACAACGATATCAACGAGGAGATATCTAGTATGAACCGAGTGTTCCCTATAAGTACATCTTGTTGACAATTTAAAATTTTCTATTTTTTCATTAAGAATGATTTATTACTCCCCTTTATAAATAGCCGAACCAAAATAAAGACACAGTAGTATAGAAGAAAAACTCAAGAAACAAATAAAATGACCATTAAGCAGACCATTTTAGTAAATGATACAGAATTGTGCATCTTTTTAGTGAGTTTCTAATAAGTTTCTAAAAAGATACACAATTCTGTATCATTTACCACTGAATTGTATTAAAATCAATTTTATAAGAATATTTTTAGTAAGCTTCTAATAAGTTTCTAAAAAGATGCACAATTCTGTATCAATGCAAATGCAATAGTACATGCTGCTCCTTTACCACAATTGTGCTCCTTTACCACAACTGTGCATCTTTTGATATCAATTGCACTTCATGACTTTGTGAATTTACAACTCTATTCACCTACTATTTTAGTGGTAAACAATACAAAATTGTGCATCTTTTTACAAACTTATTAGAAACTTACTAAAAAGATGCACAATTCTGTATCATTTACTAAAAAGATACACTAATTGATGGTCTCTACAAGGCAGGTGAAGTAAACAAAGCTCTTGAATTAGCTGATAAAATGAATCAAAATGGTTTTCATCCAAGTTATATTACACACACTACCCAAATATATTTGCTTGCCAAGGTGGGCAGAGTGGATTTAGCTCTTAAATTGGTAGCTCAAATGAGGCATGCTAACTCTAGTCTAGATATTATTAAATATAATACACTAATCAATAGTCTCTGGAAGGTGAATAGGGTACATGATGCTTGTGCATTAGCAGCAAAAATGATACAAGATGGTTTTTATCCAGATATTGTTACATATAATACCCTAATTGATGGTCTGTGCAAAGTGGGTAAAGTAGATGAAGCTTTTAGTAACTTGAAGGGTGGAAGCAAGGTGGATTTTAGAATCCCAGTAAAGACATTGAGTAATGAGTTTGTTATGTTTAAATTCTTCCCTAATGAAGGAGGTGGCGATTCAGCAAAGCTAGAGCATCAACTGCAAGGTAAATATAGGAAGGACTGGACCATTATATGTTTATAAGCTTGAGATAAGATTGTTTCTGCATTCAATTTTGTTAGTTTTAATATCTGAAAATGGGTTAATTTTGAGTTTTTTGGTCCTTTAGACTATCTGATCTTGCAAACTTCATTAAAATTATTTTATTCAATCTTTCATTATCAAAGGATGACTGATCTGAAACATTATGCGGTTAGAATTCTGAAACAGCCTTAGTACTCTCATCATTTTGTTAGTTTTGCAATGGATCATTCTGATCACAGTACTCTCGCTGATCAATTTTGTTAGCTTTTTAATGATAATTTTGATAATGGTAATCTACCATAGTACTCTGCTATTCTTTCATTCTGATGATGAATTATGTAGTGTAATTCAAAATATTAACGTTAAAAATATCACATGTATTTCATAGTTCTACAACAGAAATAATTCTGAAAATGAAGTAAGTTTAGACCTTTTGATCTTTTAGACTGCAGATCTTGTAGACACTAAATTCATTCATTCATTTGTCCATTATCTAAAAGAAGAGTGATCCGAGACACTGATTAGAAACAAATACAAGTAGATTTCACAAACAACCTTCTCTAATATTGTCAATGCCCATCTATCAAAGTGTAATGAAGGAAAAATAGTCAATGCCCATCTAGTCAATGCCCATCTATCAAAGTGTAACAAAGGAAAAATAAGACACATGAACTGTGTGACAACTTGTCTCAAAGAGACATCAACTCAGGAAGTGCGATGATTGCATGATTTGCAGAAAATGGATTTGATGAAATGGCTTTAGAAACTTTCAATCAAATGCAATGGGCGGTAGCAAAGCCCATTCCTTTTCCTTCATTACACTTTGATGGGTGTCCATACCTTGTTAGAAAGCTACCATTTTGGCGCAAGCTGGGAAGAGGCTGAAAAAATAAATTGTTTTATGCCTTTCATTTGCATTTTCTTAAGAGTTTCTATGCCCTCGTCAATGAATTTGTATTTTTCAATTAGCCTAGGGTTCTCATGTTCCATAGGGATTATTTACTGCAACAATTTGTTTTGTGTAGTGACAAGGGATAGACCTCTCCGTGTGTTGTAATATATTGTCATTGTAAATTTATGTGCTTTAAATTCATTCTCCATTATAGAGATTTTTGTTAGAGTTTTATGCTAAGGGTTTTATGTAGCTAGGGTTTTAATTATTTACAACAAAGAAGCTGCAACAACAGCTGTAGCTGTAAAGGTGTTTAGAGCTACAGCTACGGCTGTTGTTGTAGCTTCTTTGTTGTATAAATTTTAGGGTTTTATGCAGCTAGGGTTTTAATTATATACAATAAAGAAGCTGCAACAGCAGCCGTAGTTGTAAAGGTGTTTACAGCTATAGCTACGGCTGTTGTTGCAGCTTCTTTGTTGTATAATATTAGTCCTCACCCAATGTTTATTTGTATTCAGGAAATTCACTACTTTTCTATTAAACAGCACATGCAACCAACTTTCGTCCATAGTACTCTATTATTCTTTCATCAGAATGAAAGAATAGCAGAGTACTATGGAAGAATAGCTCAATACCCACTATTCATCTCAGTGTTAAATCAAATCATAAAAAAAAAACAACTAGAAAAACACAAAAAAACATACAAATTGCATTGCTACAAAGGCTTCTTCCAAATCCCAAATCCATATTTACAGGGGTTTCAAGATTTTCGAGGGTTTCCTTACCTTTCAATATGCAGTAGAAGTCGAGCCCGCGACCCCAAACCACTTCAGAGCCAAATAAACTGATTCAAACACATCAAACCCGAACGGATTTGTAGAGCGGGAGTTTTGGATTTGCAGAGGCGAGTGCGGGAGAATGTCAGGCACGATAAAATCCAAAACCCCCTTTTTCTAAACCCAAAAAAAAATTCTGGAAGATGTGGACCTGACGGTTTTATTAAATTTGCAACGACTTTTTCCAAATGTGGAATTTGTTTTTCAATTCCACCTCTCGGGTGGGAAGATGCTGCCGCCCGTTTTAGGGCCTAAACCGGGTTTTCGCCTTTATAACCCGAATTGCAAATTTGGCAAACAAACGACAGATTCCGCAAAAATCTAGAAGTCCCACCACCAATTCCGATTGAATTCCCGCAAACAAACGGGGCCTTGTTAAAGAAGAGAACATCTGCAGAGAGGGCACGTATTCTGATACTCATCTGCCCATTTGTCTACGCAATCTCTCTGAAATATATGACTGCAATTGCACAGCTTTCGAACTTGATCATCTTCCTCAAAGGAACCCAAGCAAACAGCACATATAACATCCGGCTCGATCACACTAAATCTCTCAGTAGAATCTCTGAATACAAAAACAGATAAACTTTCTCTGGATGAAGTGGGAGGAGTGGAATGGGAGTAAGAGCTCTGGATTTTGTGGAGGCCAAGGCAGGAAAGAAGCCAACAAAATGCAAGGTGGAGATAATCTAAAGCGATTGGAGTAGGAATAACTAAAACAGGCATCATTTTCCAAACTTGAAATAAAAAAACAAGGGAAGTGCTTTTGATGAGGGAAAGGGGGATGCTGTATATAAATAATACACAAAATTACGTTGAATAATTCCACAAGGAGCAGGAATATTGAGAGCTTTTGTCCCTTCGGGCGACTTTAAACTTGTGAGAAATCGATATCATCTGAGCCGCCTTTTAAGACTCGATCAAAATTCAACCAGGAAATTCAAAAACACATGCACATTTTTGAAAAAAAAAAATTGACTCAAATATAAAGAAACGTTTATTTTCTTTCAATGAAGAAAAGTAACCTGTACGTTTGATATAATTTTTAATACAAACTGGTAAATAATATTATGAGTGGGTATTTGTATTTTAAGTTAACTAGGGTGCAGAATGGAGCATGATAATTGTGATCTTATGTGTGATTATTTGTCTTTTATGTTGGGTTTAGATGAGAATATGGTAGTTGTCAGGGTTTGTGTTATAGTTTGATCTATTAATAAATATTTTTTTCAATATATATGTATATCATAGTTTAATATATGTTATCAATACATAAAAATGTGTACAACTATTCATTTTCTTATGTAAAGATATATTATAAATAATATCAGTCAAGTTCTAATTTCATATAGGATATTAGCTAGTCTAGATTACTAGAAATCATTATTGCATTTTAATTTACGATGACATTTTCATTCAAATAAAATGGCATGTACATTTATCCACACTAATTATTAGAGTGTGAATTTGTGCAATCTTTAAACTATTTTCTCTAAAACACATTTAATTTTTTTTATTACATTTACCTTATATATATATATATATATATATATATATATTATATATATATATATATATATATATATATATATATATATATATATATATATATATATATATATATATGTCATGTGTTATTTTAAATGCATTGCTTATATATATGCAAATTTAATTGTGAAATATTTCTTAAATATAAATGTCATTGATTGCGTGATTATTAAATGAATATTTAAATTACCTATATATATGTAATTTGTTTAAATATAAATATGCCATCTTAATTTACATGAAAAATTAAGCTTTTAAAATGAGTCTATGTAAATGTCTATATCTAAACACGTATCAAATATCAATGTCCACAACATAGAAATGTATCAACAATGTATCTAGAAATGTATCAACAACATTGAAATGTATTGAAACAACATATATATGTAGATTAACAACATAGAAATCTATTAACAATGTATCTAGAAATATATCTACAACATAGAAATGAAGATCCACAACATATAAATGTATGAAATAGATCAGTGTCCACAACATAGAAATGTATCAAATAGATCAATGTCCACAATACAATATCAATAACATAATGTCTGGAGTAACTTGAATCAAGAGTTAAATAGAAATGTATCCACAATATGAAACTCCAACTCAAGGTGCCCTCACCACCTAGTCCCTCATCCAATCCTCCACCTGCTCGAGGGGTCTATAAAAACATACACAAATTCCATGTTAGAATTTATTTTATCTAACAAGAATAAATATTTAATTTTGAACTAAACATTTAAACTTGAAAAAAATTATAAAAACATGTACATGTTTTCCAAAATAAATTAATTTACCTGTGTATCTTGATGAATCGGATCGCTAGGTGCCTGTAAATCCCTATATGCGATGACCATCATAATCTCCTATACATAATATATTTAAAATATATATAAATTATATATTTAAAATTTATATATAGTTGCATGCTCTCTCTCTCTCTCTATATATATATATATATTTATTTATTTTGAATGAAAATCAAATTTTGGTTTCTTACCTAATCTGTATGTTGTAATGCACATCCAATGTATGCTAACTCATAAGAGTGTAAGGACACTACATCAAGATCAATGTCATCATCCATAAGCAAACATGAGAATCTAGACTAAAATCATCAGGTCGTAGGTGTCCACTATAGAGAAGGTGTCTTCTCTGGAGGAGGTGTCTTCTCTAGAGGTTTAGGATCAACTGCACTATGTCATGGAGCTGTAGGATGTATCTAAATATCTTCATGTCTAGAAGTGCTTGCATGTGTATCTCCATGTCCCTGGCTGCTAACAGTGGAGGATCTCCTAACCACTCGTCAAATAAATGCAGACATTTGACTTGGAGTGACCCCATGCAATATAGAGTACTCCTCATAAGCATCAAGGAGAGCACTCACTAATATGGAGCTCATCGTGCATAAAAAATCCTTGGGCTCTCATGTTATATCATCAGGTATGGGGAGCTGGCAGCGGATGTAAGGATAATAAAATTTATTTGAGTGATCAATGACTGGGCTCATACGAGATCATAGCATGTACCTACCCACATGATTAGATGACAACTGGTCAACCTGAGTTACGATGGAAACAATGCTAGAGTACATATCTAGGCATACCTCCTCAGATGTAGAATCTCTAGCTCTAGTGTGGGCCTCCAAACCTTTTGGAAGAACCAAAAGTTTTTGACCCAGCAATACCCTCTTAATAGGGGGTTGTGGTACATAAGGCCAATTGAACTTATCTTAAAATTTTCCTTGCCCCTGACCTGCATGTCGTGGAAAGTCTATGTAATCAACATCATACCCTAAATAGAATTATCCATATAATTTTTTGAAGCCATAGAGTGAGACCTCATCCTTTTGTGGCCACATATGATGGGCTTCCAACCATTTGGGATATATGAAGGGGGCCACGAGGTCATCCTTAAACTTTTTCACTCTATAAGCTAGATCACAAAATTGTTCTCTAGGTAATTAGGAAACATGGCCTTAACATTGGCCATAGAAATATCCATGTCAATAGTCTACCATCTAACTGTCCCCGACACTATACTAGCTAAGTGATAGGGATACACCTTTAAGAAGTCTACAATAGTTGCCCATAGAGATGGAATGGATTATGAATAGGAAAATTTACTACACTGTCATGGCATGAATAAAAAAACCTTCAAGGCTAGCACCCTGCACTTGATTCCCAACTAACCAGTCATGTGTTCTCAATCACATTTAGACAAAATTAGGGGATGAAATATACACACAACTAATCACACAAAATCCAAATAGAGAATTTACCTTCCTATGGTTCAAAAACAAAAAAAAAAGTCTAGGGCATTCAACTCAGCTCAAAATGGAATGAGCCTTTATGTCCAAACAATGACAGAAACTCTATGTCCAAATGGTGAAAAAACTTATCTTTTCCCCAACAATTCCACAAGTCACTGCAAATTTCCCAATATTCAATCTTCACTTTAGGATTTCATCCCCACTCACTTGTTCATTTTCCTCATTCAACACAAGACAAGCACTTAGAGATGTTGCCTCTCTTTACCATGTGTCCATTCCTCCAATACACAACATTCCCTGCAAATATCCATGAAGAATATATGATGCAATCTATCTACTCATTGTTCAACACATTTTGGCCTCTTCATATTTAGAATGCATGAGCAGGAGTCATGGTGGAGTAGAGCAATACCTAATGGCCATTTAGCAAATATGCCCTAGTTGCAGAGTTTTATTATACTCACAAACAAATATTTACAATCTATCACATTCGATCCACAAAAAGATCCAACATGAATTCCAAATTGAATGCAGATTTGAAACATTAAAATACAATGGAACAGAGCAAAAATAAAACAAAAATTTAGGAAACCACAGTTGATCTTCTTATTTCATTTACTTTCTTTAGAACATAAAACTATCTCCAAACTCCCCAATTTGTTCAATACCTTTTGCCTCAACAACAATCCTTCCAATCGGCGTTGGAGAGAACTAAATACCAATGCCAAACATTTACCAACTATTTTGGAAACCACTACATCCGTAAGGCTTTTAACCTTTATTAATGTTTTCTTAAACATTAAGAATTTAATAATATTTTACTTACATTACAAGGATTTATCCTCTATTATTTCCTAAACCAAAATAAAATTACAAGGTTCCTGTAGCAGACTGGAAGTCATCCTATCAGTTGGCATAGTTGCTCCTGCAGCATACTCCCGAAGGTAAATTTTGTCTCAAGTCCTCTTGGAGACCAATTTTTTGCAAGCCTCGTTCTTGCCTCATAATCTTTGTTTTTGACAACCAAGTGGCCTCTAAATCTAGAAGGACCTTCCACTTGACCAAATGATCCATGTGCAATTTGTGTCTTGTCCTCATTGCTTCTCTACTATTGATGATACATTCCATCCATGGCTTCTCCTTAGAAGGAAACGTATGAATCCAATCATTTGGTTCAAGTGTTGTCTCTACTACACCAAATTATTCATTTGAACCCTTATACAATGTGAGATTCAAGACATTAAATATAGGTAAAATAGCCACATCTGGAGGTAATGCGATCTTGTAGTCATTTTCTCTGTACCTTTCCAGAATCTCACATGGTCCAAACTTCATCATCATCTTCGTATGACTGCCCTGAGGTAACCGATCTTTGTTCAAGTGTACCATGAGAAAGCACCCAATTTCTTCAATACCTTTCGCCCCAACAATAGTCCTTCCAATCGGCATTGGAGAGAAATAAATACCAATGCCAAATAGCTACCAACTTTTTTGGCAACAACTACATCTGTAAGGCTTTTATCCTTTATTAATGTTTTCTTAAACATTAAGCATTTACTAATATTTTACTTACATTACAAGGCTTTATCCTCTATTATTTCCTAAACCTAAATAACATTACAAGATTCCTGTAGTAGATTGGAAATTTTCTTGTCACTTGGAATAGATGCTCATGCAACACTAGGCTTTGATAAAATGTGTCAATGGAGGTTCCATTATAGGGGTTGTATGATTCAACCTTTTGAATCATACTCATAAGATCAATTTGAATGGCTTCCAACCTCTCCCTATTAGGGAGGACAACAATATTTTGCAGCGTCCGCTCTACCTGAGTTAGAGCAGCATGAAATCTAGAAATAGTCTATTGTCTATGATTCTCCCTACTTTGGGGAGTATCGTGCAATGATTCCTGTGATGCATAGTCACTATCACGATGGAAGGTAGGCTTTGAACCACTTGATGACATGATATATAGATATGATAGATGATGCATGAATCTAGATAAAGACTATAATTATACACATGTATATTAAATAGAATTAAAAAAATAGTTCATATATACATATATGTGCTATATGTACAAACTATACATTTGAATCAGATCTAAAATTAAATGTTAACCATATAAACATTACAAACCTCAAGAAAATTAAAAATGATTTCATTGAGCCCTAAGACACTCAAATCATTACTTATTAAAAATATCCCCTTAAGACATTCAAATCATTAAACATATTATAGATCCCTTTAAAAGAAATTCAAACATCAAATGTGCACTTAAATTTTGCAACACATACATTGAATAAAAATGATTAAAAACCTTGTAAATTAAAAACAATTTCATTTCCCTAAGGCATTCAGATCATTACATAGTATGTATTCCCTTAAGATGTGTTGAATCATTACATATTACATCAGTATAGTGAAATTTTTGTCTTTTCATGGTTCCATGAATAGTTTTGATTAATGTTGATTTTTAAAGGTTCTTTGAATGGCCAAAATATTCTAGACAACAAATCATTTCAGGAAAGGAGCACAATTTTAAATTTAAATTTTTTTATTTAGAAAATAAACTAGCATGTCATATGCATGAAATGAAAACACATAGGATATTGTACAAACATATTTTCATGTTTCATCTTGCACGATAGGTTGCATAAAATTATAAAATTTGATAAATGAAAAATGATACACATATCAAGGTTCATGTTGCATGAGTAAATGACAAACTTGATTCTTACATCTAGTAATATTATTAAAATACACTAAGGCTATATATAAGTATTTTCAATTGAGTTTAAATTATTTTCTAGTTCTCTAATGTAGTATTGATGACATCTATAGTGTACATGGTGAACACTTCATGGAATGTTTAAGGGAGTAGATCTAACAAAGAACATGTACTAACATTTAAGCTTGTACTAATATCATGATCTAACAAAAGATGTTGTTTTATATCAAAATATGTAAAACATTTCTTGAAGTAATCAAATAAGTATTTTTTTGTAATGTTGATGTTGTGAGATATATTTCATGTCTACTCATGAGATGATGTGAATGCTCTATCTGATTAATATTACATGAATTGATTATATTTTGACATAATGATATATTATATTTTATTGTTTGTATTTGAGTCTTTTTGTGATATGATGTCAATATTGGAAATTTTGTTCTATTCTTGTATGATGTGTCAAGATGGACATGATGCCTAGGTTGATGAATTCGATAATGTGAGATGAGCATAGATGCCTAGGTCACATGATTAGCTAGGGAGTGTATTGTCATAAAAAGTTGTCATCTATAATTAGAGGTTCATTTTAGCTCTATTTTAGGTTTAATACATTAATGATTTAAGTTTTATTTTGGTTTTAACAATTTAAAAATCTAAGTTTTGTTATAGGTTTTATAGTATGAAGGTTTAAGTTTTAAATTTTAAAGTTGAAGGTTTGAGTTTTAAGTTATAAGGTTTAAGGTTTACATTTTAAGGTTTAAGGTTTTAGTTTTTAGAATAAAATATTATTTAACTAGCCATTTTATACAAAATACAATTTTAAACATTTTCTACTAATATAATATTAAAAAATTATTCTAAACCATACATGAAAAATTAAAGATTTGGTACTAATATAACATTAAAAAATCATTTTTTAACCATATAATTATAAAAAACACTTTAAAAAATCAAATAAATGCTCAAAAGTGGGGGCCTTACCTCACAATTTTTTGAATGTCCTCAAGCCCCATCCTCTTCTCTACTAGCTCCTCACTGTGCAAATGAGGAGCTTAAATTGCATTCTGGGGTTTTTATTAAGCGAGTGAGACTCGACCAAGTGGGATTCGACTGAGTCCCACTTGGCCGAGTACCACTAGCAATGTATGTACCATTATGTGCCATGAAATTCATATGTGGATTCATCCAAGTGCTACTTGGTCAAGTTCTACTCAATCGAATCTTCCAGGTTAGCCTTAATTGTGATAGGTAATTGTGCTTTTGTTGGCTAGTCAACATTTGGTTTCTTTTGAATAGATGGTTTTATTGTAAAGTATTTCAGGTCCCTTAAGAACATATTTTTCACTTATCAAAAATAGGGGATAAGGTCCTCATTTACCCTTTCAAAGATATCCAATGTTCCTCTAAAATTTATCTTTTATATGTTTATCATTTGATCATAGTGTTGTGACTATCAAGTGTTAATCTACTATCACCTAAACTATTATGTTTTCACTTCCTATATAGGAATAGATCTTTGCCAAGTATACATGTAGTTTCACAATCATGATGAAAAATAGAATTTTCAAGATCAATGGTGTGAATACATTAGTCTAATTATATGCTAACCTCTTGCCGCTTAGCTAGTTCACCTAGTGCTAAAGGACTACCATGCATACTCTCTCTACCAAGTTCAATCACATTTATTTGTTTACTTCCTTCACTATAATTGTGCGTCGTGTTTATTTTTGAGAAATACAATAGAGGATTTTATATCCAAGCTCAACCATAAAAAAAATTACTATTAAATAATGCCTATGAATGTATTTTATAGAGAGATTTCATTCTACCAATTTAGATAAGCTTTTACTGTACATGTCTTGGCTTGATGGCTTGCAATATTGTCCTTTGAACATATTTCTATTTATTTGTCTCTCGTTATGCTTGTGCACTAACTATACCTTGATGATTCCAAGGGATCTGGACACAAACCTTGCTTGAATTATTTTAGCCACCTCATTACGTATGCTATATATAATAATTTTATAGATTATTGTATTTCACAAATAGACCTTGGGAATGAGGTAGTAATAATTGTCACCCTAGATAGACTAGAAACATAATGCATATCCTACGTATAAATACCTACACACTACTATGGGTTATCCACCATTAGAGGGAATTAGATTTATAAAAAACATTAAATACCCACATTTTGTAATCATACACCAAACCACCTCACCATTATTGAAACTCACATTACTCATAAGGATTCATGTTCAAACAATGCCTTTCTCTATCTTGTTAATGTTTGTAGATTCAGCTAGATTATTCGAACCTAAGTATTTGATATATCTCATTCTTTAGATAAAATGATAATTATACGTTGTACACATTATCATTATACATTTGATGATCTTATTAAGATTCATTCTATAGTTATCATTACTTGATAACTATGATAGTTATAATTGATAACTATGATAGTTATAATTGATAACTATCATAGTTATCATTATTGATAACTAATATGAGTAAAAGTAATATCAATGATATAGTTGATATTGTTATCAACTTTATGATAAGTTGATTACTATTAACAATTAATGAAAATCATTGAGTTGATAATAGTATCGATTATGGTATCGATCAAAAAATGATATTGCTTTATGTCGATTATGGTATCGAGTATGAATCTGAATTATGTGTTAGAATAACTGAGAGAGGAGGTGAATCAATTAGATCAGTTATCCTATAGTCCCAATAATAAGATGTACTTCACAAAAAAATTTAACCAAAATATGTAGCTCGGTAACATATAATTTCAATCTGTCTGCTTACTTTGCCGATTACTAGTAAATATCCAAATTTGAGTACTGACTAAATAAATTATGCAGTATGTAAAAGTATGATAGAAAAAAAATCATAGCAAGTAACACATAACAAAATGATTTAACGTGGAAACCCCGTTAAGGGAAAAACCACCTGGGACTGGTAACCCAAAATATTTCACTCTTCTGAAGTGACCTCGGTGAAGAGCTAACCCTGGTAAAGGTTATAATACACATTGTTAAGTGTGACCTTGTTAGAGGATTTAACACTCACTGTTAACTTTTGACCAGCATTCAATATGGGGTCAACAAGATAACACTTTACATTCAATAGAATGTCATAGGGGGGTGACCCCACAATAGTGGGTTACACTTTTTTAGACATGTTGATTTTTGCTGAAATAACACATTTTTAATAAAATATGACGATTTAAGCCTTGAGAGGTTCTATTTGAAGGAGTTATTTACAAATGGTTAGCTCAAAGCCTCTTAGATAAGAAAAATATTGATATAACATCTATACTTCTCATTCATAACTACAATGGAGTCTCCTTCGCGCCTATTAAAATGCTGACAAAAAATCACTTTGACTTTATCTTTTGGCAGATCAAATTAATCCATTTGAGAAACCTATCTATGTAGTAAGGTGCTACTAAAAAAAAAAATTCCAATGATTATAATGTTAATATATATTTCCATTTGAGAAACTGGTATGTTGCTGAAAACATCATTTTCAAAGAGTTACATTTTTTTCATAGAGCATAACTTTTTTTTTTCTAAAATAGATATCAATCTGCTTCTTTCAAATTTAGTTTTGTAACATCCATATGGAGGGCATGCAATTGGTTTGACAATATTATCATGATTATTGCATATTTTATTAACGTTTGAAGTTGACTAAAGTGTAATTTTGACATACCTTGACCACATAGCTTATAACTTATCTTGTATTTGTCCAATTTCATTTTTATGTTTTTTGATAGAAAGAGAACTTCAATACCTAGGGGATAGACACTTTTTAGAATTTTTTTTCTCTCATTTTTTTATTTTTCCATAAGCATCAAACATAGAGGTAGACATATGGTAATTAGGATGCAAGAGAGAAAGGAAGAGAATAAAATTGACAATATAAGTTTATAAGGTGGTAAAATTTGGTAATTAGAATGTCTCACGAAGAGACATCACACTTTGTGATACACTTAGTCTTACGAAGAGGTATGTCCCTTCGTGAGACCTTTTTGATACACACACACACACACACACACACACACACACATATATATAATTCATTTTGTGAAAAGGTAATTCATAGAAATACAATTTAGCCTTAGTTTGATATTCAGAGATATATATAAAGTCCCCTATACACATTAGTTAATAAGAAGATTATTTACATTATATTGATATTGATATATATCAAGTAAGTGATTTGATATATTATCAATTTGGAGATCAATATATATAAAGATAATATTCTAAGGAGAAATTATCAAGATATACTTATATCTATCTAAAATTAGATAACATTATTTTGTGAATTTATCTAATACATATACATAAAATTTTAAAGAATTACATACCCTAAATTTGATCAAATAACATGGTGTCAGAGCTAGTCTAAGGAAGATCCGATCAAATTTTAAATCAAGAGGACATAAAACTCTCATTTGTATTAATTCTATACGAAGACTAAAATAAAAAATGGAGTGATATTTGAATATCATCTTGAAGGAGCCTCAAATTTAGTTTCATGGAAGTTTAGAATTAATGCTCACAATTAGAGAACATAAAGTGGACACATTTGTAAAAAATGAGAAAGAGATGTCTAAAGATGAAGGAGATAAATGAAAATGGATAAAGAATAACAATAAAGCCATGAAATTTTTGGTAGATGTTGTTAAAGACCATATAGTGCCCATTATTTGTAAATTGGACACTGCATACTAAATGTTCTCAAGATTATAAAATATGTATGAGATTAATAACACTAGCAAGGCATTATCTTTTAAGAAAAATCTTCATCATATAAAGATGAACAAAGGAGAATCTATTTCATCATACTTTATGAGGATTACAGAATTAAGGGACTAGATTGCCACTATTGGGAAACTTATTGATAGAAAGGATTTATCTATGTTGGATTTGAATGGACTACCATCTTCATGGGAAGAATTCATTCAAGGAATGAGTGCTCATCCAAAATTCCCTAAATTTGACCGGTTGAAGATAGACTACATTAAAAAAGAATCCAAGCTAATCACCAGGGGTATTGGTCAAAACTCTACAAATGAAGACATGTTCATGTGCTACATACTAATTCTCACAAGAAAGGAAAAAGAGGGAACTTCAAGAGGAAGAATAAAAAATAAACTAAATACCAAAGATCATCCAAGAAAAGAAAGGAGATATCTAAAGTACAATGTTTCAGATGTGACCAGTTTGGACACTATGCCCTAAAGAACCTAGATAGACCTAACCTCAAGTCTCCATAGTTGAAGTTGGCAAGTTAAAGCTAGAAAATAATACTGATAAAATTTTATTCTAATACTTAACAATCATAGCATATCATAGGAAAGGTGATAGATTCCTTCAACAAAATATTCTTTAAGGGAATGAATATATATATATATATATATATATATATATATATATATATATATATATATATATATATATATATATATATATATATATATATATATATATATATATATATATATATATATATATATATATATATATATATATATATATATATATATAAAGTAGAGTATGTGTATGTTACCTTTTGTAAATAATTTCTCTAAGTCTTAGATATATTGTTTGAGTTGGAAGAATTCTGTATAAGGTTCAAGGAATTTAAAACTCTATAAAATATATCTAGGAAGAGAAATTTCTTAGTACTGACATAAGGTCCCCAAAATATTCTTCTGATAAATATGTAAATTTTGAGATTAGGAGTACAGGTATCCAAAGCTTCTTTATACCTAGTTAGAGTGAATTAAGAAAAGATGTTTCTTTAGAACTTTAAAATCTATTCATGAGTCAGAAAATCTTGAAACTCCTCAAAATAGAAGAGGATTATGTTACTAATATTCAAAGGAAGACTCTTGAAGATGAATGTCAAAATTAAGTCTATGGATGAACCAAAAGCTCTAATGTAAATATAAGATGCCACCTTTGGAAAGGAAGATGATTTAGGAGGTAGAAAGATATGTTACACTTGAAGGAACCATCAGAGAAAGGAAAAAACATGACATATACTCTAATTATGTTATCTTAATGAGTGAGATCATTGAAGCAAAACCTTTCAGTGTTGGAGAAGCCAACAAAATTCAAGCTTGGAAAGATTCCATGTCGGAAGAGTATCAGTCCATTATGAAGAATGATGGGATATTGTGCCCTGAACTAAAGACAAGTTTGTAGAATATTCTAAATGGCTCTTCAAAATTAAACATTCTGTAAATGGAAGCATTGAGAAATATAAGGCTCAATCTGTAGCTAGATTCTTCTCTCAAAAGGAAGGTATTGATTATGAGGAAACATTATCCCTAGTTTCAAGATACACCTTTGTCAAGACCATTATTGATATTTGGTGCAGGAGCACCTAGAAAAAAAGCATAAAAGGAGTCTACATGAGGATAAAACTTAATTCATAAGTAAATTCAATCACATTTAATTTGGAATGTCATTTTGAGTCAATATGAATCAATATGTAAGGCTAAAAGAGCCCATTGTAATGAGTTGTCCAGATTGTCCTAATAAGGTCTTGAATTAGTCATGTGGAAAAACAAATGTATAAAAGACCCATTTAGGGGTAAAATGGAGATAAAAGACATTATTATTCCATGTGAATATGTTTTTAAGGTTCTTGTAAAATTTTAAAGTCATTTGAGTCAAAAGTTGTAAAATACAACTTTTCAAAAGTTGTAAAAAAAACAAGAATGGGAGGTTGAGGAATTTGAGTAAGTTGTAACTTTGATGTAGGGGCATCCAAGGTTAAGGTAGGGGCATCCTGTGTCCTTAGTAAACTACATGGAGTGCTTGTGTTTTGGCCGGTTTTTACTTAGTTGCAGCCTTGACCGATGGTCTCGGTCATTGAAGAAAGCTCGGTCACTGAAGGAACTCGGTAGTCTCTGGCAATCTATGAAATGGTTGCTTGGTCATGCTTGTAGTGCTCGGTCGATATTGGTGCTCAGTGATGCCTAGCGTCCTCAGTAATTTTACTATTGCTCGGTAGTTCAGACTTATCGACTGGACTACTATGTGATTTGTTGAGCCGACTTGGTGAATTAATTATTGGTAGCCATTGTCTTGGGCCGACATGCAGAATTAAATGTTTGTATACATTTGTAAGCCAACTTGTATGGCATTTAATTATTTGTTTTTGGGAGTTAAGGGTTTCATCCAGCCAACTTGTGGCTGATTATTAGTATTTAAGGAGGGCTTGGGTAGATGTTTAGAGGAGAATTGAGAGTGAAGGAGGATTCATGACTTGGAAAACTTAGTGAGTCAAATCTGAGGTTTTGAAAGCTGAAGTTGGTGAAGTTGTGGAAAGGTTCTTGATGTTCTTGTAGATCAGGTTGTTATCTAATAGTCCTTTGTAACAGAGCTAGGGGTTTGCATACTTGGAGAGAAGGAGATTTCTTGGAGGCTTGTGAGCTCAAGTTTAGATCTGCCTTAGGTTTTCCATCAACTTTTGAGTATCTTCAAAGCTAAACTAGCTAAGATTGTAATGGATCTGGTTGTGGATCTTGCAGAATTGTTTCATTTTGTAATTAGCCCTAACCTAAAAGGCCTCACAGCTGGGCATGTTAATGAAAATTACTTGAAACATTTGTGGTCTTGTCTATTTTGTTGAGTAATCTATTGTGTAATTATTTTGACTGCCAGGTTTGGACTCTCCTTCATTGGATCCACCATCCTTGACTGAATAAGGTGGTATTAGAGTGAAGTTTTGTTCCTGCTAGAGCGAAAGTTTGATCTTGTTGAAGAAGAAGTTTGACCTAGCAAGGCCGATCTTGTGAAATTAATCTTATTGGAGTAGAGATTGTGCACAATCTGGATTACAGATCCGAAGCATTGAGCTTGTTAAATTGTGCCCTACTTGTTTACAAGGTTGCAGGTGGAGATCTAACTTGTTGCAACTTGGAAATTGTCACAAGGTGATCAGTGAGGGTTTGTTGCAGAGGGTTTCTCTTATCTTTAAGGATGCCTTCGAGAAGATTAGACCCTAGAGTTATTTCAAATCTTTGTGATACTATTGAATCCCGAACCACAGAGAAGGTGAAATCAAATTTCAGATCTGAGATGGACTTGATGAAGAATGACACGGCCCCGAGATCATGAGAACTATTGCTGGTATACCTCAGAATGTTGGTACTGAGGATGGCTATGAAGAAGCTGCTGAAGAATTTGAGACTGCTGGATCTAGTGGTGATGACCGGAGGAACAACTTTGGTGAAGACAGAACTGCTTGGTTGCCTAGACCTACTGCTCAGTTTAGTAATTACCAAATGGAAGTTTCTACTTTCTTTGGTACTTTGAAACCCGACAACCTGATTGATTGGATTGGTGAACTTGAAGATTTCTTTGAGCTGGAAGAAATTGAAGATCCTCTTCAGGTGAGATTAGCAGAAACAAAGTTGAAAGGACATGCTACTCTTTAGTGGAAGGAACTACAAAGAGACCGAGAAGATGAAGGCAAAACAAAGATCAATCAGTGGAGATTGATGGTGACTAAGTTGAAAGCTAAGTTCATACCAGCTGTGTAAGGAAACTCAGGTGCGAAAATAGCTTCCTACGCTAATCTCTATAGGAGAGTATTGTGCAAATTCTTTTAAATCCTTACAATTTCAGATTCGTTAACTACTTTAACAAAGATATTGCAACCACATACCATACATATAGAAAAATAGAGAATGACACAATGATATACCCTGGGGAAACCATTTGGTAAAAACCCCAGCACTCCAAAACTTGCACAATGTATTGATCAAATCTATTACAGCTTACAATACACTTGCAATGCAAGTTCTTTCAGAAGATTTCTAAACCCTTGAAGACAAATCACGATAGCATAAAACATTCCAACAATACACTTGCATCATATCTCTTTGCAACCCTAAAAAATCTTATATCATGCGCTTCACTTTTTAGGGCTACTCCCAAAGATAACCGTATTAGGGTTTTACCATTCTCTGAGAAAATAGGAACCCCAAAATTTTTTTTGGGGTGATGCCCCGAACCCCACAATTGGGGAAGAGTGTACAGTACTCAAATTTATTAGTTGCCACATGTCTTCACCTATCATTGAATCTTCCTAACATAGCTCTTACATGTCATAAGAATCTATCATAACCATTTTAGCCATGATCTCCTTACACACAATTCAAGATGCTAACACATAAACATTATTTGCAAGAAATACATTTTACAAAACAAATAATAAGAATAGGAATTATCCAAGGTTGAGACACCTTATTCCTAACAAGCTAACTATGAGCTTGACTTGTTTAAGAAGTTGCATAATCTGAAGCAGAAGGAATTATCTATTGAAGATTACACCGAGGAGTTCTACAAACTTACTATTTGGTCTGGACACTGAGAGATTGGTAAGGAAAAGGTAGCTCAGTATGTGAATGGTCTGAGATTCAATATCCAAGATGAGCTTGGTATGCTAAAGATTGATTCTATTGAAGATGCTTATCAGTATGTTCTGAAGGCAAAAGATAAGTTGAAGAGGAAACAACCTAGTAACTCTCGAGGGAAGGAAAAGATTGATCACTTGGTGAAGTAGAAACTGACTGATGCAGAAGATGAATAGAAACATGTGGAACCGAACAAGAAGATAGGTAGAGTTATCTTTAAGGGTACTTGCTATAATTGTGGAGAGGAAGGACACCATTTTTTTGAATGTACACAGAAGAAGGTTGATCCACGAACTGCTATGATGAATGACAACATTCAGAATCAACCTGAATCAGAGAACTTGCTACTTCAGCGAACATTGCTCGGTATAAAGGATGAACCTTGTCAGAGGAGTAATTTGTTTAGAATGTGATGCAAGATTGAAGATAAACTCTATGATGTTAATTTTGATAGTGGTAGCACTGATAACCTTGTTGCTGAGGACTTGGTTTAGAAACTTGGTTTGAGTAGAATGAAACATCATTGTCCTTATAGGCTTGGCTAGTTGCAAGATGTTCATGCTTTGGAAGTTAGAGAACAATGCTTCATTGATGTTTAGATTGGCCAGTATAAGGATCTTGTGCTTTGTGACATTGTGAAGATGAATAGTTGTGATATATTGCTCGGCAGACCTTGGCAATATGATTGCAGAGCTATTTATGACTATTTCAGAAATGTGTTTACTGTTGAGAAGAATGATAGGAAGTTTTCACTAATGCCTTTGATGGATACAACGCTCGGTAGGAGAAGCCTGAGTATTGGTAGCTGAGATGAGGATGTGGATCCTGAGAAAATGAATGATCAGTATGGAGAATTGACCTATACATTGTCAAGAAAAGACTTGAAGAGACAGAGGAAGTTGAAGTGGAAGACTTTGCAAGAAGAAAAGGTGGAGGACTTGTATGTGAAGAACCAGTTTGAGATTTATGTGTTGAATCCTGAAAGATGTTCTTCTCACATATGAACATCTTTTGGAACCTGGGGTGTCTAATGCAGGGGCATCCAAGGTTAAGGCAGGGGCATCCTGTTGTGTGCTAAAAATTTGTCACACTTCTATGAGTCATTGTATCCAAGATTACTGAAGAATGAGGTCTCAAATGGTGACTCATAGCTCTCTATTCATGGAGTGCAAGGGTTTGTGATGGAGGCCCTCAAATTAGACCTAGTTTGTGCCCATGCAAGTACACCATAAAATGAGAGATTCAAAAAGGAAAAGAAAGAATGTTATTCTCCATGATCATCAAGTATGCATGCAAATGAACTTGGAATCTATTCTATATGATAACAATGCATGAAAGAAAACTAATCTATGAAAAGAAATGCTTATGCAAGATTATTCTATGAAAGGAAATATGAATCTAATGCAAGATTAATCTAAATGGATTTCCATGGAAGCATGAGAGAAGAAGACAATCAAAGAGAAGTTTCAATATCCAAGCCCAAGTGCTCAAGAATCTTCTCTAAAGTTGCTCTCCAAACCTACAGCATAACAATACAAAAAACCTAGATGCCTGAAAATGAGAAGGAGAGGGCTCCTTATAAAGGAAAGTGGACGGTCAAGATTAAGATGCAAAAAGAAATGAGCAATGGTGGAGATTAAATCTTGGTTGATCCATGTGCTCAAGATTCTTTAAGAGGCAAAAAGATGAAAAAGACCCACCACTTAAAAGTATGTGCAATCAAAGTGGAGAGAAAAGGGATTTTTATTTATTTTTTATTTATTTTATTTCCTTCTTCAACACAAAGAGATATTTTAAGTGGGGATTTTATTAAAAGAGGAATTTTATTTTAATAAGATGATTTTATTTAATTAAAAGGGAAGTTTTTCTTTTAATTAAATGAGGCTTAGGATAAAATGATCAAACCTTAAGAAATATTAAAATAATTAAATTAATTACAATTTGATCAAGGAAATTGATTTGAATTGAAAATATTGCAAAGCATTGATTTAGGAAATTGATAAATTGAAGAATGGGGGCCCAAAGTCTAGGTGACCATTTTAGGGTGCATACATTTGCCCCTCTTTGACTAATGTGTGATCTTCATGGGAACACATGTAGTCAAAGAATGAAGTTGAAATGTGAGATCAATTTGGGATCACAAAATAACCCAGACGTGTGATAGACAGATAGGAACACATCAGGACAAAGATAAGATGATTGAAAAAGACAAGGCCAACATCCCTGTAAATAGGTAATTGTCAAGTCTCAAGCAAGGTTGCCCCAAGTGAAGCAATTGATAGGATTGATAAAGCTGAATCAAGGATTGAATTTTGATATGTACTACCCCCTCCTGATTGAAATCAAAATGAGATAGAGGAGAAATAGTAAATTGATAAATTTGGTCAAATTGAACTAAAGATAAGGTTCTTGATGTAAGATGAAAGATATAAGGATCACAAAACCAAGGTAGATCATCATGAAAGGTTATGACCCAAGGTTGAATTAGAAGAAAAGAAGTGGGGTGAAAGTGAATGGAAGATCGAAGTTTGGAAGAGGTGGAAAGAAATGGAGAGAAGAAAAAGGATTTGCCTCAAGAAAGAGGATGCCTCAAAATCAATCAACTGTTTAAGATAGGAAATTTCAATTGAGATCACGAAAGAAGATAAGGAAATGAAGATCAAAACATGATCACAGTTGATTAAAAGTCCAAAATAAAGATGAAGGAAAACTCTCTCAAACTCATAATGCAGCCTAAAAATGCAAATTAACATGAAGTCTAACAATGAAAGCTACATGAAAATGCAAAGGTGTACTTGCAATAGAGAAACTGTAACATAGGGTTTTGTGTTCATCATTCATTAGAGAATGTTAAGGAACTTATTTTCATCATTGGGCCATTAATAATGGACATCGGAAAATCACACAATCATCACTAGTCACAAGCACAACTATGAAGATATGAATGTGATTGATATCAGATTGGAATGTGGAAAGATTCTAACATATGCATCATAGACATAAAGGTCAATATGACTTCAATGTTAGCTTACCCAATTTAATGTAGAAAAACCACGCTTGCATCAAGACATAGATGCCAGGATGACCACAAGAACTATTGTGCAAAAATAGTCAAGGATAATACCTCAAATCTCCTAAGTGTTTCAAGGGAACAACAAGAGACACTCAAGAGATTGAAGACCACACCCACAAGCAGAAAGCAAATAAAAACATGCCCCATGCCCCAAGTCCTCTAGCTATGCATCCCGGAGAGACTTATAAGATAAGGACACTCAATGAAAATCAATAACAGTCAACACACAAACAAAAGATCATGACATAGCTCAAGCATTAAGTATTGTGTTTAAAAATTTAAGTGTGTTAACTAATACTGAGTTTTGAGGCTAAAGATCAAATGCTTGCAAGCAGGTAAGATCACATGATGAAACTAGGTAAGACCAAACCGATAAGTGTTGAAAAACACTCGATGTCAAGGGTTGCATTGAAAAACACCATTTGCGAGGTGTCCTAAAGACTAACGCATCCAAGAGACCAAAGCTAACACAGTTATGCCCCCTAGACAAGGAAAAAAGGACCAATTCCAAACCAAGGCGACTAGGACAAGGCATGATGGAGAAAGGCTAAGTGTTGAGGATGCATGCTAAGAAACAAGGGTGCAAAGGCCTCAATTAGCACCCATTTCCAAGTTTTCACCACTTGGATTTTATTACAATTTTTTTAGGACTTTTTATAATTTTTTTATATTTTTGCTACCAAGGCGCCTGTTTCTAGGTTTTCACCAAGGCACATTTTCTATTTTTTTTTAAATTTTTAAATTTTTTGATTTTGTTTTGGTATTTTTGGAATATATAATTTTTTTGAGATACTTCAAAGCACCTATTGCTAGGTTTTCACTAAGATGATCATTTTTGAAAGACATTTTCAGATTTTTAGAATTTTTAACAATATATCATTTTTTTGGATTTTTTTAGGATCAATAAGTATGTACAAAGGATGCCCCCAGGCAGAATGGGCATCATGGATATAACTTCTTTAGGTGCAAGACACTGATATGATCAGAGAGCTGCTTTCCCTCTTCAGTAGATAATAAATAAGTATCTATCCCAAAAGTTGTTGTAATGATGTAAGGTCCAAGCCAATTAGGTTCAAATTTGCCCTTTTGATCTCTATGTTGTTGGTTCTTAGGATTTTCACGTAGGACAAGATCTCCCACTTGGAATTCACAAGGCTTTGGACATGCACTTTTGATAAACCCTCATATGGTCAAATGATGCTTGACGTTTCTCATCTAGAAACTCTAAATCTTGAAGTCTCATGGCACGATAGTCTTCATCTGTAACTAGCCCTTTGAGGGAAACTCTAAGTGAACAAATCTCAACCTATAAAGGTAACACTACTTTAGCACCATATGTAAGGGAAAAAGGAGTAGCCCCAGTGGGAGTATGAATACTCATTCTATAGGCCCACAAAACTGGATTTATTTGTAAATGCCAATCTCTACCATTCTTATGAACTGTTCTATGTAGGATTTTAAGAATGGTCTTGTTTGATGCCTGTGCTTGACCATTTCCTTGCGGGAAGTAAATGGACGACCAATGTTGTTTAATCTTGAATTTCTTGCAGAGTTTCCTAAGGTCCTTATTTTTGAACTGACCTCCATTGTTAGTGATAATCTCAGAAGGCACTCCATATCGATAGATGATATGGTTCAGAATGAATAGAGAGATAGTCTTGCCCAAGGCAATAGAAAGTGGGACAAACTCTACCCATTTAGTGAAGTAATCAGTAGAAGTGATAATAAACTTGTGTCCACCTGATGAGTTGGGATGAATCTGCCCAACAAGATCAAAGGCCCAGCGCTGAAATGGCTAATGAGATATAGAAGGAATGAGCTCCTTGCTTGGAGCATGTATTAGGTTACTATGTTTTTGACAATTTTCACATGACTTTGCAAAAGCTACTACATCAATCTACATCATAGGCCAATAGTACCCCACCCTAAGAAACCTTTGGGCCATGGCAAGACCATTGGAATGTCCCCAATAGATGCCCTCGTGAATGTAAACTAACACTTGGTCAAATTCTTCATTTTCTAAGCATCTAAGAAGTGTTCCATCTAGACCCCTCCTATACAAAACACTAGAGATAAGGGTATGGAGAGAGGCATTTTGAGTAAGCTTTCTATGTTCAAATCAGTTAAAGGTTTCAGGAATAATGCCATCGAGAAGTATGAGTAAATGGCACCATAACAGGATGACTCACGACCAACAAGGGTACAAATGACATGGCTTTCTTGAGAGTCATAGATAGGGTAATGTAGCTCTTCCACTAGGAATTCAAATCTAGATTCATGTTGCTCTAATTGAAGGAGTGAAGAAAGTGTAGCCATAGCATCAACTACTTTATTTTCTACTCTAGGGATTTGCTGAAATGTGACAAATGTGAAGTATCATTTCAAGGAATCAACCATTTTCTTGTAAGGTACCAGATTGTCATCTTTTGTTTGATATTGTTCATTGACTTGGTTGATTATCAGTTGTGAATCCCCATAGATGTGTAACTCTGTGATTCTCCATTCTATAGCCATTTTGAGTCCATTTGTTAAAGCTTCATACTTAGCAATGTTGTTTGTACATAGGAACAATAACTTGTAAGACTTAGGAATCATGTACCCATGAGGGGAAACAAACAACACACCAGCTCCTGAACCATTTTTCATAAAAGATCCATCAAAGAACATCCTCCATGTTCTTGTAGTCATGTACATGAGATCCTCATCTGGGAAGTCAACTTGAATAGGTGCACTATGTTGAATTGGGAAATCAAACAATTGATTTGCTATGGTTTGTCCTTTTATGGCTTTATGCTCAATGTACTCTATGTCAAATTCTGAAAGTATCATCATCCATTTAGCAAGTCTACCTATGAGGGCAGCCTTACCGAGTAAATACTTGAGTGGATCATTTTTTTCTATGAGGTGTATTGTGTGCGCAAGCATGTAATGTTGCAATTTTTGGGTAGCAAACACAACTGCAAGGCAAGCTTTCTCAATACTGGTGTAGTTAACCTCATATGAAACAATAGTACGACTGATGTAGTATATTGCTCTTTCTTTTCCATGTTCATCAAGTTGAGCTAGTAATGCCCCCAAGGAAGATTTTGTCACTAAAACATATAGAATAAGTGGTTTCCTTGGGATCGGAGGCATTAAAATAGGAGGATTTTCCAAGTATTTCTTGATTTGGTCCATGCTCTTTTGACAATACTCATTCCAAACACATTTGACTCCCTTGTGTAATTTCTTGTTGAAAGGTTGAGCTATATCTACCAATTGTGAAATGAACCTCCTTATGGATTGAAGACGTCCTTGAAGACTCCTCATTTGACTAATGTTTTTAGGAGGTGGCATATCCATGATTGCTTGGACTTTTTCAAGGTCTACCTCTATTCCTTTTTCTGAAATGATGAATCCTAGTAGTTTTCCAGAGGTGACACCAAATGCACACTTTTTAGGATTTAACCTTGGTTGAAATTGTTCCATGCGATCTAGAATGACTTCTAAATCATCTAAGTGCATGTCTCTTTTCTTAGACTTGGCCAAGGTGTCATCCACATAATCTTCCATGTTTTTGTGCATCATGCCATGGAAAATAGTTGCCATAGCTCGTTGATAGGTGGCTCCTACATTTTTTAATCCAAAAGGTATAACGTTCCAACAATAGGTACCCCATGCACAAGTGAATGTAGTATTTTCTTGATCTTCAGGAGTGATCTTAATCTGATTGTATCCAGAAAAACCATCCATCAAAGAATAAATCTCATAACCCGCAGTCATGTCCACTATCATATCTATATTAGGGAGTAGAAAATCATCCTTTGGGAATGCTCTAGGGTATGTGCAAGATCATGAGGGGCCAAACTATGCCCTTAAGTGGCAATGAAAAATTAGAAAATCAGGGTTAGTCAACTTGACATGAAAATTTCAACTAGCTATGAACCTAATATCAAAAATGTGTAAGAGTAGAACCTATAGAAAATTTAATTTAGTTTCTAAACTACTAGGCCTTTTTTGAGAAAAAGTTAGTATGATTGGTGAAAAGTGTAGATTTCAATGCAGTAGTACAAAATTTTTAAGAAAAAAATAACAAGTAGGTGTATGTCTGACCACCTTAATCATAATCAAATGATAATATTTTATTATAAGATTTTATATATAAGTAGTAGAATCATGCTTGGATGTGACACACATTTTTTTGTAATTTTATTCCAAAAAAATAATTAATTATGAATTTTTTGCTACAACATTTTCAGAATAAACAAACTCCCGTGTCTGACCACCTTAACTCATTCAAAAATTTACCAAATTCAAATTTTATTTATTTTTCCTTATAGTAGGTGAAGCATAGAATGTGACACATTTTTCAGATTTCAAAAAAGTTATACCGTCTGAAAGTTATAGTCATTTTTCAATCAGTATATAAATCAACACTTTAGAGGTAGCTCAATTAGAAAATAACTAATAATTACTTACCGAATTCAAAATTTGACAGCAATTATATCAATAGAAAACTAATAATCTCCTTAAGATACCCTTTTCATTTTATCAAATTTGGGTGAAAAAAAAGTCGTCAACTACATTGTCAAAGTTTTGAACTGACATCGCCACTTTTTGGCCCCTCATGATCTTGCACATACCCTCTATTGACATCTCTGAAATCTATGCAAATTCGAATGGATTTTTCATGTTTGGAAACTCGTACAATGTTTGATATCCATTCAGCATAGTCAATAGCTCTTATAAATCCTGCACCGAGGAGTTTTTCTAATTTGACTTTGACTAGAAGGGCTATATGTGGATGCATCTTTCTCAATTTTTGTTTGATTGGTTTTACACCTGGAGGTATGGACAAGTGATGCATGATAAGATTAGTGTCCAACCTTAGCATATCTGAATAAGTCCAAGAAAAATTGATCTTATTTTTCTATAAGAACTTAGTGTAGGCTTCTTTTTCTTGTGGTGACAAGGACTGAGCCAAATGTACTATTTGTGGAGCTTTATCTATACCCAAGTTGACTGCTTGTGTTGGCTCAACAAGAACTGAAGATCTATCTTGAAAGTAGCTAGGGAGATGATCAAGTACCTCATCCTTAGGTGCCTCAAAGAGGTTTTCACCCTTGGATACATCATTTATTTTTACTTTTTTTGGTTCTAACACCGCCACGTAGTGGTTTTCACCATCAAAACTCTTATTCTTTTTTCCTTTTCTTTTTATTTTGTGACTAAGGTACTTGATGTCTTGCTCTGTCATGCTGGTAGCTGGGTCACTAGTGGAAGAGACTACGGGTTCAATGGCATTCAAGTAATAGGTTATCTCATAGTCATTTTGGAAAGTTAAGAGCTCAGGTTCTTGATATCGTTGGGACAAATCAATGAGGTTAGGATGAGCAAGAGGTAAGTCAATGACTGGTTCAAGGTTATCGATATGAATGGTATCATCTCTGGTGATAGAAGAGTCAGAATCCATCAAGTATCCTTCTAACTACCCAAATCAGGATTCATCCTAATAAGAGAAGAATCATCCACTAAGGCAACGTGTGTGTTCAAATCCTCTAATCCTACACATGACTTGTCAGCTACCTCAAGTTGAGAACTATAATTATGGATGATGTCAACATTCATGTCAAATGTGGAAGAATCAGAGAGAGAGTCCCACTCATACTCATGCGAATTTCTTTCTGAATCCCAACTAGGATGTTTACACCATGAAGGCTTGGGAAATCTTGATGTGGAAGCTCTAATGTCATCAAGGGTAACATCTCTTTCCATCAAATGAATAATATTATTACATTGATGCTCTCTGATGGGATCTTCTACATCTGATTCTTCTTGTTCTAAGTTTGTAACTATCGCTTGAGCAACTGAATTGTCTAAATCCCCCCAAAGGAGATTAGTGGAAGAGACCCAATCTTTGCACATATCTTTTTGGTTTGTCAAATTAGGCATGTATTTTGGTTCATCTTCACTATCTAACTCATCAAGGATAGGAGCAGTGTTCTTATTATGATTCACAAACCCTAGGCCAACCGTCTTCTTAGACCTACGTCCAAAAAGAGCATGAACAAGAGTTTCAACTCTACCATCTAACCTATGACTAAGAGGGCCATGTCTAGGATAACCCATCTACTTGACAAAAGTATACCCTCTTCCATAAGCCTTAGGAGAGGGAGAGAAGTTCTCATTGTGCATGTATTTCTCTTCTCTATAAATCCTATCTTTCATAGCTATCTCTTCTTTCTCATCTTGAATAGGTATTGAGGACTCTACAAATGTGCCAAATAAAGTCATTGTTGAAGAGGAAGGTCTCACTTCCTATGAAGGCTTTCCATAAGACCTAGGTGAAACTAGAAGCTTTGTAAAAGAGTTAAGTTGATACCCCCCTACACATGGGTCTACTAACTTGAATTTGTCCTTGCATTCTGTTAAGATTACATTGAAATCTTCTACTTCTCTATTGAGGGGAACATGAGTACTTGCTAAAATTGAGTTGACAGATAATGTGTTGTTCGCAAGTATACAAATTTCTACTCCATTATAGGGGAACTTAACACACTGATGGTAGGTAGATGAGACTACTTGCATATCACGAATCCATGGTCTACCAAGTAAGATGTTGTATCCCAGAGGGCCAGCCTCAACAATTTGAAACAAAATATCCTTCTCAATAGGGCCAATCCTAACAAGAAGGATGGCCAACCCCTTCGAACTTCTTTCTGCCTCATCGTAGGCTTTGATTGTGATTTTCTTTCTAGCATCTATGACTTCTTCTAAGTAACCTAATGTCTTTAAAAGACTTAAGGAAAAAATATTGAGCCAAGCACCCCCATCTATCAATACATGTCTGACATGAGTTTTGTGGATCATGACTTCAATATGAAGGGTGGGATTATGTGGGTGGCTTAAAGCTTTATCATCATCCTCTGAAAAAGTAAGGTAATGAGGGCTAGCAATATGATTAACCATGTTTTGGAATTGATCGACATCTAAATTGTTAGGGACATTTGTTGCATGCAAGGCATCCTCAAGGACCTGCTTATGTCTTTGGGACAACTCTAAGAGCTCAAATATCAAAATCTAAGATGGGGTTCTTTGCAACTAATCTACAAGATTATAACTCACTTTGGGATTAACTGATGGCTTTGAGGTGACATTCTTGGATGCCACTTGTTTTGGTTTATTGGATTGATTTGAACTAGGTCCTCTAATGACAATAGGACCTTGACTTCATGTGACTGCATTAAGAGCTTGGGATGACAATCTAGAGTTAGGACCCCTTAGCACCACAACAAGTTCTTCATCAAAGATAGAAGGAGATTCCATGTCTAGATCATATCCATAGGGATCTTTATTTCTCATCATATTGACATTCTCTTACACAACTTCAAGCATGTTGACAACGTTCTCCGCAGCTGTGTAAGTGTAATTGATCTCAGCCTTGCCATTCTTAGGTTTAGAGGTTTCCCCCTTCTCATACTTGGGAAAAGGCTCTTTGAAAGCTTTATGATCAGCATTGGTGTTCAACACATCTATCTAAAGTTTTCCATTCTCAATGAGATCTTGGATGATATGCTTAAGTTTTTGACATTTTTGAATATTATGTCTAATGCCATTGTGAAATTTGTAGAAGGCTTTCTCATCCCACCAATGTGGCTTAACATTGGGTATATGATGCTTTGCGGGATCTTGAGGATGTGCAAGGTTGTTGGCAATGAGTGTTTTGAAGATATCCTCATATGAATCACCAAGTTTCAAAAATTGTTGCCTATCTTTCTTAGGCTTCTCTTGATATCTTGGCTTGTACTCTTGCTGATGAGATGCATTAAGCTTCATGGATTGAACAACACTAGATAAATGAAGACCATTTTGATCCTTAGGTTGAGAAGATTCCACAACTCCATCATTGATCGTTTGTTTGTTCCCATTCCAATGTGATTTTTTTCCTTTATCCTTGTTAGAGTTGTTATTTTGACCATTGTTGTTGTTTTTGTTGTTGGTCAAAATTCCTTGTTCTTTCAAAACATCCTTAATCCTACATGTGGTTTCAACCATGGTGTCAAAGAATTCAAATACCATCTTCCTAACTTCATACTTCATTTCAGGAACCAAGTTGCTAACAAGGATATCAATCTTCTCATTTTCAGGAATGGTCCTAGAGTAACGAGAACATTATCATCTCCACCTTTGCAAGAAAGTGACAAAGGATTCCCCTTGATTTTGCTTTAAATTTCATAAGTCCAACATGGTGATAGATCTTGAAAGATTGTATGAAAAATGTTGAACAAATCTATGGACAAGCGCTTTGAAAGTCTTGATAAGAGGAGTTATGTTGGTGAACCATTCCATCACTTGACCTTTAAGACTCCTTGGGAACAATCTCATAAGGTAGGAGTCATCTTGATGGAACTCAAAAATCATAATATAGAACTGATGCACATGATCATGTGGATCTCCATTACCATCATACTTGTCATATTGAGGGATTTCAACCTTTCTAGGAAAATCTTTCATGCTCACACTCTTGTCAAAAGGATTGAGACAAATTGAGTCAAGATTGAATGAGCTCTTGGGTGCCAACATCTTTTCCATAATATTATGAAGTTGGCTAATCCTTTCTTCTTGGGATGGACCTTGCTTCTTGATCTTTCTATCTACATCAAAGTTGTAGGAGACTCTAGCACCCTTGTTGATCAAATTCTCTAGTAACTTATCTTTGTTTTGCTCCACATACCGCTCCACATACTACTAGAAGAGTGGTTCTTCTTGCATTTCATGAAATCTTGAGAGCCGAGGTGAAAACTTGAACTATCACCACCATACTGTGAACCATGGTGAGCACATTGAGAAGGTTTCCTTAAGTTCCTAGGAAGTGTTTGTCTCCTATAATGGTCTTTTTGTGAAGCCCTTTTTCCTCTAGGGCTAGGAGATCTTGAAGGTGTTCTTGAGTATCTTCCACTTTGTGGAGTTTTAGGAGGGGTGGGTGGAGGATATTTTTTTCCACCACCAACACACATGTTGTTGTATTGATCATTAAGTTGTTGCACCAAAATCCTATCTCTCTCTTCTTGTGCGGCTCTCCTTTCTATATCCAATAAGGCTTGTCTTTCTGACTCTAGGAGTCTAAGTTTCTCTTCCTTTGTAGGTTGTTCATCTAGGAAGGCTTTCTTTTCACGCTCAATCCTTTTGAGTCTTTCACTTGTGTATCTTGAAGTTGTTTGAAGTGGTGAACTCGGTCTTGAATGTCTAAACAAGTCATTTGTGTATGCCACATTCACATGAGTGTCATAAGGCTCATCATCTTGACTGTCATGTTGTGATTGCTCTTCTTGAGAGTGTTGCCTCTTATCTCTCTTAGCCCTTTGATGTGCATCCAAATATCTAGTAGAAATAAGAGATGGGACTGGTTGATTTTCATGAGATGAACTATCAAACAACATGTTATCTCTATGTCTTTATAATATGTTGTCAAGACTTCTATCCCTTTCTTCCCTCTCCTTTCGAGTCATGGTGTAACTCATATCCATATCTGATTGAGAAGGTGCTAAGGATGTGCTCAACTCACTAGGATTTCTCTTGGGATCAAACCAAGCTTCTTAGGTATTCCTAGGGGATTTATCAAAGACAGGCTCTTTTTTCATACATTTTTAGCGAGTTTGAACTAAGGGTAGTTGGTCAAAGACTACTTGAGGTCATTTTCCTTGATTTACTTGATATCTTGTTGTAACTGACATGAAAGAAAAGATCCTAGCTAATAAGATGACCCTAAAAAATGTTGGTACCAAACTAGGATAGTTAAAGAATTCAATTGTCCAAAAGAGATGTGATAAGATAGAATTTTGCAAAAGGTATAAACCAACACTACCACAAAGGTGCCCAATCAATGGATAAGTATCCTAACACATATGGATCAGGAGGACGATTTACCCAAATTATATTTGATTGAAATTGATTTTGGATGGAAGTGAATTGGACAAGAGACTACTAAGACTCTCCAAGCGTGTTATCAAAGAATCTAAAGGTTTACTTTCTCAACAAGGATGATCTCTAACTAATTGATTCCAAGCAAGGTCACTTGTGAAATCAAAGAATAATAATCCAAGAGGTCAAGACACAGAAACCCAAGTGCAAATAGGCTTCCAACTATGAGGTAAGTGACCTACTATAATCCAGATCGACCAAAGAAGACTAGAAATGACACAAATCAGCTTACTATTCTGACAGACCAGGGTACAGGTTCATGTGAGGGAATGCAGTCCTACACGAGGAAACACCAAGGATCACATAAGGAAATGAAATCTCATGTGATAAAATGCCAGGCTCACATGAGAATGTGCAAAGCCAAGTGAGAATGTGCAGAGCCAGGCAACAAAATAGGATCAGGTCACTTAACAACAAGTTTATAAACTCAGGAACTCAATTTTTTTATTCGTTTTAAAATATCAGGTAAGTACATCAATAGATTTTCAGCATCAATTAAGCACGCAAGATAGCAATCAAGGATTTCAAGAAAACAATGTCTTCAAACAATGGGCAAGGGACAAAGCAACCTTGCACATGAACAAGAATAGTGACTTAGTATGCTACTCCTTAAAGATTCTACTTGTGTATGTTCTCAAATGTTTTCCAACCACTCACATAGTCCTAGTAAATAAAAATTTGGTTGCACTATGGTTCTTAGTAATGGTTTGACTCTTCAACTTTTGCAATCTCAAGAGGGTGAACTCCAATCCAGGTGCACCAAGGTTTTGACACATTCTGAGAATTTAATCAATCAGAGATGCTAAGGAGATCTGACAACCCAACAAGAAACTACACCCGTGGAGATTTCTTCCACAAGGACATTTGTATAGCGGTTGTTGTTACCATGGTGAAAATGTCTATTACCGCTTGAGGTTCTATACACATGGTTTACCCAATAAAGGGAATGTCCACTACGGTTAACCCTCTCTAACAAGGTGACTCACAAAAAGGACCACATGGGGACTTGGTTTAGATTCAAGGATCTGAGTTTCTGGTACTACCCAAAGAGGGAGTAGAGCATAATCCTCTAGCCTCTTCACTTCACCCAAAAATAGCAAGCAAGTTCACTGACATGCTAAGATTGAAACCACCTCACCAAGGTTCATGATTTCAACAAAAATGTCTACCGAGCTCTCTAAATGAGACCAAGAGAGAATGTACCAATCAATGTTGAAGACTAAACCAAGTAAGACCATGAGATAGTAACAATATCCTCCCTACCTACAAGGGGTTCTTTCATCAAGAAGAGCCTCGCAAGAAACCCACTCTCTCAAGAATTCCACAAATAGTGTTCATAGGGCCTAATTACTATGTGAAACACATATGCAAGAAAGTGAATATATGTTCTTTTTAGAGTCCAAAATTGAAGCGTGATCTATGAAAGAAATAAGCACTCAAGATAGACACATGAGAGATTCATCTTATATTCCAAAGTCCAAATATTATAGAGATTATAGAAACTCACCTTAGGTCCAAAGATCTGCAATCCAATGCTATGCTGCCTCAGTAATCAGAATCAAAGAAATAAACCACAGCAAGCATTAATGTCAGAAAATATTAAGTAAAACTAGAAAATCTAGAAATTTAGGTCTCTGGTGTCAGAAAGTTCATGCGAGATAGTACATAGTGCCGCATGAGAAAGTACACAGTGTCGTCTGAGAAAGTACCAACTTGCATGAGAAGGTACACAGGCCCACGCAAGAAAATTCCTTTGTCGCACACAAAAATGCTAAGACCAACAAAAATTCATGCGATACAACAAGAAACTTCATGCGAGACTCTATGACAATGACGCACAGAAGTATGGACAGTGCACGAAAATCACAGAAAAATAAAATTACAAAAATGAGGCAAGAAATGCAATATTCTGACCCATGGTGGGCACCAAAAATGTGTGCTAAAAAGTTGTCACACTTCTATGAGTCATTGTATCCAAGATTACTTAAGAATGAGGTCTTAAATGGTGACTCATAGCTCTCTATTCATGGAGTGCAAGGGTTTGTGATGGAGGCCCTCAGATTAGACCTAGTTTGTGCCCACCACTTAAAGTATGTGCAATCAAAGTGAAGAGAAAAGGGATTTTTACTATTGCTCGGTAGTTTAGACTTACTGACTGGAGTTCTGTGTGATTTGTTGAGCCGACTTGGTGAATTAATTTTTGGTAGCCATTGTCTTGGACCGACATGTAGAATTAAATGTTTGTATACATTTGTAAGCCGACTTGTATAGCATTTAATTATTTGTTTTTGGGAGTTAAGGGTTTCATCCAGCTGACTTGTGGCTGGTGATTAGTATTTAAGGAAGGCTTGGGTAGATTTTTAGAGGAGAACTGAGAGTGAAGGAGGATTCATGACTTGGAAAACTTAGTGAATCAGATCTGAGGTTCTGAAATCTGAAGTTGGTGAAGTTGTGGAAAGGTTCTTGATGTTCTTGTAGATCAAGTTGTTATCTGATAGTCCTTTGTAATAGAGATAGGGGTTTTCATACTTGGAGACAAGGATATTTCTTGGAGGCTTGCGAGCTCAAGTTTAGATCTTCCTTAGGGTTTCCATCAGCTTCTGAGTGTCTTTAGAGCTGAACTAGCTGAGATTGTATTGGATCTAGTTGTGGATCTTGCAGAATTGTTTCATTTTGTAATTGGCCCTAACTTGGAAGGCCTCGTAGTCAGGCATGTTAATGCAAATTACTTAAAACATTTGTAGTGTTGTCTATTTTGTTGAGTAATCCACTGTGTAATTCTTTTGGTTGCAAGGTTTGGACTGTCCTTCATTGGAACCACCATCCTTGATTGCATAAAACTTCCATTTGAAGATTTAAAGGCCATAAAACCTCTATAATGGTCAATCATAAGCATGCAGTAAAGGAGGAGAAGGAATTGGAAAGCATTGGAAACATTTTGGAATCATATTTTTCTTTGTTTCAATCTTTTGTTTTGTGGTCTTGAAAGTTTTCCTCCTATTTCCAGGCCTTGGACAACCATGTGAAGTCTAGAAAAAAGTGTATTTACATTATGATACTATATTACAGTGAATAATATTTCAATTCCTTTTTATTTTAGTTGATTTCATACATTTTTTAGAAAGTTATGAGAGTTTTGGTGAAAACTATTTGTAACTGCCCAAAACCCTGATTCACGGTGAGGAGCAGTTGTGCAATACTCATCATAAGTTTGGATTGAATAGTTGGATCTTTCTATAACTTGGAGAAATTTTTTATAATTATCATTTTTAGAATCTGAATGAAGTGATTATCTTGAATATAAATATTTAGAGATTTATGAATGTCTTTTTATGATTGTATTTTCTTAACCAGAATACAGTAAATTTCATAGTGGGATAATTCTTGGTTTTCATTTACAAGAAATGTATAGATGAAGGGTTTAAATGATTCATATTTAATTCATAATATGTGGATCTACAATCATTATATATTGATATATATGGATAATATTTGATAATGGTTATTTTACTGGTGATTATATTGGGAAACATATGACAATACCTCTAACATGTTTGAAGATTTGTGTTGAAGATTGAAACTCCATATTTTTGGGGGGTTTTTAAAGGGTTTTGAAAGATGATCCACATTGAATTGGTATCAGAGCCCAATAAAAGTTCTAGGTTTCTAAATGTGTTTTGTATTTTGGGTTGCTAAGAAGTTTGGTTGCAGGTTGATCCATCAAAGCTGCAGTAAGGAAGAAGTTTATGAAGGTGTGTGTGGCAGATCTGAGAGGGATCTATAGTACTGTCTCCACCAAGATGAATTTGGGTAGAAGGTGCAAAGAGAGAGACCATCAAGGAAGAGTGGTAGAGAATCTTCTAGGATCTTGGGTGGGTCAGATGGCAGTATGTTGGTGGTTGTGTGAAGAAGCAACATGAGGAATGATGGATATCCAAAACATTTGAGTTGCAACCATTTCAAACTCCATTGGAAGGAGTCACTAGAAGTATTACTTGAAGGGAAAGATGTAGCAGAGGCTTCCAAAATGAAGAGAAGCATGAAGAAGTAAAAGAGATAAATACAAGAGGAAATGATGAATAAAGACAAAGTTGAAGATGGTTATTTGAGTAAAAAATAAATAAATTTTCAGGTCACTTCATACCCACATTTCCAAGGGATTTAGAAATCTTTAAAGGTTGGGAGTATGGTGCAGGAGCACCTAGAACAAAAAAATAGAAAGATTCTATATGAGGATAAAACTCAATTCATAAGTAAATTCAATCACATTTAATTTTTAATGTCATTTTGAGTTAATATGAATCAATATGTAAGGCTAAAAGAGCCCATTGATTGTCCTAATAAGGTCTTGAATTAGTCATTTGGAAAAAAAATTAGAAAAGACCCATTTAGGGGTAAAATGGAGATAAAAGACATTATTAGTCCATGCTAATATATTTTTAAGGTTCTTGTAAAGTTTTAAAGTCATTTTAGTCAAAAGTTGTAAAATTTGCAAAATACAACTTTTCAAAAGTTGTAAAAGAAAATAAGAATGGGAAGTTGAGTAAGTTGTAACTTCCATTTGAATATTTAAAGGCCATAAAACCTCTATACCAATAGTTCATAGGAATGAGCTAAAGGAGGAGAAGGAATTGGAAAGCATTGGAAATATTTTGGAATCATATTTTTCTTTGTTTCAATCTCTTGTTTTGTGGTCTTAAAAGTTTTCCTCTTGTTTCCAGGCCTTGCATGACCATGTGCAGTTTAGAAAAAAATATATTTACATTATGATACTGTACTATAGTAAATAATCTTTCCATTCCTTTTTATTTGAGTTCATTTCCTGCATTTTTTTGAAAGTTATGAAAGTTTTAGTGAAAACCATTTGTAACTGCCCAAAACCCTAATTCATCGCGAGCACTTGTGCAAGAATCATCATAACTTTGGATTGAACCGTTGGCTCTTCCTATGACTTAAACAAACATTTTATAAATAGAGTTTATAGAATATAACTGAAGAGATTGTCTTGGTTATAAATATTTAGAGATTTATAAATGACTGTTTACGATAGTATTTTCTTGACCAGAATACAGTAAATTTCATAGTTGGACAATTCTTGGTTTTCATTTACAAGAAATGAATAGATGAAGGGTTTAAATGATTCATATTTAATTCATAATAGTTGGATCTAAAATCATTATAGATTTATATCTATGGAGAATATTTGATAATGGTTATTTTACTGGTGATTATATTGGGAAACATATGACAATGCCTCTAACATGTTTGAAGATTTGTGTTGAAGATTGAAACTCCATGATTTTTTTGGGGTTCTTGAAGGGCTTTTCAAGATGCTCCACATCAAATTGGTATCAAATCCTAGTAAAAGGTATGCGTTTCTAAATGTGTTTTGTGTATTGGGTTTCTAAGAAGTTTGGTTGCATGTTGATCCATCAAAGCTATAGTAAGGAAGAAGTTTATGAAGGTGTGTGTGGCAGACCTAAGAGGGGTCTGTAGTACTGTCTCCACCAAGATGAAGCTGGGTAGAAGGTGCAAAGAGAGAGAACATCGAGGAATGGTGGTAGAGAATCTTTTGGGATCTTGGGTGGGTAAGATGGCAGTATGTTTGTGGTTGTGTGAAGAAGCAACATGATGAATGGTGGATATCCAAAACATTTGAGTTGCAACCATTTCAAACTCCATTGGAAAGAGTCACTAGAAGTATTACTTGAAGGGAAAGATGTAGCAAAGGCATCAAAAATGAAGAGAAGCATGAAGAAGAAAAAGAGATAAAGAAAAGAGGAAATGATGAATAAAGACAAAGTTGAAGATGGTTATTTGAGTCAAAAATAAATAAATTTGTAGGTCACTTCATACCCACATTTCCAAGGGACTTGGAAATATTTGAAGGTCAGGAGTATGGTGCAGGAGAACCTAGAAAAAAAGAATAAAAGGAGTCTACATGAGGATAAAACTCAATTCATATGTAAATTCAATCACATTTAATTTGTAATGTCATTTTTAGTCAATATGAATCAATATGTAAGGCTAAAAGATCCCATTGTAATGAGTTGTCCAGATTGTCCTAATAAGGTCTTGAATTAATCGTTTGTAAAAATATTGTATAATAGATCCATTTAGGGATAAAATGGAGATAAAAGACATTATTATTCCATGCTAATATTTTTTTAAGGTTCTTGTAAATTTTTAAAGTCATTTGAGTCAAAAGTTATAAAATTTATAAAATACAAGTTTTCAAACGTTGTAAAAAAAACAAGAATGGGAAGTTGAGGAATTTGAGTAAGTTGTAACTTCCATTTGAATATTTAAAGGCCATAAAAATTATATAATGGTCGTTAATAGGCATGAGGTAAAGGAGGATAAGGAATTGGAAAGCATTGGAAAGATTTTGGGACCATATTTTTCTTTGTTTCAATCTCTTGTTTTGTGGTCTTGAAAGTTTTCCTCTTGTTTCCAGGCCTTACATAACCATGCGCAGTCTAGACCCAAGTATATTTACATTATGATACTGTATTATAGTGAATAATCTTTCAATTCCTTTTTATTTGAGCTGATTTCATGCATTTTTTAGAAAGTTATGAGAGTTTTGGTGAAAACCGTTTGTAACTACCCAAAACCCTGATTCACGGTGAGCACTTGTGCAAGAATCATCATAACATTGGATTAAACCATTGAATCTTCCCATAACTTGGAGAAACATTTTATAATTAGCATTTTTAGACTCTGGCCAAAGAGATTGTCTTGTTTATAAATATTTAGATATTTATGAATGACTGTTTACGACTGTATTTTCTTGACCAGAATACAATAAATTTCATAGTTGGATAATTATTGGTTTTCATTTACAAGAAATGAATAGATGAAGGGTTTAAATGATTTATATTGAATTCATAATTTATGTGGATCTACAATCATTATAGATTGATATCCATGGAGAATATTTTATAATGGTTATTTTACTAGTGATTATATCAAGAGAAACATATGACAATGCCTCTAACACGTTTGAAGATTTGGGTTGAAGATTGAAAATCCATGGTTTTTTGGGGGTTCTTGAAGGGTTTTTCAAGATGCTCCACATCACTATTTCTACTTCTAAAGGATAGAAGATTCATCAGATGGATGTAAATACTTCCTTTCTTAATGAGATAATAGAAGAAGTTTACTTGGAACAACCTGAAGGGTTTGTTATACATAAAAAAAATTTGCATGCATGAAAATCAAAGAAAGCATTGTATAGGCTTAAGAAGGCTCCCTAAGCCTAGTATGAAAGGATTGATAAATACCTTCTAGGTCTAAACTTCTTCAAGGATGATGTAGATCCAAACTTGTACTACAAGTTAATCAATGGTAAAATGGCAATTCATGTACTTTATGTTGATTATTTACTAATCATAGGACAAGATCACCAAATTACAAAATGTAACAAAGATTGTGCATCAGAATTTGACATGAAGGATTTAGGACTTTTACATTACTTCCTTGGGTTAGAAGTGTGGGAAAAAAAGGATAGCATTATTCTAAATCAAAGGAAGTAAAATATAGACATTCTAAAGAGGTTTGGAATTATAGAATGTACTTCCATGACAAAACCTATGGAAACAAATTTTCACAAGCTAAAGACAACAACAATTGACTCAAAAAATATCAATCCTACTTTATACTGATAGATAATTGGATCCTTGATATATTTGGTTTTAATAGAAGACCAGATAATTTCTATCCTATAAATGCCTTAAGTCAATTCATATATGAATCAAATAAGATACATCTAGTTATAGTTAAATATATTTTGAGGTATCCTCGAGGAACAATTAAGTATGGTCTCAAGTACATTAATGTTGACCTGAACCTTCATGGGTACACTAATTTGGATTAGGTTGGTTGTGTGATAGACAAGAAATAATACATTTGGGTGTTGCTTTAGTTTAGGATCAACTTTGATCTCATGGATCAATAGGAAATAATTCTTAGTGGGACAAATTTCTGTAGAAGCCATATATATTGCAGAATCCATGAAAGAAAAAGAAGCCTAGATTTGTAAACTGTTAGTGGGATTGTTTGGTAAACTTATGAATCCTACCATTATTCATTATGACAACTAGTGTCATATAAAACTCTTAGTGAATCTAGTATTCAATGACAGATCGAAACACATTGAGATTCCATACCACTATGTTAGAGATATGGTAGGTAGAAATTTGATTTAATTGGAACATGTAAGTACAGATGAATAGACTATAGACATTCTCACCATACCATTAGCCAAGGAAAAATTTACCCATTTTGGTAAGAAACTTGGTATGATTGAAATGTAATTATTAAATTTATGATTTATTCATTTGTACTTATATTAAGATGTTTAATGTGTAAAATCTACTTTTCATGTGTGTGACTCCATGACTTTATGGGCCTTGGGATATTCTTTGAAAGGTGACAACTTTTCAAAGGATAAACACTTATGTAAACCCAATATCATGATGGATATCATGTGACTTGATATCCATGGTCATGTCATGATGATGAATAAAACATTATGGTAGATATCATGAGACTTGATATATATGGATAAGCCATAATATTTAAAACTATTACAATGGATAATATGTGTGAATAATATCCTTATACCATGACTTGATATCTTTATGATAGACATCATGTGAAATGATGCAAGTGAACATATCATATAGATTTCCATATGACAGTTTTGATGAACATCATGTGACTTGATACTCAATAATCCACCATCTCTCCTAATATCACAATAAGGTGATATTTCTCTTGTAGATCTAATGAGGGATAGAATTAATCTTCCCTAGCTAAGAGGGAGTATTAATGTTTGTAGCTTCATTCATATTATTCTAACCAAAGTGTTTGATATAACTCCTTTAGATAAAAGGAGAATTATATGCTATATACATTATCATTATACATTTGATGATTTTATTAAGATTCATTCTATAGTTATCGTTACTTGATAACTATGATAGTTATAATTGATAATAATATCAACTTATCATTATCATCAAAAGTCAATTACGGTATCAACCAAATCATAATTTGATATTGTTATCAACTTTATTATACTTTGATAACTATATCAAATTAATGAAAATTATTGACTTGATAATAGTATCTGTAGACAAGGCTATCTATATCTGTTTTGAAAGGCTCAAATCAGTCAAACGGTAAGTTCTACTCTAACATGAAATAAATCCAAAACAAGAACATCCACACTAAGCCACCTCAGATTGAGCTAAAACAGATGCACCCAAGCACTGTTTGATTTGCTCTTGCTTATGGGATGTGGGTGTGCTCTTTAAGCACTTGGAGCATATTCTAATGCATGCTAAGATGGATTGAGATTCATGAACAACCCAAAAATGGCACAATATTGGGTAGAACACCCAAAATTGCCCCTAAGGCTTGAAGAACTCAAGATTTATGCAACTAGTATGATTAAGTAGATTTTAGAACCCAAAATAGATCTGAGAATGATGCATAAACAAGAATTAAACTAAATTAATCCATTAGTTCTATGCTAAGATGTGAGCTAAAAATGCTTGAAAATGATTAAAACTAACAATTAGTATGAAAGCTAAATGATTTAGAGCTATTCTAGCATTATAACATTGCTTGAAATAAAAGGTGAATGGGTATTTTGCTCTTAGAAATGAGGAGTACTTATAAGCTTTTGGGAAGGAGGAATGAGTGGCCAGGATCAAAATCCTTAAGAGAGGCCAAGATTCATTCAAAGGGGAGCACATGGATTGTGCTAGTTCAGGGCCACCTCCTCATGACAAGTGTCACAAGGGCATTGGGTTGAAAGATGGGAGGGAGGTGCACAATTTGGGAAATGTGCCTAAGCTCAAAGGGTGTAAGAAAGGAGTGAGGGGCTTCTTAAATGCATCATAAAAGCATGTAAGAAGGATAAGGAGGCTTTAAATGCATTTAATGCATGTAAGAGAAGTTTCTAGAAGTTTGTTGACTTTGGGTTAAGCTTAGGAGTTGGTTAACCTTGTTTAGGGAATGTGACAAGGTTAGGGGGGGATTAGGATTAGGATTAGGATTAGGGGGACAAGGATAAAGACTTTCTAGAAGAATCTAGAACTTCCTTAGGATAAATATGGATTTTAGGAAATAAATAAAGATCTATTTATTTTCATGGTTTTGGTTTGAGAATATTTATTAAAAATGAATTTAATAAATATGAGGATTAAATATTTAATCTTAATTAAATATTTTGAGTTGGGATTAGGGTTAGGAAATGATGGGATTAGTCTTTAATTGAAATTAAAGAAGGATTAGAAGATTCTAGAAGAGGTTAGTGGTCTTAAGGAAATTGGCCAAGTTTTGGGCAAAAAATAAATAAATTATTTATTTTGAGATTTTTTGTCAATTTATTAATTAAATAATTAATAAATAAGGAGATAATGTTTAAATAAGATTTAAACATTTTTGGGAGGGATTCCTTAATTAAATATTTTTCATAAAGGTAAAGGGATTTAATGATATAAAAATAAATAAATTAATTAAATAATTAATTAATTAACAAATGATGATGTCATCAGGGATTTTTCAAAAAATAAAAATACTTTATTTTCTAAAGGATTTTTAGGTGTCCACATTTTGCCCCTCTTTGATGCGATGCCGCAAGTGGCATGAAGTCAAAGACAAGAAAATAAGATGCCCAAGGCTAGAATTTAGAGGAATAAGGGGTTGTGCCCCCTCAAGAAAATAACTCAAGGAGTAAACGTTGTTGAATTTTCTTGAAAGGAAACAGAGAAGGAAGGACCTAGGAAGAAGGGGAGATAAATAACCAAGCTTCCAAGAGCAAAGATGAGTGAATGCAAGATGAGATGGAATGCAAAATGCAAGATGCAGCTACATGAGAGATGCAATATGAATCTATATGATTCAAGAATGTAGGGGATTTGGGGAGCTCCAAGTGCAAATGTGGAGAGCACAACCTAGTTTAATATAGCAATGCTAGAGACCTGCCAAGGATACTGGGATCATGAGGCCTTGTCACCAGTGTTGCATAGAACTGACGCTAAAAAGACACGCAGGGTTGCCCCAGCATCACACATGAAACCCAAAAGAGGCATGGTGGAAACGATGTGGAAGAAACCACAAACACACGAATGACTCATAGGTAGAAGCAAAAGAGCAAAAGACCTTGCCCTAGATTATCCTCATTCATAGTGCACCATGATATAAAGGATCATGGTGACTTTGAGTAGAGAACAACGATAAGCCATAAAAGATTAACAAGATCCAAAGGACAAAATCCAAGACCAAAATGAGAACTCCAAAAAGAAAGCCTTTGCCAAGGAGAGAGATTTGATGTGAGTGAGTGATTGATGGTGGGAAGATGGGTCTAAACGTGTGGAAGGATACATCGACATGGATCTGGTGTGATTGGTGGAAGATTAGATCTGACAGGAGGAAAGATACATCCTCAAGGACCCGCTGATTGATGAGAGAATGAGTGTTGTTGGTCCCTGGGCAAATGATGAAGTCAAAGAATAATCACTGGGATCAAGAATAGTCGACAAGGGATGTTGCTGAAGTACAAGGCTGAGTAGGACAAGATGTTCTAATCAAATGTTGCTGCAGGATTGACAAGGTTATGTACAACAAGGTGGGATGATATGTACAATGGACAGGAAAAGATATACAATGGATATGGACAGAAGCTCAGGATTGGGGATAGGAAGATCTCGCTATACAAGATATACAGGAAGGATAGTGCTAGACAAGAGATGGTACAAGATATGATACAAGATATGTGCAAGATATAGGACAAACAAGAAGGCGGATTGGCTTGAGGATTATGAAAAAAGAGGAATGCTAGGGGATGGTGGATGGGGATGGGGATGGTAAGAAAAGGACTGAGATGGTGGGATGGGGGGAATGAGAGTTTGATAGATAATGACTCGATCCACTATGTATGGCGCCTGTCTACTAGGTTTTCATCAACATACTTGTCCAAGGTGCTTGAATTGCCAAGTTTTCACCATTGGACGATTATTTTTCTTTTTCTTTATTTTTTTTTTATTTTTTTTTATTTTTGTATTTTTTCCAATTTTTATGGATTTTTTGAATATGTAGGATCTAGTTCAGACATAGAACCTCTTCAGATGTATGATGTTGATGGGATCATTCAAAGGCTCACCTTCTGGTGTAGATAGCTGATAGGCACCGGAGCTGAAGCATGCTGTGACAACATAGGGGCCTAGCCAAGTAGGTTCAAACTTTCCTTTCTTTTCTCTATTTGCTTGGACCTTCTAATTTTATTTGAGGACCATGTCACCAACCTAGAACTGTCTAGGATGAACCTTCTTGTTATAACTCCTTTTGAGTTGATTCTGGTATGCAACTAGGTGATCATATGCTTGCTTTCTTTTTTCATCTAACAGGTCTAGCTATGTGAGACGGGCCACATGATAGTCTTCATCAGTGGTGTAGTTCTTCATGGAGACTCGCAATGATGGGAGCTTGACCTTGATCGATAGAATGGCTTCGGAACCATATACAAGGGAATATGGGGTGGTGCCTATGGGAGTGTGATAAGAAGTATGGTAGGCCCAAATGTCGGGATTGATTTGGAGGTGCCAGTCACGACCAAAATCATTGACAACCTTCTTGAGGATTTTCAAGATAGTTTTGTTGGTTGCCTTAGCCTGGCCATTTCCTTGAGGGAAATATGGACTAGATAAATAGTGATGGATGTGGAGTCTGGCACACAGATCATCCACATGTTTGTTTTCAAAAGGTGTGCCATGGTTTGTGAAGATGGTAGATGGTATGCCAAAGCGACAAATGATGTGGTAAAGGATGAACTTGGATATTTGAATGCCAGTAGTTAGGGTGAGCGGAATCACTTCAACCCATTTGGTGAAGTACTCTGTGGCAGTTATTATGTACTTGTGTCCATCCGAGGAAAGGGGAGTGATTAAGCCAACAAGGTCAAAGCCCCAACATGAAAATGGCCAAGGTGGCACAATGGGCTGCAAGTCTTGTGCTGGTGCATGAATCAAATTTGCATGCTATTGACATGGTAAACATTTTTTGACAAACTCACAAGCATCATGTTCCATGGTTGGCCAATAATACCCAACTCGAAGCAACTGCTTAGCTAGAACCATGCCACTCGTGTGGGCACTGTAACTTCCAGCGTGGACCTCTTGTAAAGCCAGGATGACCTCATTTGAATCTAAACACCTACAGAGGATATTGTGATACCCTCGATGATAAAGGGTGTTGGCTACAAGAGTGTAGCAGGAAGCTTTGTGAATAAGGTTTTGGCATTGGTTATTGGTGAGATGGGGAGATATGATACCATTCTTTAGATATACATGGATGTCATGGTACCACAGGGACTGAGGACCAACCAAGACACACACCATTTCTGCATCGACATTCTCATAAGCTAGTGTATGTAGCTACTCGACTATGAATTCATATTGTGATGCGTCGTGAGGGATTTCTAACAAAGATCCAATAGTTGCCATTACGTCTGCTGCTTTGTTCTAAGTCTGGGTATCTGTGTGAATTGTAGATTTAGGAAATGCTCTTTCAATCTATCCACTAGTTCTGATATTCATCTAGGACTTGCTTGATAATCAACTATAAATCTCCAAACACTTGCAGTTCTGTGATATTCCACTAAATGGTTGTTTTGAGACCTAAGATGAGTGCCTCATATTCTGCAATGTTATTGGTACATGAAAATCCCAACTTGAATGACTTTGGGATGTAGTCACCTTGAGGTGTTACAAATAGGATTCTTGCCCCCGATCCATGTAATGTGTAGGAGCCATCAAAGTATAGCTTCCACATGGGTTGTTCTTCAATCATACATAAGTGTTCATCAGGGAATTCCATAATTAGGGGATAAGCATCCACCAGTGGTGCCTCTGCTAGCTAATTGGCAATGACTTGCCCTTTGATTGCTTTTCGATCTATGTACTAGATATCAAACTTGCTAAGTAACATGACCCATTTTGCTATACATCCTGTGAGAGTTGTCCTTGATAATAGATATTTGAGGGGATCTACTTTTGAAATGAGCCTAATTGTGTGACTCAGCATGTAGTGTCTAAGCTTTTGAGTGGCAAAGACCACTGTGAGGCATTCTTTTTCCATAGGTGAGTAATTAAGCTCATAGCCGATGAGAGTTCGACTAATGTAGTAGATGGCTCTCTCTTTGTTTTCATCATCATGCTGAGCTAAGAGTGCCCCCAGTGTTGTAGTGGTTGTTGAGATGTAGAGTATGAGAGGGCATCCTGGAACTGGTGGTACTAGGATTGGAGAGTTGGCTAGATACTCCTTGAGTTTATCAAAGCTTCTCTGACATATGGGATCCCATTTTAAGCTTGTGTCTTTGCATAAGAGATGCGTAAAAGGTTGGCACTTGTCTGCTAGTTGAGAAATGAACCGATGCACTGATTGAAGCTTTCCTTGTAGGCTTTTGAGCTATTTGAGTGTTCTTGGTGGAGGCATTTTTGTTATTGCTTTGACCTTCTTGGGTTCGATCTCTATGCCTCGTTGTGATACTATGAAACCTAGAAGCTTTCCAGATTTAACACCAAAGACACATTTCTTTGGATTGAGCTTTAACCCATAGTGCTACAGGTGATCAAACACACTCTCAAGAATGTCAAGGTGTTCATGGCATGTCTTTGATTTTGCAAGAATATCATCCACATAGTCTTCTAAGATCTTGTGGATCATGTCATGGAAGATTGTTGTCATTGCTCTCTGATATGTGGCTCCCACATTCTTTAGCCCAAATGGCATCATGTTGTAGTAGAAGGTACCCCATGGAGTTGTGAATGCTATTTTATGTTGATCTACTTCTACTATATGAATCTAATTGTAGCCTAAAAAGCCATCCATTAGTGACAGCATTTCATGACCTGCTGTAAGATCTACAATCATGTCTATATTTGGTAGTGGGAAATCATCTTTAGGACATGCCTTGTTCAAGTCCTTGAAATCTATGCATATTCTAATGTCACCTGAAGGCTTTGTGATAGGTACCATGTTAGAGATCCAATCGGAGTAATCTATAGCTCTGATAATCTTGGCTTGGAGGAGTTTTTCAAGCTCTGCTTTGACTAATAAGGCAACTTTTGGATGCATTTTTCTCAGCTTCTGCTTTACTGGCTTGACATTAGGATCCACTACTAGATGATGGACGACAAGATTAGGATCAAGCCCAGGCATGTGTGCATATGACCATGCAAAATTTATGATTGATTCTCTAAGGAGTGCAATCAAAGCCATTTCTTCACCTTCTGTCATGTTGGCCACAATGTAGGTGATCCTTGGACATTCCTCTATACCCAAGTTGACTGGCTTGGTTTCTTCTATGATGATAGGTGACTGCTCTGGTCTATAATCCTGGATGGGAGGAAGAGGCAAGTCTTCATCTTCTAGAGCTTGAATTGCCAAGTTTTCACTACAAGATACGCTCTTTATTTTTACTATTTTGGAATCAGAATGTGTGGTTTTCACATAAAGACTCATGTTTTACTTTTTCTATTGCACTTTTGTAGCTAAAGCTTGCCTCCTCCCCAAAGTATCCTTCTGGGTCAAGCTTATAGATGTGATTTGACTCTCAATTGTGAACTGATTGTGGGCCTGATGCCCCCGTGAATTCTAGGAGTGCTTCCATGCTTTGGAACTCATCGATGTGTGCAATGCTTGGTTGGTCCCAATCTATGAGTTGAGGGTGCATGAGGGGAAGTTCTATGAGATTGATGGTAAGTTGTTGGAGGACAGAAGTCCCCAAGAGGGTGTCATCATCAAAGATATCGTCATAGGATCTGATTTCTTTCTCTTCAGGGATATCTTCAATTTCTATGAGGTTTTCCTGGCTATTCAAGAGGGAAATGCTAGTCATGTTGGTGCCCCCAGTTGTGGTATTGGGCCCTTGTATATGCAAGCGAGGGGTATTAAATCCAAGACCCTGATGTTGTGGGTTTTTGGATGCTGTAATTGGGTCTTTACTTTTGCCTTCTTGTGTTCCTAGACCACCACCTTGGTAGTTCCATTGCTCAGTAGTGTACTTGTGTGATTGTGGGTATTTATCTTTGAAGTAGCCAAGGAGTTGAGTGTCAGGTGGTGGGGGATCTTTGTACAACCACCTATTAATGTCAGGATCCATTTCTTGACTATTTAATGTGCCATGGGATTCAAAAGTCATAGGTCCCATTCTCTTGATTTCATGATGCTCTTCAATAGCCTTGCTTTGGTGACTCAGGCGCCCTTGAGTATGTGGATCACATGGGAGGGCCCCTATGCAAAATACATCATGTAGGCTATATTCACCATAGCCCTGGTTATTGATCTTGATGAAAGAGAGGGTGGAGGTGAGAATGGTTTCTAGATCACAATGGGATCGGGATGAGCTAGCAATAGAAGTACCAATGTCAGTTCTAGGACAATGAGTGGAGTGAGGGAATGATGCTTCCATTGCACGACAGTATGCAAAGGGTTGGGGATCAACATGGATGGTAACCTCAGTGCATTGATGCAAAAATTTGATGCACTAATGGTATGTGGATGGTACAGCCTTGATGGAATGAATCCATGGTCGGCCGAGGAGGATATTGAATGGTAGGTCAAGATCAACAACATGACAAATGGTATCTTGTGTTGCTAGGCCTAGCTGAATAGGCAAAGTAATGGTACCTTCAGAGGTATGCTCCAAGTTGTCATAGGCTTTGATAGTGATTACTTCATGTGCTATATCAGCCTGGGTGAACCCAATCTACTGAATGAATTTCAAAGTACACAAGTTTAGGGCTGAGCCATTATCTATTAAGACCCGTTTGATGGCAAAGTCTCTGACCATGACAGTGATGTGGAGAGGGAGAGTATGGTCAGGTGCAATGTCTGGCATGTTAGATGTTTTGAATGATAAAGCACAGGCTATAGATAGATGTCCCACAAGGGTCTCAAACTAGGTGGTGTTAATGTCTGTTGGGACATGTCCTTCTTTGAGAGCTTGGTCAAGGATCTCCTAATGGAAAGGTGAAGTGCGGAGAAGGGCTAAGATGGATATTTGGGCTGGTGTGTTCCCAAGATGTTCTATGAGGTTATACTATGCATTGTGTGCTTTGTGTACTGGCCTTGGACAAGCACCAGCAATAGTGATCTGGCCTCTACGGATAGTAATAGCACATTGACGATCCGCTCCTCTGACATGGATGGCATTGACTATGGGCTCAACTTGGGTTATACATCCAACAAATTTATCATAATTGATGTAGGCAGTAGTGTGATCTTCTTGCTTTCCCTTGCCATGATTCTAGGAATGATTGGTATTAGTTTGGTTGTTCCCAGCATTGTGTTGTGGGAACATATTCTGATAAATTTGCAAATTGGCATTTGGTGAGGTTTGAGTAGGTGTGTCTACCTAGATCTCCTTTTGGTCAATGAGATCTCAGATATAGTTTTTGAGTCTCATACACTTTAGGGTAGTGTGTCCTTTGACACGATGATAATCACAGTACTCATGATCTTTGTACAAATCGGGCTTGGGAGTGGTATCATCAACTGGCTGGATTGGTGGAAATGTGATCAGGTTGGCCTTGGCCATTCAGTGAAAGATAACATCCAGAGGTTCACCCAGCAGTGTGAAGGTCTTCCTTGGATTGTTCTGAGCTCTAGGCTTGTGTTGTTTGGGAGCAACATTAATGGCATTGACCTGATTGTTTGGATTACCTTGATAAGCTTGATGGGCTTGCTACTAATTATTCTGAGAATGATATTGTTGTGTGGGTTGCTAATGGACTTGAGGAGGTTGCTGATAGATGAGTGCTTGTTGTTGTTGGTATGCAGGAGTTGATGGAGGACTAGCCATGACAAATTGGACATGCTTGGTATCAGTGGCTCCATCAGTAACAACATTCTTGTTACGATTCCAGTAACGGGATTTATCATTGCTGGGTTTTGGGGCATCATTTTTCAAGTGCCAGATTGTGCCTTCATCTAGGAGGGCCTTTTCAATACCTATCCCCTTGCTCTTGATATCTTGATAGGTTTGGAGACAATTCATCCTCATGAAGTGGGACAGCTTAGGATGTAGATTATCAATAAAGATTTTGGTCAAATGTTTTTCAGGTGGCTGGTATGATAACCTAGTGGTAAGGTTCTGCCATCGTTGCAAGTATTCTAATAGGCTTTCTCCTTCTTTCTATTTTGAGTTGTAGAGATCTAACAAGGTTAACTCATTCTCAACATTGTGGGCATAGTGGGCAATGAACTTCTTAGAAATTTTAGCAAAGGTTGTGATAGTCCCACATGGTATTTTGTAGATCCATTCAACAGCAGTTCCTCCCAAGCTTTTGGGGAATAGGTGTAAGAGATAGTTATCACTGTAAGCTACTTCTTGGCATGCCATATAGAATTCTTTAATATGATTGACTGGATCTCCTTTCCCCTGATATTTATCAAATTTAGGTGTCTCAAAGTGCTTGGGGAAAGGTATAGCGGCAATGGATCGATCAAACGGATAAGGACACACCTCCTCAAACTTGTAGGTTTTGTTCTTAGTTCCAGTTTGAAGCTCGTTAAGAGCATTCTTCATGGCTTCCCACTCGGCATTGATCAGTGTTTGAGTGGGTGCTCCTATTTGAGATGGGTATTGTGGAGTGGGATATGGAGATGATCCAGCAGGATAGGTGGATTGGAGGGGATTTTGGAGCAATGTTTTCTAGGGGTATTGTTGATGCAGCACAGGGGGATATTGTGGTGGAGGATACGAGACTGCTTGCTAGTGTTGTGGGATGACAGGGACATGCTGCTATAACTGATAGGAGGAAACTTGTTGCTGTTGGGGAATGATGGGGGTTTGTTGCTATGACTAGAAGTATGGTTGCTGCGGGGGTGGCTAGTGGAATGATGCAGCTTGTTGATAAGATGGTCCTTGCTAAACTTGGCTCTATGGTTGACTGATATAGGTGGGGTGCATTCTTGCATTGCTTAAGGGTGGAACTGATGTAGGGAAGCTTGAAGCAAAGGGAGGCTGGGCAAGATAACTTGTGAAATGGGAGGAACTTTTCTACTAAGGTGGAGGAATTTGCTGAAAAGCACTGGGTGTTGGGAATGGATAGCTTGTGAAGGATGAAGCTGGTGGAGGTTGAGATGGTTGTTGTTGTACTGCTTGTGAGAAGATGGCTTGTTGGTTTGTAAACACAGATGTAGGAGAGTGAGTTGGTATCCCAAAGCCTTTCATGTCTTCTTGAGTGAGACCCCAACAAGAACCAGTGTGAGGTGGAAATTGTACTGCAGCAGATGCTTGGAAGGTAGATGTAATGGGAGTTTGGGATATGAATGGTGGATTGGAAAAAACCATGGAAGGCATTCCTGTGGTGAAGGAATTTTGTTGGGCTTGTGCCTAGGTAGATGCTTGCTGGGGGGAGAATGAAGAGGACGCTTGTGTTCCCCATGAAAAAGGTGATGTGGAAGTTTGCTAATTTTGAAAGGGGAACAATTGTGCTACCCCTGGAGTAGATGATGTAGAGGTTTGCTAGGTGAAATAGGGAAATGATTGTGTTGACCCCTGAAATGATGGTGTGGATGCTGAAGCTTGGGGATTGAAAGGAAAAGATGATTGCGTCCCTCCTGGCACAAAAGGTGTGGATGTGGAAGCTTGTGAAGTGAAGGGGAAGGATGATTGCATCCCTCCTGGAGTGAAAGGTGCTACTTGGCCTATGGAAGATGGTGGAAATTCTTGTGCAAAGGTTTGTGTAAGAGGTGGGAGTTGATTCTGGGACAAGTGTTGGATTTGTGCAAGAGCTTGGGCAGCCATAGCGGATGATGAAGTACCTGTGATAGGGAATGGAGCAGATGGTGTTACAGCTTGTGTTATGGGACTTGCGAAGCTTCCTTGCAGAAGAAGGGGAATGGTGGAGGTTGCTTGAGATGTTTGCAAGGTTGGATCAAGGAATGGTTGGATGAATGGAGAGTATACTTGTGCTGGGATTTGGATAGTACTTATGGGAATGCGAGGATGGAGATATGGTAGAATGGAAGTATGCGCTTGTGCAAAGTTAGTGAACATACTTTGCTGGTTTTGGGCCATGAGTGCATTAACTACTGGTGGATTCTCTAGATGATTCACAAATGTTTCTATTTCTAGAGGAGCCAAGGGGATATTGGGATCATCCCATGTATTTCTAGTTTGTATTTGGGGATCATAGGCTATCATCGCGCTAGTAAAAATGTTGGGATCAAATGAATTGGTGATTGGATAAGGATTCATGTTCCTTCTTTTTCTAGATCCGGATCTTGTCTTGACATGCATGGAGATGCAAATGCTAGATGGATGCAAGATATTTCCTAAAGACTCTAAACAATTATGGATGCAAGCTTAAGGAACTTCTAAGGATGATGAAATTTCTATAATGCTAGGATTGGTGAGATGCTTGGATATGAATCAAAGATGGTAGAAGATTTGATGGAAGATGGTGAAAGATTGGTAAAAAAGCTTGACGATGATGGAGGCTTGATGGGATGCTCTAATTTGGGTCAAGATTGGGTGGAGGATTGGTGGGATGTTGGTGGAAGATTACTAATTGTCAACAATGAGTTGTTGTTTTTCCCGATGGAGGATTAGTGATATGATTTGGTCAACCTAGGATAGACTAATGATCTTTGGTCAACTGGATTCTTATCAATACAAGCCAATCTCTTGCTCAAGATGATGAGGCTATGCAAGGACAAGTTGGATTTCCTTTAGACAATGCTCTATCAAAAAGGGGATGATATCTGATTTAGGATAAGGGATGGAAACAACTCAAAGGTTTTGAACACTAAGTGCTTATGGATTTGGATCTCTGGATTTTGGTGCAAAGGATGGTGGACTTTGTTTTGGATAATGGATGCTAGATTTGGATGAAGGATTTGGGATTCTAATTATGGATTGCTGATGGAAAGATGGTGAAGGATGATGGAACAATGCTCTTTCTAAAAGGATGATGCAAATGTAATGGGGATGGATGATCTATGATGCTTCTAGGAAGATGATGATGAATGCACCTAAGGACTCTAGAATGCAACTAAGGATTTGGTGATGATGCCCAGATGAAACTAGGATGATACTAGGATGAAGGACTACCGAGATAGGATTTTGAGATCTAAAGGTAGAATGGGACATGCAAAGGATCTGGCTAATCTTCTCTTTCAAGGTTGACGTAGCGACAGTTTACTCGGAATCAATAGGCAAATTGTTTGACTCTTGCATTATAGCCAATATTATCAAGCCTTTCTTGATATTTTTCTTCTGCTTGGGTTGCTTGGATAGAGGATTGATGGCTCTTAAGGTTTCTTTCTGCAACTTTCTTCTCTTGATAATCTTTGGATTTGGGCAACTTAGCTTGCGGATGTTTGATCAAATTTGGCATAACTTGGGGAAAATTATGATAATTTGGTTTGAGACAAAAGCTCTTTGGATATCTGATTCCAAGGGTTCCTCAACAAAATGTTTTGAGTATCTCGAATCGGGTTTGTTGATCAGTTTGATGTTTCCCAATGGCAAAGGATAGATAAACAAGACTTTTGGAAAAGCAATCTCCACAAGGGACAAAACAACCTTGTGGGATACAAACAGGATAACTGACTCTGATAAAGCTTTGAAAGTGTATGTTCCAACAATGTTTTCACAAAGTTTTTTTGACTGTCAAGCACTTCAAATAGATCTACCTAAGGAAGGTGAGTATCAAAATCGCTTGCCCACAGCCTCGTACCCCCTAGAAGGGAATACAAATGGTGAGTAATCTTGAGGCAACCCGGTAAACCCCTTGGAATCAGTCCTTGCACAAGGATTTTGATACTTTTGGATGTAGATAGGGTAGCCTCTATTTTATTAGGTTTTTAATAGTTCTGTGGAGTCTCCATACTCGGTTATGCTGACTGTCTGTGACTCACTTAAGAGCCTAGCCAACAACACTAGGGGAGGGATATTTACCATCCCCAGTCACTGTATTTGGCATAAATGCCCGTGGATTAGGAGATATAAGTGAGTACTTTTTGCATTCACTTTATTTATATACCGGCTGGGGGGGATACTGGTTTGAGGTCGTTCTCCAGAGAGGAAGCACTTTTCTCCCCAAACAGGCCTCGCTAAAAGTAAAACAAGTGAACTTGTCCAAGTTCAAATGTTCTACGTTGCTTACTTTAACAAGGATTTACAGAAAATGAAAGCTCCTAGATGCACATCAATAAAGTTGTTCTTTTTCCCAAATTGATTAAGTGATGTTTGAATGAAAACTTCTGAAGACACAAGTGTTTAGATTTTGAATTGTTCTTTCTCCCAAAAGTAAGCGATTTGAGCGATTTCAAGTTCTTTCTTTGGTCATTCAAGATTGAGATTGGCATGTTGTTTTAAGAACTTTAAAGTGCTTTGTTTTGATCCTTTAAGGCATTCAAGATTTGATTATGCATTTGCTTGAACTAAAAAAGAAGGAATAGAGATTTTTTTCTTTTAATGCATTCAAGAGTTCGCTTGATTTTCAAAATGACAATGACTCTTAGGACTTAGCTTCATTCCTTTAGTTTCATTCAAGATTTTGTTTTGACCTTTGCTTTGATTTTTTTAGCTCCAAAAGACAAGTTCCTAATTTAGCTTCGATGCATGAAATTTGAAAAAGAAGGCATTCAAGATTTTTGCAAAATGAAGTTAGTTTTTCAATAAAAACAAAGTTTTTTAGGATTGATTTTAGGAACTTTTGCATGCACTTTTAGGATTGATTTTGAATGTTTTTAGAAATGAGATGCAAATTTGAGGTTCTCTTTCTTTTTTTTTAAGTACCCAAAACTTGAAATATTCCTAATTTTTGCATGAATGCATCTAAAACCTTGATGTTGCAAGGATGCAAATGTTTTGATTGATTTTTCTTGTTTGTTAGAACAAATTTTGCAAATTTTAGTCCTTAACACATTCAAGAATAATTTGGGGGTTCATTTTAAGCACTAAAACAAGGTGTGTATGATTTTGCTTCCTTATGGATTATTATTATTTTTTGAGAAAAATTGGCCAAGATCCCGCGAGAAGAAGAAGAAGTAGACGGAATAGAAGTAGAATAAAGACAAGAAGAGGAAGAAGAATTATAAGTGCTCCATCCACTCATAAGCTTGAAAAATTTGAAAACACTCCAAAATCCATCAGAATGTTTGCAAAGAACCCGTGAAGTGGGTCCCACCAGGCGTGCCAGAATGTGGACAAGGCTATCTATATCTATTTTGAAAGGCTCAAATCAGTCAAACATTAAGTTATAATCTAACATGAAATCAATCCAAAACAAGAACATCTAAGCTAAGCCACCTCAGATTGAGCTAAAACAGATGCACCCAAGCACTATTTGATTTGCTCTTGCTTAGGGGATGTGGGTGTGCTCTCTAAGCACTTGGAGCATATTCTAATGCATGCTAAGATGGATTGAGATTCATGAACACCCCAAAAATGGCACAATATTGGGTAGAACGCCCAAAATTGCCCCTAAGGCTTGAAGAACTAAAGATTTATGCAACTAGTATGATTAAGTAGATTTTAGAACCCAAAATAGATGTGAGAATGATGCATAAACATGAATTAAACTAAGTTAATCCATTAGTTCTATGCTAAGATGTGAGCTAAAAATGCTTGAAAATGATTAAAACTAATAATTAGTATGAAAGCTAAATGATTTAGAGCTATTCTAGCATTATAACATTGCTTGAAATAAAAGGTGAATGGGTATTTTTCTCTTAGAAATGAGGAGTACTTATAGGCTTTTGGGAAGGAGGAATGAGTGGCCAGGATCAAGATCCTTAAGAGAGGCCAAGATTCATTCAAAGGGGAGCACATGGATTGTGCTAGTTCAGGGCCACCTCCTTGTGACAAGTGTCACAAGGGCATTGGGTTGAAAGATGGGAGGGAGGTGCACAATTTGGGAAATGTGCCTAAGGTCAAAGGGTCTAAGAAAGGGGTGAGGGGCTTCTTAAATGCATCATAAATGCATGTAAGAAGGATAAGGAGGCTTTAAATGCATTTAATGCATGTAAGAGAAATTTCTAGAAGTTTGTTGACTTTGGGTTAAGCTTAGGAGTTGGCTAACCTTGTTTAGGGAATGTGACAAGGTTAGGGGGGGATTAGGATTAGGATTAGGATTAGGGGGACAAGGATAAAGACTTTCTAGAAGAGTCTAGAACTTCCTTAGGATAAATATGGATTTTAGGAAATAAATAAAAATTTATTTATTTCCATGGTTTAGGTTTGAGAATATTTATTAAAAATGAATTTAATAAATATGAGGATTAAATATTTAATCTTAATTAAATATTTTGAGTTGGGATGAGGGTTAGGAAATGATGGGATTAGTCTTTAATCAAAATTAAAGAAGGATTAGAAGATTCTTGAAGAGGTTAGTGGTCTTAAGGAAATTGGCCAAGTTTTGGGCAAAAAATAAATAAATTATTTATTTTGGAATTTTTGGTCAATTTATTAATTAAATAATTAATAAATAAGGAGATAATGTTTAAATAAGATTTAAACATTTTTGGGAGGGATTCCATAATTAAATATTTTTAGTTAAGGTAAAGGGATTTAATGACATAAAAATAAATAAATAAATTAAATAATTAATTAATTAACAAATGATGATGTCATCAAGGATTTTTTAGAAAATAAAAATACTTTATTTTCTAAAGGATTTTTAGGTGTCTACAGTATCAACTATGGTATCGATCAAAACATGATATTGCTTTATGTCAATTATGGTATCGACTATGAATCTAAATTATGATATTGATTATTCATAATTGATAATGATATCATAGTGATTATCATTATTTATAATGATAATCATACTTAATCGATCATCAAATATTCATATCGACCTCATTATCATTATCAAAAAAGATGATATTATTGTATGTCTTAACAAAAATGAAGGTCGATATAGATCAACTTGTATAATGATCAAAGATAACATGAAATTTGACATTAACAAGTCGATTATGGAGATCAAATTTCATAAACATATCAAGTCAATAATGTAAGTCGATAAGGTGGTAAACTTTGGTAATTAGAATGTCTCAGGAAGAGACATCTCTCTTCATGAGACACTTAGTCTCACGAAGAGGTATGTCCCTTAGTGAGACCTTCTTCACACACACACACACACACACACACACACACACACACACATATATATCAAATTCATTTGTGAAAAGGTAATTCATAGAAATACAATTTAGCCTTAGTCTGATATTGCGATATATCTATATGTAAAGCCCTCTATACACATTAGTTAATAAGAAGATTATTTATATTATATTTATTTTGATATAAACTGATTTGATACAATATCAATTTGTAGATCAATATATATATAAAGATAATATTCCAAGGAGAAATTATCAAGATCTACTTATATCTATCTAAGATTAGATAAAATTTTATTATGAATTTATATATATATATATATATATATATATATATATATATATATATATATATATATATATATATATATATATATATATATAATTTTGAAGAATTGCATATGCTAGATCTAATCAAACAAAAACATAGATGAAATCTTTTGGGTACCTCTACAATGTATTTTTTTTATTAGCATTGTCTCTCTTCTTGTAATAACTATATACTACATTGGAAAGTCATGACATCCCACAAACTATCACAACCAATCCTATTTGTATTATCTACCATATTTACCTTTCTATTCAACTAATCTATCCTCTCATTGTCATATGTCATGTTGTCCTTTTATATAGTAGCATTTAAAGGTATATGTCTATAAATTAATTATTTTCATCATCACCATTGTATAGTATAATAGTATATACTACTTTGTAAGAGAATTTCCTAGACAAGAAGTTCATTTTTTATATCAGATTATGTAAGGACATTTTGTAAAGAACTTAATTATTTTGTCATTTCATGTTTCTTTATACAAATTTTGACTCTAGAAACATTTATTCCCCTTCAATCATTTTTATCAGTGATATGATTTGTCATCTTTATAATTTAGAGGTCATCCTCCCAAAATAAGATCATTTCTATTGGTAAAATTAGTTAAAAATAATAAAATAATATTATGATGAAAGAAACAAGTTAGGTTCCTTGCCAAAGGGTTGTGCAATAACACAACCAAGAATGGTAAAACCTCCTCAATTATTGGGAAATATATAGCTAATGGTATTTCATTTAGTGGTGGATTTTCATAAGAAATCTTTTATCTTTCTAAATCTAGAATACATCTACAAATTGTAGAAAAAATAGTGCACATTCACTTAAAATGGCCAAAGGATTACCTCTATTTTAGGTATAATTATAATGAGTAAAAGAAATAACTTCTAAAAATTAGTTTCTATTTTTTGGATATGAACTTCCATTCTCAACTAAGTTTTTGTAGCATGAAAGATATGAATACCAATTATTGACTTAAATTCCTCATGCTAATTTGTGTATTGTTTAACTAAGGTAATGATGTAATGTAGCACCAAAAATTTACAAAAAGAACTCCCCACAAGTGCATCTGCAAGAGACCTTTGAAAATTCAGGTCCTTCTCATTGAACAATGATTTTATAGCTTCAATGCTAATTAGTCTCCTTTCATACCAAGTTTCATACAAACTAGGTGATATATGTTTTAGAATACAAAGCGTCATAACCTTTAAAATATGTTATTTAGAATTTATTTTTCTTGTAAAGAAATAAAAAATATCATCATGGTACAATATACCATTATTAAGAAGGAAACATAGCATCTTATTATAATTCTTTAATGCATATCTAAATTTAGGGAAATTTATTTTACTACCATTAGTAGAGGCTAGATGAAGAAGTGTATTTGAAAATATAACGAGGTCCTCAAAATATAGAAGTGGTGGCCTAATATTAGACATAAAAGTGGCAACAATAAAACTATATAGGCTATAATTAACTATATATTTATTTTCTAAAGTTCTTCTAAAAACCCAATATTGCTCGTGGAAATATCTGTAATGTCGTACTTTTAAATATACATATAAGGTCCAATATATTTACTAATTATTTAATCAATGGTATAAACACCTTAATATCATGGGAAGTATCCCAAAACCTTAGTAACAAATTGAATGTAGAATATAGAAAATCTAGAACATTGTGGTCAACTTCAGGAGCTTAAAATTTTTTGAAGCCACTTGACACCATATTTTGATTTCTTTTGAAAAATGGATCATTTATCATCATTTATATTTCCAATATTTATAGGAAAAAATCATGAACTAACATGCTTCAAATGGGGTGTAAATTTCATAGATTTTCCAAATGTAAACTCGTCAAGTCTTTTACCACAACTAAAATAGAAATAGCATAGTCAGCTAGATGAATAAATATTTCTCCCATCATCAAGTCAAGTAGGCATGTCTCCATTACAAAAAATAAGCTATATGCATTGTATTTCCAATTAGTATCCAACTACTTAGAAATGGTCATCTTTGATGTGGTAAGCTTTTCATATCTTTCCATAAGAAGCATGTTGGTTTCTTCTTCATGCACTGTATGAACATCAAATGCCATGATTTGAAAAACACTATTATTATGACTTCCACCCTTTCTTCTCCACCTCAAGACACCACAATACAAAAATCAAGGAAGGATTTTGAACAAAAGGGTCGATTCTCATGTAATGCATCAATTTCATCTTTTTTAACCATTACAAACTCTTCTCATAGAGCTCCAACATGAACTTGTATAACATATAGAATAAAATAAGAGCCAAAATATTAGTCCAATAATATGGTAAAATATAAATGAAGCACTTACAAAACTCCCACTTCCATGCATCACGCCAAGTATTCCTCTTATCTTGCAGTATAGGTGAAAATTAGAGCAACCAAATGTTGTGTTCTCATCATAGTTAAATCTTTGAACCCATAACATGTCCTATTCATTGCTAGTAATTTATATTCTTTTGGTTAGTCACTACATAGTGAGAATGAATAGGGAAGCAAGATTTTCTTCTTCACACTAGAAATGAGAAATGAGGCTTGTTCCATTTTAAAAATTCAAACCTAAACTTCTTCGTGTCGTGTACCCTATTTTAAAACTAGGAAATATTAATGTAAGAGGTGTTTTTGAGAATATAAAAAAATGTGAAATTCCCTTTTCCAATCATTAGCACCTACAAATCTCAAAAGGAATTTGTTTTGAAATAAATTGCTTACAACACTTTTTTTTATCAAAATCATTCTCAACTAAAATATTTTGGAAACAATGGTGAGAAATGTTAACATATTTGAAAAATTCTATGTAATGCTTTCTTGTGGAGTATTTAGTACTAATAGCCTTGCATATCCATTTGGAAAAGACTCTACATAACTAAAAAAATTCAAAACCAAATATGATCATGCTGCTACAAGGTTCTTTTAATAGCTACCTAGAAAACTAAACTAAACAACAAATTGTTGTCCTTTATTACTTGGAAGAATTAAAACCTATAGTTTTTTGAAAAAGAACTTACTAAACTTGGAAAACCTATTCTAATCTAAACTAATCAAGAGAGAGAAATAATAAAAAAAATCATTGACTAATTATATGAAATAATTTATTTTCTTGATCAACTTGTGTTGTTGTTCATATATATTAAAAAAGAAGTGATTAATGACTAAAAGGTGTTTGACCAATTATTATTTCGGTTGTGGTCATTGCTCGTTGATTGTTAGCATATGCGATCTTGGTGTGTGATTGAAGGATATTGTGTAGACCTATATCTATGATCGCACCTTCTTATGTTCTCCTTAGTAGTTGTTTGGTCTGTTTTGGGGCCGACCTTATTTGTTTGTAAATATTTCATTGCAGATGTAACTCTTGTCCGACCCTTGTTGTGCGGTTGGGTATATGTACTCAAATTGTTGTAATTATGTAGACATAACTATTAGAGGATAGTGGTTTGGATGATCATGAAGCACTGATATTTTAGATTGAATTCATTGGTATGTGGCCTAAACCGAGAAGGCCTTACAACCTGACATGTATGATGTATCTATTTGATTAAATGAATGATCGATCTTTCTCTCTATATATTCTATGTTGTTAATTCCATATGTGTTTAGCTATAAGGTTGGACATCCCATCTTGGGGTACTCCTTGGTACTACATCACAATTACCTACTAATTTCAAGAAATTTTTTGAGGAAAGCTTAGTTTCTTGTAACAAAATAATATCCACCTATAGAGAATCAAGACATTGCTCGATTCTACTTATTTTGTTAATCCATAATCAATATCCTCGTTATCTTTGGTTGCTTTAGACTTCCTACCCCTACGCTTTGGCATCTTCTTATATACTTTAGGAGACAAGGGAGTTTTCACAATGGACAACTTCATTGAATAATCAAAACCATATTTGTTGTAGGGTGGCTCATCTAATTGAGATTCAAGAGGTGATCTATTACTTTGAGGAACATAATCAGCTTGAGCACAAACAACACTATTCTCATGAAATAACTGATTAGAATCATTGTCTAAATCATTAAACGTGACAGAAGAAGTACTTCGAACAAAACCTGGCACATTTATCTCATTTACAACTCCCATATCCTCATCCAAAACATTCCCTTCAAAAAGATTTGATGGTATTGGAATGCTGCCTTCCTCAGCCAGAATTTGAGCATGCTCAGAAGATGTAGATTTCAATTGTGGATCTGAAGAAGCAGTTGGGTTAGGCATGAAAGATATAGACTGATCAGATAACATAAGCTCATATACAATAGAATCAAACTGAGAGGGGTGAGAAAAATATTCTTCATTTAGAACAACACCCTTCGTTGTTAACTAGGTCTGCGATGCTTCAGGAAGTAACAAAGGTGTAGAAATTCGGACAGTAGACCTCCAATGCGAAGATAAGCAGAAACTGATAAATGGCATGAAATATCTCAAAAAAGATACAAATTTCTCCAATTGCTCCTGATAAACAAGCCCCACTCTAGGAATATGCAAAGAAATACCAGAATTTGATACATTTTGGTGCATTGGAGGAGAAGTATGCACATCCAAGATACCACAAGGTTGTTGAACCTGATTTTTATTTAACTCAATCATAGAGAAGGACTTCCTAGGCACAACTTGATTGATAAATGAGAAATTCCATGTGGCATGGGACCGAGGTGAGGAGGGAATAGTCGCATTTGTATTTGTAGCAGAAGATAAAGGAAATGACTTCTGGGGTTTAAAAACACATTTTGAAGGATATGTGGTATGATCATTACAAACAATAAACTGCGAGCAATTTGGATCTTTGTACTGATTAGTATTGTTAAATTTAAGGATCAGATTATGTCTTAATTTTTCCTTTTGAAATCTAATTTATATAAAATAAATTTTCAAAATATATATATATATATATATATATATATATAGATATATATGTATGTATGTATGTATGTATGTATGTATATGTTTATACATATATATATATGTATATATATATATGTATAAACATATATATATGTATATGTTTATACATATATATATATATATATATATATATATATGTATAAACATATACATACATACATACATACATACATACATTATATATATATATATAATTTTTTTTCTAAGAACTAAATTTATTGAATGATTGATACTTGTATTGGACTTTGGTATATACTTGTTTTCATTTGATTAAGAGAATGGTATATATGTGTGTGGAGAGCCATGTAGGTAGATAGACATGTCTTCCCATGTGGAGACATGTCTCTCTATCGGCATGGCTTCTCACAATGTCTCTTAAACACTAATAACAACAGTGATTATCCAAGCCGATGAATTTGTTTAAACAAACCTTTACATATGAATCATGCTTAAAACAAACCGATACAAATCGGTATTAATGCCATGTTTAAAATAGACCGATACAAATCGGTATTAATGCCCAGTTCATAATGAAGGTATACCGATTTTAATGAGTGAAGAGATAATTAATATCAGTTACTTTTTGAATCGATGAAAATAGGGATCGGTTAATATATTTGATCTCATTTGTATTTGATGTCATTTGATCTTGATATATTAAAATATGAGAAGAAATTAATTATTAGTATGAATGTATGTGTATATATTAATGTATATCTAGTAATAATAATATCTATTATTATTATTATTATTATTATTATTATTATTGATATATTATAATTGATCTATTATGTCTATTATATTTTTTTATATGATCAAAGCTACAAACATCAATAAGTATAGTGTCCCAAAAAAAATTCTTTTTTCAAACCAGAGCTTGAATCTTGAATAATGATTTCCTGATTCCAAGATCTCCATTTCGAAATTGAAGAGATGGATGATGGAAAGACTCAAGAAAATTTAATAACAAGCAAATCCTAACAGACAAATGTGGTTCATCAAAGGGAACCAAGTCATGACAAAGGAAGACCCCAATCTTATTAGCAATAGACTCAACAATCTCCAACTCCTGGTATTCAATAGGTAAAGAGGGAAGCTCTACCCAAAATGGCATAAAACCACAAGCGCATGAATCTACTTTAAAATTAGGAATCCAAAACATAGTGTAGATCCCCAAACCATTGCAAAAAAGTTCTTAGCCCAATGTACATTATTGCATGCGGCCATTGAATCAAAAATTGTAATAAACAACAATGAATCTCGATCTATATAAAATAAATAGTAATCCCATACCAATTATGTTTAGCCCATAGTAAAAGATCTGAAGCAGGGTTGTAAGACTAGATCTTACCAATTAGTTCTGAATCAGACATATATGATACATGTGGCTCAAGCAGTCCATCCGGTAAATGCATTGAATATGAAGAACCAGAATCAGGTTACATTGAACCCTCATGCACTTGAGATGATACATTTGAAACCCCAAATGATGAAATCCTAGAAGGGTTAGAGTGTCACCTATCAAAAACCAATTTTGGTGTTTTTTTTGTCTCCAGACCCTAGTATAGGGACGATGCGCAAAAGGATCTTTAAACTATCTTCTTACATCCACCAAGATGTTGATATTGTCTAATGAAATAAGAAAGCAAGAGAAAGTTAATGATGAAAAGGGGAATGTTGTGTATATATATATATACAGAAACTTGCGTAGAGTAATGCCAAAAGTAGCAGGAACATTGAGAGTTCTTGTCCCTGCAGGCGGCTTCAAGCTTCTCAGAGATTAATATGGTTTGAGCCACCTTTTAAGACTTGATTAAAATTCAACCACACCTGGACATTTTGTAGTTGACTCAAATATATAGTCATATGCATGATATAAATTTTAATATATTTGTATTAGTTGAGTGTCATAGCTATGAGGTTATTACTTATTGCTTTGATTGATTAATATTAAATATATATAATTATCAAATTATAATTTAATATGTATGTTATTAATAAATTACTATTATTTATCATTTCATATAAAGATAAAAATAGCAATAGTCAATATTTAATTTTACATAAGATATTAGTCAATCTTTATTGTTGTATATTAAAATAAAATGATGTGTATTTATTTTTACAATTGTTAGAGTATGAATCTAATTAATCTTAATACTATTTTGTTCAAATACATAAAATATATTTAATAGATTTAATGGATGTTCGATAATTTAAAGCGCACGAGTACAACATTTTATCCTAAATCAGATAGAAAAGAGATATAGTATACAACTTTTAATCCATATACACACGACTATCATTCTATCTCTTTCAAATTATGTGTATTTTCCACCATCAAATATTAGAGTGCTTACAACAAAAATAAAATGTAAGGCTCTCCATTTGGAGCATAATGTATACTTATTTTATGTTTAAAATATTATATTTGATTTTTAACACCAAATTTCAAAATGAGCTTTTAAAGATTTTTATTTTATATTTAGATCAAATGCGAATTTGCACAATCTTAATGCTTCCCCATGTCCATTGTAGAAACATAGTACAATGTTGTTATACTACAAGCGATTGAATATCTTAAGGACAGATTGGCAATTGATTGGATACTTGAAAGTGAGAGACTAATGATCACCAACCTACAAAGGTATATGTGACACATTAAATTAGTTATTGCATTGTCATTGATGTCAACTAGTTTTGACTGTACTTATCATGATAGTTACAAACATATGAAGAAGATATAATGGTGAAGGAATGAGATATTAACATAAAAATGAGATGTATGACAAACATATAGATATCGTATTCATTGGGTAACTTATTGATGAGTCTATGATATTATGTTAGTGATTTGATTGTATTACATAATTCTATTATGAATTGAAAATCAAGAATGTACAAGTTTATGTGGTCGGTAAATGAAGAATTTAGTATACACCGAGTTGAAACAATGTACACTGAGAAAGTGTAGTGTATACCAAGTACAATATTAACTGAGCAAGAAGTCACTGACACATCATGATATTGACCGAGTAAAATAAATAAATGGAAAAAGTGATTGCTGACTAAAGATGATGAGCTGGATAATTATGGATGATTTTGAGGTTAAAGATAAAGTCTGTTATGAAGAGAAAATGGCTGAAAAAATTCAAGAATGATCGAATGATCTAGACTTAAACGTATTACAGATACAAGTTCAAAGGAAGGTTGAAGCGGAAAAATCAATGGTGAAGATTAAGAGGAAAAATCTATGAATGAGAAGAAATCGATTTATCATGTCTATAAAAGGAGACAAGATATTCATAATTAATTCTAGAATGCACGTGAGAAGATTGCATTCATGCAAAGCTGGTAAGACATGTTAAAGATAGAACCGAGAAAATTTGAAGACAACACCAAGCGTCAGAGAAAGGAATTAACCGAGAAGAATAGAGTTGGAGGATACAAGGATATTGAAATGATTATGATGGCCAGAGGCATTTTGAGCTTAGCATAGATCTGAAAATCTGCAAAAGAATGTTGTATTTGAATCAGATCATTTATTGTTGCATTCTAACCATTGCTACAGATAAATATCTTAACCGAGTGGGATGTAAGAGTCTTTATTATCTCATTATGACATTCAATGAATGTTGATTGTTTTCATGTTGACCCCATAGTGAATGTTTAGTCACAAATAACTATGAGTGATAAATCTTCTAATAAGGTCACACCTTACAATGTGTTTTGTAACCTTTAATAAGGTTGGCTCTTTACCAAGCTCACTTTAGAAGAGTGAAATTATTTCGGCTACTGGTCCCAGGTGGTTTTTTCCCTAACAAAGTTACCATGTTAAAAATCAAATTTTTATGTGTATGGATGTGATGATTTATTACTTTTCTATACACATTACAATTATTGGTTTGATCAGTATATACACTAGTTAATTTACTAGTATTTGGTTAATGAACAGAAAGGCACAAACAAAGTTTTACCAAGTTGTTTAAATCATTTTAAAGATTTGGTTTATACATCAAAGAGTGCTTGGGAGTGTAGGGTAACTGGAATTAACTGATTCACCCCCCTCTGAGTTATCTAACAATTGGTAACAAGGCTAGAATACTTGAAGGAAGAATTTTTAAGGACTTAAGTAAAAGATCACAAGATGTATAAGAGAGAGGTACCAATGCTGAACAAAGATAATTTTTCAAAATGGAAAAGCGGGATGAAATTATATCTATCACAAATTGGTAATTTTGCAACATACTACTGTATGCACCCTAAAATGGTCGCCTAGACTTTGGGCCCCCATTCTTCAATTTATCAAACCAAGGAATCAATTTATCAATTCCTTGAATCAATGCCTTGCAATATTTTCAATTCAAATCAATTTATTTGATCAAATCATAATTAATTTAATTATTTTAATATTTCCTAAGGTTTGATCAGTTATCCTAAGTCTCATTTAATTAAAAGAACATGCTTCTTTTTAAATAAACAAAAAATCTTTTAATTAAATAATAAAATCACTTTATCCTAAGCCACATTTAATTAAAAGAATAAATCTCTTTTAAATAAATTAAAAATCTTTTAATTAAGTAATGGAAACCACTTTGCTAAAAATAATAAATAAATAATAAAAGAAAAAGACTTTTAGGCATGGAGATTTTGTAGATCCAAGTTTGAGGTATCCGGATTTTAGAGATCAAGATTTTATGCTATTGTTATGCTATAGGTTTGGAGAGCGATTTTGGAGGAGAATTTGAGCACTTGAGCTTGAACATTGCAACTTCTCTTTTCTTGTCTTCTTCTCTCATGCCTCCATGGAAATTCATTTAGATTATTCTTGCACTTGTATGTTAGATTAGATTCATATTTCATTTCGTAGAATAATCTTGCATGCATATTTCCTTTCATAGATTAGTTTGCTTTTATGTATTGTTATCATATAGAATAGCTTCCATTTTCATTTGTATGCATTTTTTATGATCATGGAGACTAGCACTCTTACTTTTCCTCTTTGAATCTCTCATTTTATGGTGTACTTTCATGGGCATAAACTAGGTCTAAACTAAGGGCCTCCATTATAAACCCTTGCACTCCATGAATAGAGAGCTATGAGTCACCATTTGAGACCTCATTCTTGAGCAATCTTGGATATAATGACTCATAGAAGTTTTGGTTATTTTTGGAGCAAACCCCCTTGTGCAGATTTGTTTGGAGACTAAAACCCTAGATTTTCAAATATTTGATGATATCTCCCAAATGGCTTGGATTTTTGGTCTAAAATGTTTTTTGCAGGTTGGTGACATATCATAGAAGCTTTAATAAAAAATTTAGAATTTTTCTAGGTATTGTGAATTTTTTATATATTTTTTTTATTTTTAATTAAAAATAAATTTTTGGGGGAAATCATCATATTTTTTGGAAATTTTTACATTTTCAAAAATTTATTTAAATTATACAGGGGGTCCATTCTTTGTGTTTTAAATTTGGATGCAATATCATAGCTCAAATAGTCAATTTACAAAAACTGGTCTGTTTTGGTAAAATGAGTCTCTAGGACACAAATGAAGAGATTTTTCTAAAAGATTTACATTTTTGGAAACCTCTCTATATTTTAATAGGGGTCTCTTTTCTACATTTAGGTTTTTGGATCCGAATTCATGTTGTATAGGTCCAATCTTGTTGACTAGGTCAAAAATCAAAATTGAAAAAAAAAAAAAAAAGGGCATTTAATGATTAGCGTGCATTTATTTTTCACATGGTTCAATGCATGATATGAGTTGTCATTTAGATTATTTTCTAGTTATTATTGCTCCTAACAATTAATTTTCAGATCTAACCCTAGGGTTTGCATAAGTTGAATATACGTTGCATATCTTGTTTGCTTGTTTGCTTGTTGGAGAGTTTGTGGCTTGCTTGCATGAAAAAGCTCAACAAAAGTAAAAATAAGGTAAAATCTACTAAGAGAATTACTTTAGACTTGAGGTATTTTTTTTCATCTCTATAACATTTGGATTTTGGAAATTAAAATGAACCTCTCATGTGTCTTACTTGAGTGATTTCTTGCTTTTATAGATCACACTTCAATTTTTCTCTAAAGGAAACAATGAATCTAGATTTTCTTTATTGCATATATGTTTCACATAGTAATTAGGCCCTATGAACACTATTTGTGGCATGCTTGAGAGAGTGGGCTTCATTCGCTTTTTTTACATGTGAATCTCTTCTCGAAGATAGATCCCCTTGTAGGTAGGGAAGGACTTGTTATCATCACATGGCCTTACTTGGTTTAGTCTTCAATATTTTATGGTATGTTCTCTCTTCATCTCACTTAGAGAGATCGTTAGTCATTGTTGCAGGCATACAAACCTTCTTTTAGTCTTCAATATTTGATGGTACGTTCTCTCTTGGTCCCACTTAGAGAGATTGGTAGTCATTGTTGTTGACATATAAACCTTGGTTTAGTCTTCAATCTTTGATGGTACATTTTCTCTTGGTCCCACTTAGAGAGATCAATAGGCATTGTTGTTGGCATACAAACCCTGATGAGGTGATTGCAACTTAGCATGTCAATGAATTTTCTTGCTATGTTTGGGTGAGGTGAAGAGGCTAGAGGATTATGCTTTGTTCCCTTTTGGGAACATGAAAAACTCAAAACCCTTGAATCCGAGCTAAGTCCCCATGTGATCCATTTTTTAAGTCTTCCTTGTTCGAGAGAGTTAATTGTAGTGGACACTCCCTTTATTTGGTAAACCACTTGGATGGAACCTCAAGTGGTATTAGCCATTCTTGTCGTGGTAACAACAACTGCTATATAAATATCCTTGTGAAAGAAATATCCACAGGTGTGGTTTCTTTTTGGGTTGTCAGTTCTCCTCATCATCTCTGATTGATTAAATTCTTAGAATGTGTCAAAACCCCGGTGCACCTAGATTGGAGTTTGCTCACTTGAGATTGCAAAAGGTGTAGAGTTGACCATTACTATGAACCATAGTGCAACCAAAATTTTCTTTTCTAGGACTATGTGCATGACTAAAAAACACTTTGAGAACATACACAAGTAGAGTTCTTAGGGAGTAGAATACTACATCACTATTCTTGTTTATGTGCAAGGTTTCTTTGTCCCTTGCTCATTGTTTGAAGACAGTTGTTTTCTTGAACTCCCTGATTATTGTCTCGTGTGCCTGATTAATGATAAGAATCTATTAATGCATCTAATTGGTCAATTAAAATGAAGAAACACTGAGTTCCCAAATTGAAAAACCAACTTTTTACAACTTGTTTGATTTTCTATCCTATCATTTCTAGTCTTCCTCGGTTGATCTGGGTCAAATCAGGTCACTTACCCCATTGTTAGAAGTCTATTTTCACCTTGGTCGATTCTTGCATTTTGACCTCTTGAACTAGGAATCTTTGATTTCATGAGTGACCTTTCTTGGAGTCGGTGATCTAGAAACCATCCTTGTTGAGAAGATAAACCTTTGGATCCTTTGATAACACACTTGGAGAGTTTTAGTAATCTCTTGTCCATTCACTTCCATACAAATTCAAAGTCAATCAATATAACTTGGGTAAATCATCCTCCTGATCCATATGTGTTAGGGTATTCACCCGCTGAGTGGGAACCTCTATGGCAGTGTTGGTTTATGCCTCTTGCAAAATTTTATCTTATCACCTCTCTTATGGACAAGTGAGTGCTTTTACTATCCTAGTTTGGTACCAATGGTTCTTAGGGTCATCCTATCACGTAGTACCTTTTCTTTCATGTCGGTTACAACAAGATATCATGTAAATCAAGGAAAGTGACCCCAAGTAGTCTTTAACCAATTACCCTTAGTTCAAACTTGCCAAAAACATAAGGGAAAGAACCCGTATTTGATCAATCACCCAGGAAAAACTTAGAAGTGTGATTTGATCCCAAGAGTAACCTTAGTGAGTTGAGTACACCCTTAGCATCTTCTCACTTGAATATGGATATGAGTTACACAATGACTCGATGAGAGAGGGAAGAAATGGATAAAAACTTGATGACATATTTGAAAGGCATAGAGATACCATTATATTTGGTAGTTCCTCTCATGAAAATCATCCAATCTCATCCCTTATCTCAACTAGATATCTAGATGCACAACAAAGGGCTAAAAGAGATAAGAAACAAGCCTATCAAGAAGAGAAATCACAACATGAAAGCCAAGATGAGGAGCCCTATGACACTCATGTAAATGTGGCATACACCAAGGACTTGTTTAGGCATTCAAGACCAAGTTCACCACTCAAAGCACCTTCAAGATACAAGGGTCTCAAACTAGGTGGTGTTAATGTCTGTTGGGACATGTCCTTCTTTGAGAGCTTGGTCAAGGATCTCCTAATGGAAAGGTGAAGTGCGGAGAAGGGCTAAGATGGATATTTGGGCTGGTGTGTTCCCAAGATGTTCTATGAGGTTATACTATGCATTGTGTGCTTTGTGTACTGGCCTTGGACAAGCACCAGCAATAGTGATCTGGCCTCTACGGATAGTAATAGCACATTGACGATCCGCTCCTCTGACATGGATGGCATTGACTATGGGCTCAACTTGGGTTATACATCCAACAAATTTATCATAATTGATGTAGGCAGTAGTGTGATCTTCTTGCTTTCCCTTGCCATGATTCTAGGAATGATTGGTATTAGTTTGGTTGTTCCCAGCATTGTGTTGTGGGAACATATTCTGATAAATTTGCAAATTGGCATTTGGTGAGGTTTGAGTAGGTGTGTCTACCTAGATCTCCTTTTGGTCAATGAGATCTCAGATATAGTTTTTGAGTCTCATACACTTTAGGGTAGTGTGTCCTTTGACACGATGATAATCACAGTACTCATGATCTTTGTACAAATCGGGCTTGGGAGTGGTATCATCAACTGGCTGGATTGGTGGAAATGTGATCAGGTTGGCCTTGGCCATTCAGTGAAAGATAACATCCAGAGGTTCACCCAGCAGTGTGAAGGTCTTCCTTGGATTGTTCTGAGCTCTAGGCTTGTGTTGTTTGGGAGCAACATTAATGGCATTGACCTGATTGTTTGGATTACCTTGATAAGCTTGATGGGCTTGCTACTAATTATTCTGAGAATGATATTGTTGTGTGGGTTGCTAATGGACTTGAGGAGGTTGCTGATAGATGAGTGCTTGTTGTTGTTGGTATGCAGGAGTTGATGGAGGACTAGCCATGACAAATTGGACATGCTTGGTATCAGTGGCTCCATCAGTAACAACATTCTTGTTACGATTCCAGTAACGGGATTTATCATTGCTGGGTTTTGGGGCATCATTTTTCAAGTGCCAGATTGTGCCTTCATCTAGGAGGGCCTTTTCAATACCTATCCCCTTGCTCTTGATATCTTGATAGGTTTGGAGACAATTCATCCTCATGAAGTGGGACAGCTTAGGATGTAGATTATCAATAAAGATTTTGGTCAAATGTTTTTCAGGTGGCTGGTATGATAACCTAGTGGTAAGGTTCTGCCATCGTTGCAAGTATTCTAATAGGCTTTCTCCTTCTTTCTATTTTGAGTTGTAGAGATCTAACAAGGTTAACTCATTCTCAACATTGTGGGCATAGTGGGCAATGAACTTCTTAGAAATTTTAGCAAAGGTTGTGATAGTCCCACATGGTATTTTGTAGATCCATTCAACAGCAGTTCCTCCCAAGCTTTTGGGGAATAGGTGTAAGAGATAGTTATCACTGTAAGCTACTTCTTGGCATGCCATATAGAATTCTTTAATATGATTGACTGGATCTCCTTTCCCCTGATATTTATCAAATTTAGGTGTCTCAAAGTGCTTGGGGAAAGGTATAGCGGCAATGGATCGATCAAACGGATAAGGACACACCTCCTCAAACTTGTAGGTTTTGTTCTTAGTTCCAGTTTGAAGCTCGTTAAGAGCATTCTTCATGGCTTCCCACTCGGCATTGATCAGTGTTTGAGTGGGTGCTCCTATTTGAGATGGGTATTGTGGAGTGGGATATGGAGATGATCCAGCAGGATAGGTGGATTGGAGGGGATTTTGGAGCAATGTTTTCTAGGGGTATTGTTGATGCAGCACAGGGGGATATTGTGGTGGAGGATACGAGACTGCTTGCTAGTGTTGTGGGATGACAGGGACATGCTGCTATAACTGATAGGAGGAAACTTGTTGCTGTTGGGGAATGATGGGGGTTTGTTGCTATGACTAGAAGTATGGTTGCTGCGGGGGTGGCTAGTGGAATGATGCAGCTTGTTGATAAGATGGTCCTTGCTAAACTTGGCTCTATGGTTGACTGATATAGGTGGGGTGCATTCTTGCATTGCTTAAGGGTGGAACTGATGTAGGGAAGCTTGAAGCAAAGGGAGGCTGGGCAAGATAACTTGTGAAATGGGAGGAACTTTTCTACTAAGGTGGAGGAATTTGCTGAAAAGCACTGGGTGTTGGGAATGGATAGCTTGTGAAGGATGAAGCTGGTGGAGGTTGAGATGGTTGTTGTTGTACTGCTTGTGAGAAGATGGCTTGTTGGTTTGTAAACACAGATGTAGGAGAGTGAGTTGGTATCCCAAAGCCTTTCATGTCTTCTTGAGTGAGACCCCAACAAGAACCAGTGTGAGGTGGAAATTGTACTGCAGCAGATGCTTGGAAGGTAGATGTAATGGGAGTTTGGGATATGAATGGTGGATTGGAAAAAACCATGGAAGGCATTCCTGTGGTGAAGGAATTTTGTTGGGCTTGTGCCTAGGTAGATGCTTGCTGGGGGGAGAATGAAGAGGACGCTTGTGTTCCCCATGAAAAAGGTGATGTGGAAGTTTGCTAATTTTGAAAGGGGAACAATTGTGCTACCCCTGGAGTAGATGATGTAGAGGTTTGCTAGGTGAAATAGGGAAATGATTGTGTTGACCCCTGAAATGATGGTGTGGATGCTGAAGCTTGGGGATTGAAAGGAAAAGATGATTGCGTCCCTCCTGGCACAAAAGGTGTGGATGTGGAAGCTTGTGAAGTGAAGGGGAAGGATGATTGCATCCCTCCTGGAGTGAAAGGTGCTACTTGGCCTATGGAAGATGGTGGAAATTCTTGTGCAAAGGTTTGTGTAAGAGGTGGGAGTTGATTCTGGGACAAGTGTTGGATTTGTGCAAGAGCTTGGGCAGCCATAGCGGATGATGAAGTACCTGTGATAGGGAATGGAGCAGATGGTGTTACAGCTTGTGTTACGGGACTTGCGAAGCTTCCTTGCAGAAGAAGGGGAATGGTGGAGGTTGCTTGAGATGTTTGCAAGGTTGGATCAAGGAATGGTTGGATGAATGGAGAGTATACTTGTGCTGGGATTTGGATAGTACTTATGGGAATGCGAGGATGGAGATATGGTAGAATGGAAGTATGCGCTTGTGCAAAGTTAGTGAACATACTTTGCTGGTTTTGGGCCATGAGTGCATTAACTACTGGTGGATTCTCTAGATGATTCACAAATGTTTCTATTTCTAGAGGAGCCAAGGGGATATTGGGATCATCCCATGTATTTCTAGTTTGTATTTGGGGATCATAGGCTATCATCGCGCTAGTAAAAATGTTGGGATCAAATGAATTGGTGATTGGATAAGGATTCATGTTCCTTCTTTTTCTAGATCCGGATCTTGTCTTGACATGCATGGAGATGCAAATGCTAGATGGATGCAAGATATTTCCTAAAGACTCTAAACAATTATGGATGCAAGCTTAAGGAACTTCTAAGGATGATGAAATTTCTATAATGCTAGGATTGGTGAGATGCTTGGATATGAATCAAAGATGGTAGAAGATTTGATGGAAGATGGTGAAAGATTGGTAAAAAAGCTTGACGATGATGGAGGCTTGATGGGATGCTCTAATTTGGGTCAAGATTGGGTGGAGGATTGGTGGGATGTTGGTGGAAGATTACTAATTGTCAACAATGAGTTGTTGTTTTTCCCGATGGAGGATTAGTGATATGATTTGGTCAACCTAGGATAGACTAATGATCTTTGGTCAACTGGATTCTTATCAATACAAGCCAATCTCTTGCTCAAGATGATGAGGCTATGCAAGGACAAGTTGGATTTCCTTTAGACAATGCTCTATCAAAAAGGGGATGATATCTGATTTAGGATAAGGGATGGAAACAACTCAAAGGTTTTGAACACTAAGTGCTTATGGATTTGGATCTCTGGATTTTGGTGCAAAGGATGGTGGACTTTGTTTTGGATAATGGATGCTAGATTTGGATGAAGGATTTGGGATTCTAATTATGGATTGCTGATGGAAAGATGGTGAAGGATGATGGAACAATGCTCTTTCTAAAAGGATGATGCAAATGTAATGGGGATGGATGATCTATGATGCTTCTAGGAAGATGATGATGAATGCACCTAAGGACTCTAGAATGCAACTAAGGATTTGGTGATGATGCCCAGATGAAACTAGGATGATACTAGGATGAAGGACTGCCGAGATAGGATTTTGAGATCTAAAGGTAGAATGGGACATGCAAAGGATCTGGCTAATCTTCTCTTTCAAGGTTGACGTAGCGACAGTTTACTCGGAATCAATAGGCAAATTGTTTGACTCTTGCATTATAGCCAATATTATCAAGCCTTTCTTGATATTTTTCTTCTGCTTGGGTTGCTTGGATAGAGGATTGATGGCTCTTAAGGTTTCTTTCTGCAACTTTCTTCTCTTGATAATCTTTGGATTTGGGCAACTTAGCTTGCGGATGTTTGATCAAATTTGGCATAACTTGGGGAAAATTATGATAATTTGGTTTGAGACAAAAGCTCTTTGGATATCTGATTCCAAGGGTTCCTCAACAAAATGTTTTGAGTATCTCGAATCGGGTTTGTTGATCAGTTTGATGTTTCCCAATGGCAAAGGATAGATAAACAAGACTTTTGGAAAAGCAATCTCCACAAGGGACAAAACAACCTTGTGGGATACAAACAGGATAACTGACTCTGATAAAGCTTTGAAAGTGTATGTTCCAACAATGTTTTCACAAAGTTTTTTTGACTGTCAAGCACTTCAAATAGATCTACCTAAGGAAGGTGAGTATCAAAATCGCTTGCCCACAGCCTCGTACCCCCTAGAAGGGAATACAAATGGTGAGTAATCTTGAGGCAACCCGGTAAACCCCTTGGAATCAGTCCTTGCACAAGGATTTTGATACTTTTGGATGTAGATAGGGTAGCCTCTATTTTATTAGGTTTTTAATAGTTCTGTGGAGTCTCCATACTCGGTTATGCTGACTGTCTGTGACTCACTTAAGAGCCTAGCCAACAACACTAGGGGAGGGATATTTACCATCCCCAGTCACTGTATTTGGCATAAATGCCCGTGGATTAGGAGATATAAGTGAGTACTTTTTGCATTCACTTTATTTATATACCGGCTGGGGGGGATACTGGTTTGAGGTCGTTCTCCAGAGAGGAAGCACTTTTCTCCCCAAACAGGCCTCGCTAAAAGTAAAACAAGTGAACTTGTCCAAGTTCAAATGTTCTACGTTGCTTACTTTAACAAGGATTTACAGAAAATGAAAGCTCCTAGATGCACATCAATAAAGTTGTTCTTTTTCCCAAATTGATTAAGTGATGTTTGAATGAAAACTTCTGAAGACACAAGTGTTTAGATTTTGAATTGTTCTTTCTCCCAAAAGTAAGCGATTTGAGCGATTTCAAGTTCTTTCTTTGGTCATTCAAGATTGAGATTGGCATGTTGTTTTAAGAACTTTAAAGTGCTTTGTTTTGATCCTTTAAGGCATTCAAGATTTGATTATGCATTTGCTTGAACTAAAAAAGAAGGAATAGAGATTTTTTTCTTTTAATGCATTCAAGAGTTCGCTTGATTTTCAAAATGACAATGACTCTTAGGACTTAGCTTCATTCCTTTAGTTTCATTCAAGATTTTGTTTTGACCTTTGCTTTGATTTTTTTAGCTCCAAAAGACAAGTTCCTAATTTAGCTTCGATGCATGAAATTTGAAAAAGAAGGCATTCAAGATTTTTGCAAAATGAAGTTAGTTTTTCAATAAAAACAAAGTTTTTTAGGATTGATTTTAGGAACTTTTGCATGCACTTTTAGGATTGATTTTGAATGTTTTTAGAAATGAGATGCAAATTTGAGGTTCTCTTTCTTTTTTTTTAAGTACCCAAAACTTGAAATATTCCTAATTTTTGCATGAATGCATCTAAAACCTTGATGTTGCAAGGATGCAAATGTTTTGATTGATTTTTCTTGTTTGTTAGAACAAATTTTGCAAATTTTAGTCCTTAACACATTCAAGAATAATTTGGGGGTTCATTTTAAGCACTAAAACAAGGTGTGTATGATTTTGCTTCCTTATGGATTATTATTATTTTTTGAGAAAAATTGGCCAAGATCCCGCGAGAAGAAGAAGAAGTAGACGGAATAGAAGTAGAATAAAGACAAGAAGAGGAAGAAGAATTATAAGTGCTCCATCCACTCATAAGCTTGAAAAATCTGAAAACACTCCAAAATCCATCAGAATGTTTGCAAAGAACCCGTGAAGTGGGTCCCACCAGGCGTGCCAGAATGTGGACAAGGCTATCTATATCTATTTTGAAAGGCTCAAATCAGTCAAACATTAAGTTATAATCTAACATGAAATCAATCCAAAACAAGAACATCTAAGCTAAGCCACCTCAGATTGAGCTAAAACAGATGCACCCAAGCACTATTTGATTTGCTCTTGCTTAGGGGATGTGGGTGTGCTCTCTAAGCACTTGGAGCATATTCTAATGCATGCTAAGATGGATTGAGATTCATGAACACCCCAAAAATGGCACAATATTGGGTAGAACGCCCAAAATTGCCCCTAAGGCTTGAAGAACTAAAGATTTATGCAACTAGTATGATTAAGTAGATTTTAGAACCCAAAATAGATGTGAGAATGATACATAAACATGAATTAAACTAAGTTAATCCATTAGTTCTATGCTAAGATGTGAGCTAAAAATGCTTGAAAATGATTAAAACTAATAATTAGTATGAAAGCTAAATGATTTAGAGCTATTCTAGCATTATAACATTGCTTGAAATAAAAGGTGAATGGGTATTTTTCTCTTAGAAATGAGGAGTACTTATAGGCTTTTGGGAAGGAGGAATGAGTGGCCAGGATCAAGATCCTTAAGAGAGGCCAAGATTCATTCAAAGGGGAGCACATGGATTGTGCTAGTTCAGGGCCACCTCCTTGTGACAAGTGTCACAAGGGCATTGGGTTGAAAGATGGGAGGGAGGTGCACAATTTGGGAAATGTGCCTAAGGTCAAAGGGTCTAAGAAAGGGGTGAGGGGCTTCTTAAATGCATCATAAATGCATGTAAGAAGGATAAGGAGGCTTTAAATGCATTTAATGCATGTAAGAGAAATTTCTAGAAGTTTGTTGACTTTGGGTTAAGCTTAGGAGTTGGCTAACCTTGTTTAGGGAATGTGACAAGGTTAGGGGGGGATTAGGATTAGGATTAGGATTAGGGGGACAAGGATAAAGACTTTCTAGAAGAGTCTAGAACTTCCTTAGGATAAATATGGATTTTAGGAAATAAATAAAAATTTATTTATTTCCATGGTTTAGGTTTGAGAAGATTTATTAAAAATGAATTTAATAAATATGAGGATTAAATATTTAATCTTAATTAAATATTTTGAGTTGGGATTAGGGTTAGGAAATGATGGGATTAGTCTTTAATCAAAATTAAAGAAGGATTAGAAGATTCTTGAAGAGGTTAGTGGTCTTAAGGAAATTGGCCAAGTTTTGGGCAAAAAATAAATAAATTATTTATTTTGGAATTTTTGGTTAATTTATTAATTAAATAATTAATAAATAAGGAGATAATGTTTAAATAAGATTTAAACATTTTTGGGAGGGATTCCATAATTAAATATTTTTAGTTAAGGTAAAGGGATTTAATGACATAAAAATAAATAAATAAATTAAATAATTAATTAATTAACAAATGATGATGTCATCAAGGATTTTTTAGAAAATAAAAATACTTTATTTTCTAAAGGATTTTTAGGTGTCTACAGTATCAACTATGGTATCGATCAAAACATGATATTGCTTTATGTCAATTATGGTATCGACTATGAATCTAAATTATGATATTGATTATTCATAATTGATAATGATATCATAGTGATTATCATTATTTATAATGATAATCATACTTAATCGATCATCAAATATTCATATCGACCTCATTATCATTATCAAAAAAGATGATATTATTGTATGTCTTAACAAAAATGAAGGTCGATATAGATCAACTTGTATAATGATCAAAGATAACATGAAATTTGACATTAACAAGTCGATTATGGAGATCAAATTTCATAAACATATCAAGTCAATAATGTAAGTCGATAAGGTGGTAAACTTTGGTAATTAGAATGTCTCAGGAAGAGACATCTCTCTTCATGAGACACTTAGTCTCACGAAGAGGTATGTCCCTTAGTGAGACCTTCTTCACACACACACACACACACACATATATATCAAATTCATTTGTGAAAAGGTAATTCATAGAAATACAATTTAGCCTTAGTCTGATATTGCGATATATCTATATGTAAAGCCCTCTATACACATTAGTTAATAAGAAGATTATTTATATTATATTTATTTTGATATAAACTGATTTGATACAATATCAATTTGTAGATCAATATATATATAAAGATAATATTCCAAGGAGAAATTATCAAGATCTACTTATATCTATCTAAGATTAGATAAAATTTTATTATGAATTTATATATATATATATATATATATATATATATATATATATATATATATATATATATATATATATATATATATATATATATATATATATATATATATATATATATATATATAATTTTGAAGAATTGCATATGCTAGATCTAATCAAACAAAAACATAGATGAAATCTTTTGGGTACCTCTACAATGTATTTTTTTTATTAGCATTGTCTCTCTTCTTGTAATAACTATATACTACATTGGAAAGTCATGACATCCCACAAACTATCACAACCAATCCTATTTGTATTATCTACCATATTTACCTTTCTATTCAACTAATCTATCCTCTCATTGTCATATGTCATGTTGTCCTTTTATATAGTAGCATTTAAAGGTATATGTCTATAAATTAATTATTTTCATCATCACCATTGTATAGTATAATAGTATATACTACTTTGTAAGAGAATTTCCTAGACAAGAAGTTCATTTTTTATATCAGATTATGTAAGGACATTTTGTAAAGAACTTAATTATTTTGTCATTTCATGTTTCTTTATACAAATTTTGACTCTAGAAACATTTATTCCCCTTCAATCATTTTTATCAGTGATATGATTTGTCATCTTTATAATTTAGAGGTCATCCTCCCAAAATAAGATCATTTCTATTGGTAAAATTAGTTAAAAATAATAAAATAATATTATGATGAAAGAAACAAGTTAGGTTCCTTGCCAAAGGGTTGTGCAATAACACAACCAAGAATGGTAAAACCTCCTCAATTATTGGGAAATATATAGCTAATGGTATTTCATTTAGTGGTGGATTTTCATAAGAAATCTTTTATCTTTCTAAATCTAGAATACATCTACAAATTGTAGAAAAAATAGTGCACATTCACTTAAAATGGCCAAAGGATTACCTCTATTTTAGGTATAATTATAATGAGTAAAAGAAATAACTTCTAAAAATTAGTTTCTATTTTTTGGATATGAACTTCCATTCTCAACTAAGTTTTTGTAGCATGAAAGATATGAATACCAATTATTGACTTAAATTCCTCATGCTAATTTGTGTATTGTTTAACTAAGGTAATGATGTAATGTAGCACCAAAAATTTACAAAAAGAACTCCCCACAAGTGCATCTGCAAGAGACCTTTGAAAATTCAGGTCCTTCTCATTGAACAATGATTTTATAGCTTCAATGCTAATTAGTCTCCTTTCATACCAAGTTTCATACAAACTAGGTGATATATGTTTTAGAATACAAAGCGTCATAACCTTTAAAATATGTTATTTAGAATTTATTTTTCTTGTAAAGAAATAAAAAATATCATCATGGTACAATATACCATTATTAAGAAGGAAACATAGCATCTTATTATAATTCTTTAATGCATATCTAAATTTAGGGAAATTTATTTTACTACCATTAGTAGAGGCTAGATGAAGAAGTGTATTTGAAAATATAACGAGGTCCTCAAAATATAGAAGTGGTGGCCTAATATTAGACATAAAAGTGGCAACAATAAAACTATATAGGCTATAATTAACTATATATTTATTTTCTAAAGTTCTTCTAAAAACCCAATATTGCTCGTGGAAATATCTGTAATGTCGTACTTTTAAATATACATATAAGGTCCAATATATTTACTAATTATTTAATCAATGGTATAAACACCTTAATATCATGGGAAGTATCCCAAAACCTTAGTAACAAATTGAATGTAGAATATAGAAAATCTAGAACATTGTGGTCAACTTCAGGAGCTTAAAATTTTTTGAAGCCACTTGACACCATATTTTGATTTCTTTTGAAAAATGGATCATTTATCATCATTTATATTTCCAATATTTATAGGAAAAAATCATGAACTAACATGCTTCAAATGGGGTGTAAATTTCATAGATTTTCCAAATGTAAACTCGTCAAGTCTTTTACCACAACTAAAATAGAAATAGCATAGTCAGCTAGATGAATAAATATTTCTCCCATCATCAAGTCAAGTAGGCATGTCTCCATTACAAAAAATAAGCTATATGCATTGTATTTCCAATTAGTATCCAACTACTTAGAAATGGTCATCTTTGATGTGGTAAGCTTTTCATATCTTTCCATAAGAAGCATGTTGGTTTCTTCTTCATGCACTGTATGAACATCAAATGCCATGATTTGAAAAACACTATTATTATGACTTCCACCCTTTCTTCTCCACCTCAAGACACCACAATACAAAAATCAAGGAAGGATTTTGAACAAAAGGGTCGATTCTCATGTAATGCATCAATTTCATCTTTTTTAACCATTACAAACTCTTCTCATAGAGCTCCAACATGAACTTGTATAACATATAGAATAAAATAAGAGCCAAAATATTAGTCCAATAATATGGTAAAATATAAATGAAGCACTTACAAAACTCCCACTTCCATGCATCACGCCAAGTATTCCTCTTATCTTGCAGTATAGGTGAAAATTAGAGCAACCAAATGTTGTGTTCTCATCATAGTTAAATCTTTGAACCCATAACATGTCCTATTCATTGCTAGTAATTTATATTCTTTTGGTTAGTCACTACATAGTGAGAATGAATAGGGAAGCAAGATTTTCTTCTTCACACTAGAAATGAGAAATGAGGCTTGTTCCATTTTAAAAATTCAAACCTAAACTTCTTCGTGTCGTGTACCCTATTTTAAAACTAGGAAATATTAATGTAAGAGGTGTTTTTGAGAATATAAAAAAATGTGAAATTCCCTTTTCCAATCATTAGCACCTACAAATCTCAAAAGGAATTTGTTTTGAAATAAATTGCTTACAACACTTTTTTTTATCAAAATCATTCTCAACTAAAATATTTTGGAAACAATGGTGAGAAATGTTAACATATTTGAAAAATTCTATGTAATGCTTTCTTGTGGAGTATTTAGTACTAATAGCCTTGCATATCCATTTGGAAAAGACTCTACATAACTAAAAAAATTCAAAACCAAATATGATCATGCTGCTACAAGGTTCTTTTAATAGCTACCTAGAAAACTAAACTAAACAACAAATTGTTGTCCTTTATTACTTGGAAGAATTAAAACCTATAGTTTTTTGAAAAAGAACTTACTAAACTTGGAAAACCTATTCTAATCTAAACTAATCAAGAGAGAGAAATAATAAAAAAAATCATTGACTAATTATATGAAATAATTTATTTTCTTGATCAACTTGTGTTGTTGTTCATATATATTAAAAAAGAAGTGATTAATGACTAAAAGGTGTTTGACCAATTATTATTTCGGTTGTGGTCATTGCTCGTTGATTGTTAGCATATGCGATCTTGGTGTGTGATTGAAGGATATTGTGTAGACCTATATCTATGATCGCACCTTCTTATGTTCTCCTTAGTAGTTGTTTGGTCTGTTTTGGGGCCGACCTTATTTGTTTGTAAATATTTCATTGCAGATGTAACTCTTGTCCGACCCTTGTTGTGCGGTTGGGTATATGTACTCAAATTGTTGTAATTATGTAGACATAACTATTAGAGGATAGTGGTTTGGATGATCATGAAGCACTGATATTTTAGATTGAATTCATTGGTATGTGGCCTAAACCGAGAAGGCCTTACAACCTGACATGTATGATGTATCTATTTGATTAAATGAATGATCGATCTTTCTCTCTATATATTCTATGTTGTTAATTCCATATGTGTTTAGCTATAAGGTTGGACATCCCATCTTGGGGTACTCCTTGGTACTACATCACAATTACCTACTAATTTCAAGAAATTTTTTGAGGAAAGCTTAGTTTCTTGTAACAAAATAATATCCACCTATAGAGAATCAAGACATTGCTCGATTCTACTTATTTTGTTAATCCATAATCAATATCCTCGTTATCTTTGGTTGCTTTAGACTTCCTACCCCTACGCTTTGGCATCTTCTTATATACTTTAGGAGACAAGGGAGTTTTCACAATGGACAACTTCATTGAATAATCAAAACCATATTTGTTGTAGGGTGGCTCATCTAATTGAGATTCAAGAGGTGATCTATTACTTTGAGGAACATAATCAGCTTGAGCACAAACAACACTATTCTCATGAAATAACTGATTAGAATCATTGTCTAAATCATTAAACGTGACAGAAGAAGTACTTCGAACAAAACCTGGCACATTTATCTCATTTACAACTCCCATATCCTCATCCAAAACATTCCCTTCAAAAAGATTTGATGGTATTGGAATGCTGCCTTCCTCAGCCAGAATTTGAGCATGCTCAGAAGATGTAGATTTCAATTGTGGATCTGAAGAAGCAGTTGGGTTAGGCATGAAAGATATAGACTGATCAGATAACATAAGCTCATATACAATAGAATCAAACTGAGAGGGGTGAGAAAAATATTCTTCATTTAGAACAACACCCTTCGTTGTTAACTAGGTCTGCGATGCTTCAGGAAGTAACAAAGGTGTAGAAATTCGGACAGTAGACCTCCAATGCGAAGATAAGCAGAAACTGATAAATGGCATGAAATATCTCAAAAAAGATACAAATTTCTCCAATTGCTCCTGATAAACAAGCCCCACTCTAGGAATATGCAAAGAAATACCAGAATTTGATACATTTTGGTGCATTGGAGGAGAAGTATGCACATCCAAGATACCACAAGGTTGTTGAACCTGATTTTTATTTAACTCAATCATAGAGAAGGACTTCCTAGGCACAACTTGATTGATAAATGAGAAATTCCATGTGGCATGGGACCGAGGTGAGGAGGGAATAGTCGCATTTGTATTTGTAGCAGAAGATAAAGGAAATGACTTCTGGGGTTTAAAAACACATTTTGAAGGATATGTGGTATGATCATTACAAACAATAAACTGCGAGCAATTTGGATCTTTGTACTGATTAGTATTGTTAAATTTAAGGATCAGATTATGTCTTAATTTTTCCTTTTGAAATCTAATTTATATAAAATAAATTTTCAAAATATATATATATATATATATATATATATATATAGATATATATGTATGTATGTATGTATGTATGTATGTATATGTTTATACATATATATATATGTATATATATATATGTATAAACATATATATATGTATATGTTTATACATATATATATATATATATATGTATAAACATATACATACATACATACATACATACATACATTATATATATATATATAATTTTTTTTCTAAGAACTAAATTTATTGAATGATTGATACTTGTATTGGACTTTGGTATATACTTGTTTTCATTTGATTAAGAGAATGGTATATATGTGTGTGGAGAGCCATGTAGGTAGATAGACATGTCTTCCCATGTGGAGACATGTCTCTCTATCGGCATGGCTTCTCACAATGTCTCTTAAACACTAATAACAACAGTGATTATCCAAGCCGATGAATTTGTTTAAACAAACCTTTACATATGAATCATGTTTAAAACAAACCGATACAAATCGGTATTAATGCCATGTTTAAAATAGACCGATACAAATCGGTATTAATGCCCAGTTCATAATGAAGGTATACCGATTTTAATGAGTGAAGAGATAATTAATATCAGTTACTTTTTGAATCGATGAAAATAGGGATCGGTTAATATATTTGATCTCATTTGTATTTGATGTCATTTGATCTTGATATATTAAAATATGAGAAGAAATTAATTATTAGTATGAATGTATGTGTATATATTAATGTATATCTAGTAATAATAATATCTATTATTATTATTATTATTATTATTATTATTATTGATATATTATAATTGATCTATTATGTCTATTATATTTTTTATATGATCAAAGCTACAAACATCAATAAGTATAGTGTCCCAAAAAAAATTCTTTTTTCAAACCAGAGCTTGAATCTTGAATAATGATTTCCTGATTCCAAGATCTCCATTTCGAAATTGAAGAGATGGATGATGGAAAGACTCAAGAAAATTTAATAACAAGCAAATCCTAACAGACAAATGTGGTTCATCAAAGGGAACCAAGTCATGACAAAGGAAGACCCCAATCTTATTAGCAATAGACTCAACAATCTCCAACTCCTGGTATTCAATAGGTAAAGAGGGAAGCTCTACCCAAAATGGCATAAAACCACAAGCGCATGAATCTACTTTAAAATTAGGAATCCAAAACATAGTGTAGATCCCCAAACCATTGCAAAAAAGTTCTTAGCCCAATGTACATTATTGCATGCGGCCATTGAATCAAAAATTGTAATAAACAACAATGAATCTCGATCTATATAAAATAAATAGTAATCCCATACCAATTATGTTTAGCCCATAGTAAAAGATCTGAAGCAGGGTTGTAAGACTAGATCTTACCAATTAGTTCTGAATCAGACATATATGATACATGTGGCTCAAGCAGTCCATCCGGTAAATGCATTGAATATGAAGAACCAGAATCAGGTTACATTGAACCCTCATGCACTTGAGATGATACATTTGAAACCCCAAATGATGAAATCCTAGAAGGGTTAGAGTGTCACCTATCAAAAACCAATTTTGGTGTTTTTTTTGTCTCCAGACCCTAGTATAGGGACGATGCGCAAAAGGATCTTTAAACTATCTTCTTACATCCACCAAGATGTTGATATTGTCTAATGAAATAAGAAAGCAAGAGAAAGTTAATGATGAAAAGGGGAATGTTGTGTATGTGTATGTGTATATATATATATATATATATATATATATATATATATATATATATATATATATATATATATATATATATATATATATATATATATACAGAAACTTGCGTAGAGTAATGCCAAAAGTAGCAGGAACATTGAGAGTTCTTGTCCCTGCAGGCGGCTTCAAGCTTCTCAGAGATTAATATGGTTTGAGCCACCTTTTAAGACTTGATTAAAATTCAACCACACCTGGACATTTTGTAGTTGACTCAAATATATAGTCATATGCATGATATAAATTTTAATATATTTGTATTAGTTGAGTGTCATAGCTATGAGGTTATTACTTATTGCTTTGATTGATTAATATTAAATATATATAATTATCAAATTATAATTTAATATGTATGTTATTAATAAATTACTATTATTTATCATTTCATATAAAGATAAAAATAGCAATAGTCAATATTTAATTTTACATAAGATATTAGTCAATCTTTATTGTTGTATATTAAAATAAAATGATGTGTATTTATTTTTACAATTGTTAGAGTATGAATCTAATTAATCTTAATACTATTTTGTTCAAATACATAAAATATATTTAATAGATTTAATGGATGTTCGATAATTTAAAGCGCACGAGTACAACATTTTATCCTAAATCAGATAGAAAAGAGATATAGTATACAACTTTTAATCCATATACACACGACTATCATTCTATCTCTTTCAAATTATGTGTATTTTCCACCATCAAATATTAGAGTGCTTACAACAAAAATAAAATGTAAGGCTCTCCATTTGGAGCATAATGTATACTTATTTTATGTTTAAAATATTATATTTGATTTTTAACACCAAATTTCAAAATGAGCTTTTAAAGATTTTTATTTTATATTTAGATCAAATGCGAATTTGCACAATCTTAATGCTTCCCCATGTCCATTGTAGAAACATAGTACAATGTTGTTATACTACAAGCGATTGAATATCTTAAGGACAGATTGGCAATTGATTGGATACTTGAAAGTGAGAGACTAATGATCACCAACCTACAAAGGTATATGTGACACATTAAATTAGTTATTGCATTGTCATTGATGTCAACTAGTTTTGACTGTACTTATCATGATAGTTACAAACATATGAAGAAGATATAATGGTGAAGGAATGAGATATTAACATAAAAATGAGATGTATGACAAACATATAGATATCGTATTCATTGGGTAACTTATTGATGAGTCTATGATATTATGTTAGTGATTTGATTGTATTACATAATTCTATTATGAATTGAAAATCAAGAATGTACAAGTTTATGTGGTCGGTAAATGAAGAATTTAGTATACACCGAGTTGAAACAATGTACACTGAGAAAGTGTAGTGTATACCAAGTACAATATTAACTGAGCAAGAAGTCACTGACACATCATGATATTGACCGAGTAAAATAAATAAATGGAAAAAGTGATTGCTGACTAAAGATGATGAGCTGGATAATTATGGATGATTTTGAGGTTAAAGATAAAGTCTGTTATGAAGAGAAAATGGCTGAAAAAATTCAAGAATGATCGAATGATCTAGACTTAAACGTATTACAGATACAAGTTCAAAGGAAGGTTGAAGCGGAAAAATCAATGGTGAAGATTAAGAGGAAAAATCTATGAATGAGAAGAAATCGATTTATCATGTCTATAAAAGGAGACAAGATATTCATAATTAATTCTAGAATGCACGTGAGAAGATTGCATTCATGCAAAGCTGGTAAGACATGTTAAAGATAGAACCGAGAAAATTTGAAGACAACACCAAGCGTCAGAGAAAGGAATTAACCGAGAAGAATAGAGTTGGAGGATACAAGGATATTGAAATGATTATGATGGCCAGAGGCATTTTGAGCTTAGCATAGATCTGAAAATCTGCAAAAGAATGTTGTATTTGAATCAGATCATTTATTGTTGCATTCTAACCATTGCTACAGATAAATATCTTAACCGAGTGGGATGTAAGAGTCTTTATTATCTCATTATGACATTCAATGAATGTTGATTGTTTTCATGTTGACCCCATAGTGAATGTTTAGTCACAAATAACTATGAGTGATAAATCTTCTAATAAGGTCACACCTTACAATGTGTTTTGTAACCTTTAATAAGGTTGGCTCTTTACCAAGCTCACTTTAGAAGAGTGAAATTATTTCGGCTACTGGTCCCAGGTGGTTTTTTCCCTAACAAAGTTACCATGTTAAAAATCAAATTTTTATGTGTATGGATGTGATGATTTATTACTTTTCTATACACATTACAATTATTGGTTTGATCAGTATATACACTAGTTAATTTACTAGTATTTGGTTAATGAACAGAAAGGCACAAACAAAGTTTTACCAAGTTGTTTAAATCATTTTAAAGATTTGGTTTATACATCAAAGAGTGCTTGGGAGTGTAGGGTAACTGGAATTAACTGATTCACCCCCCTCTGAGTTATCTAACAATTGGTAACAAGGCTAGAATACTTGAAGGAAGAATTTTTAAGGACTTAAGTAAAAGATCACAAGATGTATAAGAGAGAGGTACCAATGCTGAACAAAGATAATTTTTCAAAATGGAAAAGCGGGATGAAATTATATCTATCACAAATTGGTAATTTTGCAACATACTACTGTATGCACCCTAAAATGGTCGCCTAGACTTTGGGCCCCCATTCTTCAATTTATCAAACCAAGGAATCAATTTATCAATTCCTTGAATCAATGCCTTGCAATATTTTCAATTCAAATCAATTTATTTGATCAAATCATAATTAATTTAATTATTTTAATATTTCCTAAGGTTTGATCAGTTATCCTAAGTCTCATTTAATTAAAAGAACATGCTTCTTTTTAAATAAACAAAAAATCTTTTAATTAAATAATAAAATCACTTTATCCTAAGCCACATTTAATTAAAAGAATAAATCTCTTTTAAATAAATTAAAAATCTTTTAATTAAGTAATGGAAACCACTTTGCTAAAAATAATAAATAAATAATAAAAGAAAAAGACTTTTAGGCATGGAGATTTTGTAGATCCAAGTTTGAGGTATCCGGATTTTAGAGATCAAGATTTTATGCTATTGTTATGCTATAGGTTTGGAGAGCGATTTTGGAGGAGAATTTGAGCACTTGAGCTTGAACATTGCAACTTCTCTTTTCTTGTCTTCTTCTCTCATGCCTCCATGGAAATTCATTTAGATTATTCTTGCACTTGTATGTTAGATTAGATTCATATTTCATTTCGTAGAATAATCTTGCATGCATATTTCCTTTCATAGATTAGTTTGCTTTTATGTATTGTTATCATATAGAATAGCTTCCATTTTCATTTGTATGCATTTTTTATGATCATGGAGACTAGCACTCTTACTTTTCCTCTTTGAATCTCTCATTTTATGGTGTACTTTCATGGGCATAAACTAGGTCTAAACTAAGGGCCTCCATTATAAACCCTTGCACTCCATGAATAGAGAGCTATGAGTCACCATTTGAGACCTCATTCTTGAGCAATCTTGGATATAATGACTCATAGAAGTTTTGGTTATTTTTGGAGCAAACCCCCTTGTGCAGATTTGTTTGGAGACTAAAACCCTAGATTTTCAAATATTTGATGATATCTCCCAAATGGCTTGGATTTTTGGTCTAAAATGTTTTTTGCAGGTTGGTGACATATCATAGAAGCTTTAATAAAAAATTTAGAATTTTTCTAGGTATTGTGAATTTTTTATATATTTTTTTTATTTTTAATTAAAAATAAATTTTTGGGGGAAATCATCATATTTTTTGGAAATTTTTACATTTTCAAAAATTTATTTAAATTATACAGGGGGTCCATTCTTTGTGTTTTAAATTTGGATGCAATATCATAGCTCAAATAGTCAATTTACAAAAACTGGTCTGTTTTGGTAAAATGAGTCTCTAGGACACAAATGAAGAGATTTTTCTAAAAGATTTACATTTTTGGAAACCTCTCTATATTTTAATAGGGGTCTCTTTTCTACATTTAGGTTTTGGGATCCGAATTCATGTTGTATAGGTCCAATCTTGTTGACTAGGTCAAAAATCAAAATTGAAAAAAAAAAAAAAAAGGGCATTTAATGATTAGCGTGCATTTATTTTTCACATGGTTCAATGCATGATATGAGTTGTCATTTAGATTATTTTCTAGTTATTATTTCTCCTAACAATTAATTTTCAGATCTAACCCTAGGGTTTGCATAAGTTGAATATACGTTGCATATCTTGTTTGCTTGTTTGCTTGTTGGAGAGTTTGTGGCTTGCTTGCATGAAAAAGCTCAACAAAAGTAAAAATAAGGTAAAATCTACTAAGAGAATTACTTTAGACTTGAGGTATTTTTTTTCATCTCTATAACATTTGGATTTTGGAAATTAAAATGAACCTCTCATGTGTCTTACTTGAGTGATTTCTTGCTTTTATAGATCACACTTCAATTTTTCTCTAAAGGAAACAATGAATCTAGATTTTCTTTATTGCATATATGTTTCACATAGTAATTAGGCCCTATGAACACTATTTGTGGCATGCTTGAGAGAGTGGGCTTCATTCGCTTTTTTTACATGTGAATCTCTTCTCGAAGATAGATCCCCTTGTAGGTAGGGAAGGACTTGTTATCATCACATGGCCTTACTTGGTTTAGTCTTCAATATTTTATGGTATGTTCTCTCTTCATCTCACTTAGAGAGATCGTTAGTCATTGTTGCAGGCATACAAACCTTCTTTTAGTCTTCAATATTTGATGGTACGTTCTCTCTTGGTCCCACTTAGAGAGATTGGTAGTCATTGTTGTTGACATATAAACCTTGGTTTAGTCTTCAATCTTTGATGGTACATTTTCTCTTGGTCCCACTTAGAGAGATCAATAGGCATTGTTGTTGGCATACAAACCCTGATGAGGTGATTGCAACTTAGCATGTCAATGAATTTTCTTGCTATGTTTGGGTGAGGTGAAGAGGCTAGAGGATTATGCTTTGTTCCCTTTTGGGAACATGAAAAACTCAAAACCCTTGAATCCGAGCTAAGTCCCCATGTGATCCATTTTTTAAGTCTTCCTTGTTCGAGAGAGTTAATTGTAGTGGACACTCCCTTTATTTGGTAAACCACTTGGATGGAACCTCAAGTGGTATTAGCCATTCTTGTCGTGGTAACAACAACTGCTATATAAATATCCTTGTGAAAGAAATATCCACAGGTGTGGTTTCTTTTTGGGTTGTCAGTTCTCCTCATCATCTCTGATTGATTAAATTCTTAGAATGTGTCAAAACCCCGGTGCACCTAGATTGGAGTTTGCTCACTTGAGATTGCAAAAGGTGTAGAGTTGACCATTACTATGAACCATAGTGCAACCAAAATTTTCTTTTCTAGGACTATGTGCATGACTAAAAAACACTTTGAGAACATACACAAGTAGAGTTCTTAGGGAGTAGAATACTACATCACTATTCTTGTTTATGTGCAAGGTTTCTTTGTCCCTTGCTCATTGTTTGAAGACAGTTGTTTTCTTGAACTCCCTGATTATTGTCTTGTGTGCCTGATTAATGATAAGAATCTATTAATGCATCTAATTGGTCAATTAAAATGAAGAAACACTGAGTTCCCAAATTGAAAAACCAACTTTTTACAACTTGTTTGATTTTCTATCCTATCATTTCTAGTCTTCCTCGGTTGATCTGGGTCAAATCAGGTCACTTACCCCATTGTTAGAAGTCTATTTTCACCTTGGTCGATTCTTGCATTTTGACCTCTTGAACTAGGAATCTTTGATTTCATGAGTGACCTTGCTTGGAGTCGGTGATCTAGAAACCATCCTTGTTGAGAAGATAAACCTTTGGATCCTTTGATAACACACTTGGAGAGTTTTAGTAATCTCTTGTCCATTCACTTCCATACAAATTCAAAGTCAATCAATATAACTTGGGTAAATCATCCTCCTGATCCATATGTGTTAGGGTATTCACCCGCTGAGTGGGAACCTCTATGGCAGTGTTGGTTTATGCCTCTTGCAAAATTTTATCTTATCACCTCTCTTATGGACAAGTGAGTGCTTTTACTATCCTAGTTTGGTACCAATGGTTCTTAGGGTCATCCTATCACGTAGTACCTTTTCTTTCATGTCGGTTACAACAAGATATCATGTAAATCAAGGAAAGTGACCCCAAGTAGTCTTTAACCAATTACCCTTAGTTCAAACTTGCCAAAAACATAAGGGAAAGAACCCGTATTTGATCAATCACCCAGGAAAAACTTAGAAGTGTGATTTGATCCCAAGAGTAACCTTAGTGAGTTGAGTACACCCTTAGCATCTTCTCACTTGAATATGGATATGAGTTACACAATGACTCGATGAGAGAGGGAAGAAATGGATAAAAACTTGATGACATATTTGAAAGGCATAGAGATACCATTATATTTGGTAGTTCCTCTCATGAAAATCATCCAATCTCATCCCTTATCTCAACTAGATATCTAGATGCACAACAAAGGGCTAAAAGAGATAAGAAACAAGCCTATCAAGAAGAGAAATCACAACATGAAAGCCAAGATGAGGAGCCCTATGACACTCATGTAAATGTGGCATACACCAAGGACTTGTTTAGGCATTCAAGACCAAGTTCACCACTCAAAGCACCTTCAAGATACATGAGTGAAAGAGTTAAGAGAATTGAGCATGAAAAGAAATCCTTCCTAGATGAACAAGCTGAAAAGGAAGAGAAATTTAGACTCCTAGAGTCGGAGAGACAAGCCTTGTTGAAGATAGAAAGGAGAGCCTCCCAAGAAGAGCAAGATAGACTCTTGGCCCAGCAAATTAATGATCAATTTAACAACATGCATGTTGGTGGTGGAAACAACTCTCCTCCATCCACTCCTCCTAATACTCCACAAAGTGGAAGACGTTCAAGAACACCTTCACGGTCTCCTAGCCGTAGAGGAAGAAGGGCTTCACAACATGATCATTATAGGAGATGAACACCTCTTAGGAACTCAAGACAACCTTCACAACGTGCTCACCATAGTTCACAATATCGGGGTAGTAGCTCAAGTTTTGACCTCAACTCCCAAGACTTCATGAAGATACTGTTGGTGCCCAAAAATGAAGGATTCACTTTTGGCCAACTGACATGTTCACACTGATACCTCTACAATTCTGGCTTAATCTAGCCAAGGCTGGTAGGCCTAATTCCACTTTGAACTATTTAATTCTCTATGTCGCACAACTACGTACATAACAAAAAAAGTTCCTCCAAAGGTGGTGAATGATCCTTTGAGGAAAGAAACTAATCTCCTAAATATCTCTATTCTATAATACTTGACTAAATGGATTATACTAAATAATTAAAAGTAATGCTTTTGAAATAATGATTTTAATGATCTATAAACTACAAATGTATGAACCAAATGACAATTTCCAAATAATAGTTAGATCAGTGCCTTCTAAATACTTGGGCTATAGAGTCATAAAAATTTCAATCCTACATACAATCAGAGATGATTTTAAGGTAACTCACTCCTGTAAAGTGAGACCATCATCCTATAGGCTTCAATTGATACAAAAATTTAAGTAACTTATACAATTAGTCCTATCTATTTTAACCCAACTTAAGAGCCCAAAAGAAAGAATAACAAGTTCTCAGACCATGCAACTGCTATTCAAATTGTATAAATTAAATTAAACAAATGAATCAATGAAAGAACACAGTAGGATACCCTGGTTCATAGAGTAATCTAAAAGACTAATTGAAAACATATAACTTATAACCACAAATAAAAAAGAAGAGCACTTATCTTTATTAATGTTGAAAAAAATAGTACATAAGAGTTCATATTGTAGTTTTAATCGAATTATATCCTATGAAAATATATCTTGTATTGTCTTCCCTCTTTACATTTTATATTATGTATATATACATGTTTGAGTGGCTTTCACACCTCTTTAGGGTGAAAAGACACACCCTTATTACAAATTATTTTGAAAAACTAATAAACTAACTAAAAAATAACTACCTAACTTTTGGATTTGGGTCTGGTCAAAATATCAAAACAACTCTTGGAAAGCTAAGATTGTTCATGGAAATAGGAAATTTGATTTCCTGAACTGGGTCTTTTTTATATTTTTAAAATTCAACCATCTTCATCCTTTGTCGGCATCATCTTTGCAGCAGGTCAAAATTCTAGCATTTTCTGAAGGCTTTGATCATAGAATTTTGATTGTTCTTGTCACAGAGCTTCCTTCCATAATATATCAACTTTTTAATTGAAAATTAATGTAATATTTTATCCCATTTCATGTACTCCATCATTAATTATTTTTCATGGAAATTAAGAAGCCATTTTTTAGGGTTTTATCACTATATAGGACTCCAAATTTTGCCCAAAATTTAGAGCTCCAATAGATACAACAAGAACCACTCTTCTAGCAGTATGTGGAGAGATACTTAAAGTAAAACAAAGACAAGTTACTAGATATTTTAATCAACAAAGGCACTTGAGTCCCCTACAACTTTTATGTGGACAAGAAGATTAAGAAGCAAGGTCCATCTCAAGAAGAAGAGATAAAAAAAATTAAGAGTATGATGGAAAAGATGTTGGCACCCAAGAGTTCATTCTCACTTGATTCAATTTTTCCTAATCCTTTTGAAAAAATTGTTAACTTGAATGATTTCCCTAGAAAGGTTGAGATCCCTCAATATGACAAGTACGATGGGAATGGAGACCCACATGATCATGTTTGTCAATTCTATACCACAAGTTTTGAGTTCCATCAAGATGACCAAGATTGTTCCCAAGGAGTATTAAGGGTCAAGAGATGGAATGGCTCACCAACATAACTCCCCCCATTAATACTTTTAAAGAGCTCATCCATATATTTTTCCAACACTTTGCATACAACCTTTCAAGATCTGTCACCATGTTGGACTTATGTAACTTAAAGCAAAATCAAGGGGAATCCTTTGTCACTTTCTTGCAAAGGTGGAGACAAAAATGCTCTCACTACTCTAGGACCATCCCTGCAAATGAGAAGATTGACATCCTTGTTAGCAACTTGGTTTTTGAAATGTGGTATGAAGTTAGGAAGATGGTTTTTTATTCCTTTGACACCATGGTTGAAACCATATGTAGGATTGAGGATGTTTCGAGAGAACAAGGAATTTTGACCAGACATGAAAACAACAACAATGGTCAAAATAACAACCGTAACAAGGATAAAGGAAATAACTCACATTGGAATAGGAATAAACAAGTGGTCAATGATGGAGTTGTGGACTCCTCTCAACCCAAAGATCAAGTTGTTCTCCACTTGTCTAGTTATGTTCAAGCCATGAAACTCAATGCATCTAATCAACAAGAGAACAAGCCAAGATACCAAGATAAGCCTAAGAAAGAGAGACTTCAGTTTTCAAAACTTGGTGATTCATATGAGGATGTCTTGAAAACATTCATTGCTAACAACTTTGTGCATCTTCAAGATCTCGCAAAGCATTATATACCTGATATTAAGCCACATTGGTGAGATGAGAAAGCCTTTTGCAAGTTTCACAATGGCATTGGACACGATATCGAAAACTGTTGGAAGCTCAAACATATCATTCAAAATCTCATTGAGAATGGAAAGCTTAAGATAGATGGATTAAACACCAATGCCAATCATAAGGCATTCAAAGAAACTTCGTCCAAGTATGAGAAGGGGGAAACCTCTAAACCTAAGAATGGCAAGGCTTAGGTCAATTACACTTACACAACTATAGAAAATGTTGTCAACATGCTTGAAGTTGTAGAAGATAATGTCAATATGATGAGGAATAAAGATCCCTATGGTTATGATCTAGACATGGACTCTCCTCCTATCTTTGACTAAGAACCCGTCCTAGTGCTAAGGGTTCCTAACTCTAGAATGTCATCTCAAGCTCTCAATGTTGTCACATGAAGTCAAAGTCCCATTGTCATTAAAGGACCTAGTTCAAGTCAACCAAGTAGACCAAAGCAAGTGGCATCCAAGAATGTCACCTCAAAACCAGTAGTCAATCCTAAGTCAAGCTATAATCTTGTTGATCAGTTGCAAAGAACCCTAGCTTAGATTTCAATTGAGCTCTTAGAGTTGTCCTTGAGGATGCTTTGCGGGTAGAAAATGTTCCCCATAACTTAGACATTGATAAATTCTAGAACATGGTTAGCCATATTGCTATCCCTTATTACCTTACCTTTTCAAAGGATGATGATAAATCTTTGAGCCACCCATGCAATCTCGCTCTTCATATTGAGGTCATGATCCACCGAACTAGTGTCAGGTGCATGTTGATAGATGAGGGTGCTAGGCTTAATCTTTGTTCCTTGAGTCTTTTGAAGACATTCAATTATTGTGAACAAGTCATAGATACCAGAAAGAAGATCACTATCAAAGCATATGATGAGGTGGAAAGGAGTTCCAAGGGGTTGGCAGTCCTTCCTGTTAGGATTGGCCCTCTTGAAAAAGATGTTTTATTCCAAATAGTTGACGCTGGCCCCTTTGCGTATAATATCTTACTCAATAGATTGTGGATTCATGATATGCAAGAAGTGTCATCTACCTACCATCAATATGTTAAGTTCCCTTACAATGGATTAGATATTTGTATACCTGGGGATAACACTTTATCTATCGGCGAGTACTCATGTTCCCCTCAATAGAGAAGTAGAAGACTTCAATGCAACCTTAGTTGAATGTAAAGACAAGTTCAAGATAGTAGACCTTGGCATGGGGGGGTATTAGCTCAACTCCCTCATGACACTACCAGTTTCACCTAGGTCTTATGGCAAGCCTTCACAAGAAAGGAGACCTTCCTTTCCAGCTATGACTTTATTTGGCATTTTTGTAGAATCCTCAGTACCTATTCAAGATGAGAAAGAAGAGATAGCTTTCAAAGAATGGATTTATAGACAAGAGAAACAAATGCACAATGAGAACTTCTCTCCCTCTCCTAAGGATTATGGAAGAGGGTATACTTTTGTCAAATAGATGGGTTATCATGGACATGGCCCTCTTAGTCATAGATTGGATGCTAGAGCCGAACCCCTTGATCATGATCTTTTTGGATGCAAGTATAAGAAGATGGTTGGCCTAGGATTTGTGAATCACAACAAGAACACTACTCCTATCCATGATGAGTCAAATAATGAAGATGAACCAGAATACATACATAATTTGACAAATCAGAAAGATATGCATGAAGATTGGGTCCCTTCCACTAATCTCCTTTGGGGAGATTCAGACAATCCAATCACTCATGGGATAGTTGCAAGATTAGAACATGATGAATCAGATGTAGAAGATCCTATCAGAGAATTCCAATGAAATAATCTTGTTTTTTTTATGGAAAGAGAAGGTGTTAACCTTGATGACATTAGAATTTCCACATCAAGATGTCCCAAACCTTCATGGTGTAAACATCCTAGTCGAAGTTCAGAAATAAGTTCATATGAGTATGAATGGGATTCCTTCTTAGAGCCTTCTATAGTTGACATGGATGTTGATGTCATCCACACTTATAGTTCTCAACCTGAGGTAGTTGATGAGTCATGTGTAGGATTAGAGGATTTGAACCCACATGTTGCCTTAGTGGATGATTCTTCACTTGTTAGGATGAATCCTGATTTTGGTAGCTTAGAAGGATACTTGATAGACTCTGACTCTTCGATCACCAAAGATGATATCATTCACATCTACAACCTTGAACAAGACATTGACTTACCTCTTGTTCATCCTAACCTCCTTGATTGGTCCCAACACTATCAAGAACCTAAGCTCTTAATGTTTCAAAATGATTATGAGAATGCTTGTTACTTGAATGCCATTGAACTTGTAGTCTCTTCCACCAATGAACCAGCTACCAACATGGTAGAGCCAAATATCAAGTACCTTAGTCACAAAATAAAAAGAAAAGAAAATCAAAAGAATAAGAGTTCTGATGGAGAAAACCACTATGTGGCATTGTCAGAACCAAAAAAATTAAAAAGAAACGATGTATCTAAGGGTGAAAACCTCTCTGAGGTGCCTAAGGATGAGGTACTTCACTGTCTCCCTAGCTACTTTCAAGATAGATCTTCAGTGCTTATCAAACTAACACAAATAGACAATTTGGGTGTAGATGAGGCTCCATAGATAGTACACTTGGCTCATTCCTTGTCACCACAAGAAAAAGAAGCTTACACTAAGTTCTTATAGAAAAAGAAGATCAACTTTTCATGGACTTGTTCAGATATGCCTGGGTTGGATACTAATCTTATCATGCATCACTTGTCCATAGCTCCAAGTGTCACACCAATTAAACAAAAATTGAGAAAGATGCATCCTCACATAGCTCTCCTAGCCAAATCAGAATTAGAGAAACTCCTTGGTGCAGGATTCATAAGAGCTATTGACTATGTTGAATGGATATCAAACATTGTACCAGTTTCCAAATATGATAAATCCATTCGAATTTGCATAGATTTTAGAGATGTGAATAGAGCATGCCCAAAGGATTACTTTCCACTTCCAAATATAGACATGATAGTGGATATAACTATGGGTTATGAGATTTATTCCTTGATGGATGGTTTTTCTAGATACAATCAGATTAAGATAGCTCCTGAAGATCAAGAAAATAATGCATTCACTTGTGCGTGAGGTACCTATTTTTGGAAAGCTATGCCTTTTGGATTAAAAAATGTAGTAGCCACCTATCAATGAGCTATGATAACCATTTTTCATGACATGATACATAAAAGCATGGAAGATTATGTGGATGACACCTTGGCCAAGTCTAAGAAAAGAGACACACACTTAGATGATTTAGAAGTCATTCTAGATCGCATGGAATAATTTCAACTAAGGTTAAATCCTAAAAAGTGTGCATTTGGTGTCACTTCTGGAAAACTACTAGGATTCATCATTTCAAAAAAAGGAATAGAGGTAGACCCTGAAAAATTCCAAGCAATCATAGATATGTCACCTCCTAGAAATATTAGTCAAATGAGGAGTCTTCAAGGATGTCTCCAATCCATAAGGAGATTCATTTCAGAGTTGGTAGATAGAGCTCAACCTTTCAACAAGAACTTACACAAAGGAGTCAAATGTGTTTGGAATGAGGATTGTCAAAAGAGCATAGATCAAATCAAGAAATACTTGGAAAATCCTCCCATTTTAATGCCTCCTATCCCAGGGAAACTACTTATTCTATACATTTCAGTGACATAATCTTCCCTGGGGGCATTACTAGCTCAACCTGATGAACATGGGAAAGAAAGAGAAATATACTACATTAGTCGCACTCTTGTTCATATGAGGTTAACTATACCAGCATTGAGAAAGCTTGCCTTGCAGTTGTGTTTTCTTCCCAAAAGTTGTGACATTACATGCTTGTGCATACTATACACCTCATAGAAAAAATAGGTCCACTCAAGTATTTACTAGGTAAGGCTTCCCTCACAGGTAGACTTGCTAAATGGATGATGATCCTTTCAGAGTTTGACATAGAGTACATTGAGCATAAAGCAATCAAAGGACAAGCAATAGCAAATCAATTGGCTGATTTCCCAATACAAGATAATGCACCTATTCAAGTTGGCTTCCCAGATGAGCACCTCATGTATATGATTGAAAGAACATGGAAGATGTTTGTTGATGGATCCTTTATGCAAAATGGTTCAGGAGCTGGTGTGTTGTTTGCTTCTTCTCATGGGTGCATGATTCCTAAGTCTTACAAGTTATTGTTCCCATGTACAAACAACATTGTTGAGTATGAAGCTTTAACAAATGGACTAAAGATAGCCATAGAATGGAGAATCACAAAGTTATACATCTATGGGGATTCACAGTTGATAATAAACCAAGTCAATGATGAATATCAAACAAAAAATGAGAAATTGATACCTTACAAGAAAATGGTTGATTCCTTGAAATGATACTTCACATATGTCATGTTTCAAAAAATCCCTAGAGTAGAAAACAAAGCAGTTGATGCTATGGCTACACTTACTTCACTCCTTCAATTAGGGGAACATGAATCTAGATTTGAATTCCTGGTGGAAAAGATAAATCACTCTATCTATGAGTCCCAAGAAAGTCATGTCATTTGTACCCTTGTTGGTTGTGAGTCATCTTGTTATGGTGCCATTTACTCATACCTTCATGATGGCATTATACCAGAAACCTTTAACTGATCTAAACATAGAAACCTTTCCTAAAATACCTCTCGTCATTCCCTTATCTCTAGTGATTTGTATAGGAAGGGTCTAGATGGAACACTTCTTAGATGCTTAAAAAAGGAAGAATCAGACCAAGCGTTAGTTGACATCCACAAGGGCATATGTGGGGGACATTCCAATGGTCTTTCCATGGCTTGAAGGTTTCTTAGGGCAGGGTACTATTGGCCTACGATGCAGATTGATGCAGTATATTTTGCAAAATCATGTGAAAAGTATTAAAAACATGGTAACCTAATACATGCTCTAGGCAGGGAGCTCATTCCTTCTATATCTCATTGGCCATTTCAGCATTGGGCCTTTGATCTTGTTGGGAAGATTCATCCCAACTCATCAGGTGGACACAAGTTTATTATCATTGCTACTAATTACTTCACTAAATGGGTAGAAGTTGTCCCACTTTCTATTGACTTGGGCAAGATAGTCTCTCTATTCATTCTGAACCATATCATCTGTCGATATGGAGTGCCTTCTGAGATTATCACTAATAATGGAGGCCAATTCAAAAATAAGAACCTTAAACAACTCTACAAGAAATTCAAGATTAAACAACATTGGTCCTCCATTTACTTGCCACAAGGAAATGGTCAAGCACATGCATCAAACAAAACCATTCTTAAAATTCTACATAGAATGGTTTGTAAGAATGGTAGAGATTGGCACTTACAGATAAATTCAGCTTTGTGGGCCTATAGAATGAGTATTCATACTCCTATTGGGGCTACTCCTTTTTCCCTTACATATGGCACTGAAGTAGTGTTACCTTTAGAGGTTGAGATTCCTTCACTTAGAGTTTCCCTCAAAGGTCTAGTTATAGATGAAGATTACTACGTCATGACACTTCAAGAGTTAGAACTTCTAGATGAGAAACGTCAAGCATCATTTGACCACATGAGGGTTTATCAAAAGCACATGTCCAAAGCTTTCAACAAAAAGGTTTTCCCTAGAGAATTCCAAATGGGAGATCTTGTCCTACGTGAAAATAATGAGAATCAACAGCATAGAGATAAAAATGGAAAATTTGAACCTAATTGGCTTGGACCTTACATCATTATAGCACCTTTTGGGACAGGTGCTTATTTACTATCTACAGCAGTAGAAGAGAAACTCCCTGATCCTATCAATGTCTTGCACATAAAGAAGTTCTATCCATGATGCCCATTCTCTCTAGGGGCATCCTTTATACATACTTATTGATCTTGAAAAAATTGAAAAAAAAATGATATATTGTCAACAACTCTTAAAATCAGAAAATGTCTTGAAAAAATGATCATCTTAGTGAAAACTGAGCAATAGGGGTTTCGATGTATCTCCAAAAAAATTATATATTCCAAAAAAATTCAAAAATTCAAAAAATTCAAAAATTCAAAAAAAATTGAAAAAGTGCCTTGGTGAAAACCTGGAAACAGGCGCCTTGGTAGAAAAAATATGAAAAAATTATAAAAAGTCCTAAAAAAATGAAAAAAAAAATTAAAAAATTGCAATAAAATCCAAGTGGTGAAAACTTAGAAACGGGTGCTACTTGAGGCCTTTGCACCCCTATTTCTTAGCACATGTCCTCGACACTTAGCCTTTCTCCATCATACCTTTTCCTTGTTTCCTTGGTTTGGAATTGGTCTTTGTCTTTGTCTAGGGGCCATAGCTATGTTAGCTTTGGTCTCTTAGATGTGTTATCTTTAGGACACCTCACAAATGGTATTTTCCAACACCACCCCAATTGTGTTTTTCAACACAACCCCTGACATCAATTATTTTTCAACACTTATTAGTTTGGTCTTACTTAGTTTTGTCATGTGATTTTACCTACTTGCAAGCATTCGATCCTTATCCTCGAAACTCAGTATCAGTTAACACACTTAAATTTTTAAACACAAAACTTAATGCTTGAGCTATGTCATGATATTTTCTTTGTGTGTTGACTATTATTGATTTTCGTTGAGTTTCCTTGTCTAATAAGTCTCTCTAGTATGCATAGCTAGAGGACTTGGGGCATGGAGCATGTTTTTATTTTCTTTCTACTTGTGGGTGTGGTCTTGAAACTCTAGAGTGTCTCTTGTTGTCCCCTTGAAACACTTAAGAGATTTGAGGCATCATCCCTGACTATTTTTTTGCACAGCCATTCTTATGGTCATCCTAACATCTATACCTTGATGTGAGAGTGGTTTTTCTACATTAAATTGGGTAAGCTAAAATCGAAGTCATCTTGACCTTTATGTCTTTGATGCTTATGTTATAATCTTTCCACATTCCAATCCGATATAAATCAAATTCATATCTTCATAGTTGCGCTTGTGACTAGTGATGATTATGTGATTTTCTGATGTTCATTAATAATGGCCCAATGATGAAAATAAGTTCCTTAACATTCTCTAATGAATGATGAACACAAAATCCTATGTTATAGTTGCTCTATTGCAAGTACACCTTTTCATTTTCATGTAGCTTTCATTGTTAGACTTCATCTTAATTTTCATTTTTAGGCTACATTAGAAGTTTGAGAGGGTTTTCCTTCATCTTTCTTTTGGACTTTTAATCAACTATGGTCATGTTTTGATCTTCATTTCCTTATCTTCTTTCATGATCTCAATTGAAATTTTCTATCTTAAATAGTTGAATGATTTTGGGGCATTCTCTTTCTTCTCTCCATTTCTTTCCACTTTTTCCAAACTTTTATCTTCCATTCTCTTTCACCCCACTTCTTTTCTTCTAATTCAACCTTGGGGCATAATCTTTCATGCTTGATGATCTACCTTGGTTCTGTGATCCTTATATCTTTCATTTTACATCAAGAACCTTATTTTTAGTTTGATTTGATCAAATTTATCAATTTGTTATTTCTCCTCTATCTCATTTTGATTTTGATCATGAGGGGGCGGCACCTATCAAAATTCAATCCTTAATTAAACTCTATCAATCCTATCAATTGCTCCGCTTGGGGTAACCTTGCTTGAGATTCTTATATTGGACATGTCAATTACCTATTTATAGGGGTGTTGACCTTTTCTTTTTTAATTAGGTTATCTTTTTCCCTATGTGTTCCCATCTGTCGATCACACGTTTGGGTTGTTTTGTGATCCCAAATTGATCTCACACTTCAACTACATTCTTTGACTACATGTGTTCCCATAAAGATCACACATTAGTCAAAGAGGGGCAAATGTATGCACCCTAAAATGGTCGCCTAGACTTTGGGCCCCCATTCTTCAATTTATCAAATGACAGAATCAATTTATCAATTTCCTGAATCAATGCCTTGCAATATTTTCAATTCAAATCAATTTCTTTGATCAAATCATAATTAATTCAATTATTTCAATATTTTCTAAGGTTTGATCATTTATCCTAAGTTTCATTTAATTAAAAGAACATGCTCCTTTTTAAATCAATATAAAATCTTTTAATTAAATAATAAAATCACTTTATACTAAGCCACATTTAATTAAAAGAACAAATCTGTTTTAAATAAATAAAAAATCTTTTAATTAAATAATGGAAACCACTTTGCTAAAAATAATAAATAAATAATAAAAGAAAAAGAAAAAGAAAAAGACTTTTTGTCTACACATTAAATGCACATTTTCCAAGATGACTGGAATCTCCTTTTTCCTCTTAATCTCTTCCACACATCTTTTTTGCCTCTTAATCATGTCCATTGATTTTTCCTCTTGAGAATCTTGAGCACATGGATCAACCAAGATTTAATCTCTACCATTGTTCATTTATTTTTTCCTCTTAATCTTGACTGTCCATTCATTTCTAAATCTTTAATAAGGAGCCCTCTCCTTCTCATTTTAGGCATGGAGATTTTGTAGATCTAGGTTTTAGGCATCCAGATTTTAGAGATCAAGATTTTATGCTATTGTTATGTTGCAGGTTTGGAGAGTGATTTTGGAGGAGAATTTGAGCACTCGAGCTTGAACATTACAACTTCTCATTTCTTGTCTTCTTCTCTCATGCCTCCATAGCAATCCATTTATATTATTCTTGCACTTTCATGTTAGATTAGATTCATATTTCATTTCATAGAATAATCTTGCATGCACATATTTCCTTTCATAGATTAGTTTTCTTTCATGCATTGTTATCATATAGAATAGCTTCCATTTTCATTTGCATGCATATTTGATGACTATGGAGACTAGCATTCTTGCTTTTCCTCTTTGAATCTCTCATTTTATGGTGTACTTGTATGGGCATAAACTAGGTCTAAACTGAGGGTCTCCATTATAAACCCTTGCACTCCATGAATAGAGAGCTATGAGTCATCATTTGAGACCTCATTCTTGAGCAATCTTGGATATAATGACTCATATAAGTGTGTCAACATTTTAGCACACAACTGCTTGGCAAATGAGTTTATCTCTCCCACTGGTCCTTTGACTATCAATCAGATGAAAAAGAGACAATCTTACCATAATTTTATGATGATTGATCTTTCTTATTCTTTATCAGATGTTGAATTTGAAGACATTAAGTCATGTACAACTACAAAATAGATGTGGGACAAGCTTACACTAGTTCATGGAGGACATGTGAATGTGCTCAGGAAAAAAGTTGAAAGTCTAAGAGGAAAGTTTGATGACATGAAGATGAAAGAAGGTGAAAACATCACTCAGTATAGAAATTGAGTCAAGGAAGTTGTGAATTCTATCCGAGGAGTAGGTGGAACTATTGATGAAGACATTGTGGCAAGTAAAATTCTCAGAACATTTTTACTTGCCTATGCTATTAGAGTCTTTGCAATTCATGAAATGATAGCATCTCTTGGTAATAATATTTCACTTGATAGTTTGATTGGAAGATTGATTGCATTTGAGATTAATAACTATGAAAACAGTATGTTACCTAATGTTGAATCTGTATTTATGTTATCTCTAAAAATTTAAAAATCAAGAAGCAAACATAAGATATGAAATGAAAATGAAAGTGAAAGTGAAGAAGATGAACTTGATGAACTTGAAGCACTAATGGCTAGAAGAATTCAAAAAGGTAAAGGAAAATAGGTAAACTACCCTTGGTATGTTTTAAATGCAAATAAATTGGTCATATTTCTGCAAGATGTCCTGACAAGAAAGAAGATGAGAAAACAAATGAAAGATCAAATGAACGGAAGAATAACAGAAGAAATCATCGAGATCACAGAGGCAATCGATAGTATGACAATAGAGATAACCAAGACTATAGAGATAAAGGAAAGAAGGCATGTTACCCAGTTGAAGATGAAGAGGATGACACTAAGACCCAAATTGATGAAGACATAGAAGCTGTATTTGTGGCATTGAAGGAAGATTTTGAAGAAGAAGAAAGGTATGTTGAAACAACACTTATTTCTAAGGTTAGAAAGAGTGATACATGGATTATTGATAGTGGTTGCACACATCATATGACTAGTGATGAATAAAATTTTGAATATCTTGAACATTATAATGGTGGATCTAAGAAAATTTGAAATGATACACCTTGTCAAGTAAAAGGAAAATAATCTATATTGTTTAATCATAAGATCATATGTGAGAATGCATATTGGGTGAACGGACTTAACTATAATCTGTTGAATATAGCATAGCTAAATAAGATAGGTCACCTAGTTGCATTTGAGAATAGAAAGGTGAAAATATATGACGAGACTAGAAATTTGGTCGGTACTGGTGAACAATCAAAAGGTAACTTATTCTATCTAGACAATGCTAAAACTTCTTGTTTGTTAGATAAAAATGAAGATGTATGGTTATGTCATAAGAGGTTATGTCATGTGAACTTTGACAACATGGTTAAGATCAATAAGAAAAGGAGAGTTAGAGGCTTACCAATACTATCTAAACCAGACCATGTAATGTGCAAACAATGTCAAATGGGTAAGATATCAAAATCTAGTTTCAAGAGAAAACATTACTCATCTAATTCTATTTTGGAGTTAGTTCATCCTAACTTGTGTGGTCCTATGAGAACTCAGAGTTATTATGGAGATATATATTTTATCTTATTTTTTGATGATTTTTCTAGGATGATGATTGTCATGTTCTTAAAATTAAAATAAGAAGCTTTCAAAATGTTTAAATGGTATTAAAAAAAAGTGGAAAAACAAAGTGGTAAGGGACTGAAATGCTTGAGATCAGATAGAGGTGGTGAATTTATTTCTGATGAGTTTACTAATTTTTGTAATGAGCATGGAATTAAGAGATGAATATCTAAACCGAGGACACCCCAGTTGAATGAGATTAATGAAAGGATGAATAGATCAATTGTTGATTGTGCTAGAACATTGATGATTCAAAAAGATGTTGCACAAATGTACTAGAGAGAAGCTATTAGTACTGTTGTTTACACACTGAACTGAGTTCAACTGAAGAAATAATCAAACAAGATACCTTATGAATTATAGTATGCTTACACACCTAATGTGATTTATTTTAGAATATTTGGAAGTAGATGTTATATTCTAAAAGATGATAGAAATTGAAAATTTGATTCAAAAGGTGATGAAAGGATATTTCTAGGATATTCTACTAAAAGAAAGGCTTATAAATGTTTGAACAAGGTTACTAACAAGATGATTGAAATTGAAAATGTGAGAGTTGATGAATTTGCAAAAAAGAATGATGAAGAAAGAAAAAAAATAATCGGAAGACTATGGTAGATTTATTTATATTGAATAAATTTAAACTCTACCCAAGAAATAGTCTGGCATTACTGAGAAACAAAATAATACTACCTAGCAAAATTCTTTATAGACTGAACATTAGCAAAGAGTTATTGATGAGAATGATGATCATGCACCGAGTGGAGAATACATTGAAGAATAAAGATCTGAACCTGTACTTGCAAAATATGTGAGAAGACACCATCCACAAGATCAAATAATTGGAGATAAAAGAGAAGGAATGATTAGTCGAAGTAAGTTAAGAAACAACACATGTTTAGTTTGTGAATTTGAGCCTAGAACTGTTAGAGATGCATTGGAAAATGATGAATGGATTAAGGCTGTGAATGAAGAGATTGAGAAAATATAGAAAAATAAGACATGGACATTGGTATCGAGACCAAAAGACAAAATGTGATTGGAAACAAATGGATATTCAAAAAAAATTGAATGAGAATGGAGATGTAACAAGGAAAAAAATAAGACTAGTATGAAAAGGTTATGCACAAGAAGAAGGAATTGACTATGGAGAAACTTTTTCACCCGCTACTAGACTTAAAGGAGTAAGAATACTACTAGCATATGCTTCCCACAAAGGATTTAAGGTATATCAGATGGATGTTAAATCTGCATTTCTGAATGGGATACTTGAGGAAGAGGTATACATTGAACAACCTGAAGGTTTTTTTTATCCTAATCAGAGGAATATGGTACATGTAAGCTGCACAAGGCATTATATGGACTGAAACAAGCACCAAGAGCATGGTATGAAAGACTACATTCTTATCTCATAAGAATTGGATTTGTTAGAACAAGTGCCAACAACAATTTGTATTTAAAATATGAAACTGATGACAAGATTCTTATTGCTAAAATATTTGTTGATGATATCAGATTTGGAGGTCATGATAACTTATGCAAATATTTTGTTGACGAAATGAGGAAAGAATTTGAAATGTCAATGTTCGGTCAGATAAAAAGAAATTTTGGATTGCAAATACTACAACAGAAGGAAGAAATATACATCACACAATCCAAATACATCAAAGAAGACTTGAAGACATTTGTTATGGAAGAGTCAAAACCAGTTGGTACACCTATGTTCACCGGATGCAAGCTAACTAAGGATGACAAGTCGACCAAGGTAAATCAAACCTTGTATAGATCAATGATTGGAAAGTTGATGTATGTTGTGCATAGTAGATTAGATATTGCACATGTGGTTGGAATTGTAGCTAGATTATCTGCTAATCCTAAAGAATCACACATAACTATAGTGAAAAGCATTTTGAGATACTTGAAGAACATTGAAAATTATAGATTATGGTATGAAAGAATTCAATTTTAAACTAAATGTTTACACTGATGTTGATTGGGCTAGAAACATTGATGATAGAAAAAACACTACTGGTGGAGCATTCTTATTAGGAGAAAGATTGGTAACTTGGATAAGTAAGAAACAAGGATGCATTTCTCAGTCTACTGCAAAAGAAGTATATGTTGTTGTTGCTGCTAATTGTTCAAATATTTCATGGATAAAACATCTATTGGAAGGTATGAATGAGGAGATCACTGATCCAGTGATAATTTATAGTGATAACACAAGTGCTATTAATATTTCAAACAATCCAGTGATGCATGCAAAGAAGAAACACATATCTATTAAGTATCACTACTTGAGGGAACAAGTTCAAGAAAAGCAAGTTAGATTGGAATATGTGAAGTCACAAGAGAAACTTGATGATATATTCACTAAACCTTTACCGAAGGATACATTTGAATACTTGAGAAGTAGACTAGGGGTCCATCCCCTGTCTAACAGTCACTAAGGTGATTTGAGGTTGCATCAACTAGTACTTTATCAGAATATCTAATGATGTTGATGCATGATGTTCACACTTTGGGTTTCTTAAGGTTGTGAAAGATGAAATAAAAGCTGAAATTGCATATCAGTACATGCAAGGTACTAGAATCTGAAGCAAACAACAATGATATTGATTTGGCTACTAATGAGCTGATTATTTTCTTTTTGGCATTGCTGTCAAAGGGAAAGAGATTGCATGAAATATTTAGGGAAAAATGATTACATAAAGTAAGGAAGAAAGAATGAGAGAAAGAGAGAGAGAGAGAGAGAGAGAGAGAGAGAGAGAGAGAGAGAGAGAGAGAGAGAGAGAGAGAGAGAGAGAGAGAGAGAGAGAGAGAGAGAGAGAGAGATTACATGTGGGGAGAGACATTGATGTTGTGTAGTGATTAAACATATTAAATGTATAAGCTAGGAAGAGCTGACCAAGTCACAACATATACATACATATTTGTAGATGGATGTTTGGTATTCTATGACTTATTTCATATTCTATTGCCATTAATGCCAAAGGGAGAGATTTTTATACTACAACTGATTGAATATCTTAAGGAGAGATTGAAAATTGATTGGATACTTGAAAAGAAGAGACTGATGATCATTGAGATACAAATGTATATATGAAACATTAAATTTGTTATTATATTGTCATTGATGTTAACTAGTTTTGACTGTACTTATCATGATAGTTACAAACATCTGAAGAAGATATAATGGTGAAGGAATGCTTGATATTAACATGAAGATGAGATGTATGACAAAGATATGGATATGGTATTCATTGGGTACCGTATTGATGATTCTATGATATTATGTTAGTGATTTGATTATATTACATAATTCTATTATGAATTCAAGACCAAGAATTACAAGTTTATGTGGTCAGTAAATGAAGAATTCAGTATACATCAAGTTAAAATAGTGTACACTGAGAAAGTGTAGTGTATACTGAGTACACTATTAACCAAGTAAGAATTCATCAAAACATCATGATATTGACCGAGTGAAAGAAATAAATGGAATAAGTGATTGCTAACTAAAGATGATGAGTTGGACAATTATCACTAATACATTTGAGATATTTTTTCAACGGCTGATTGTCTAAATTCAGAGAGTATACTGTCAATTAAGCGACACCATATGGCGTCACAGTTTTGCAGTTGGAAACACCAACACTTACGATAGGCATCATACATGTGATGTCTATAGTAGTCGCAAAAGGGGATTTCAACATAGCGAATATAGCTATCGGGTCTTCTTGTAGTCGTCCCACATTCGACAGATCTCCGTCGAACGTAGTTAGTTATCGACAAAAATGATGTACCTACAACGGGTAATCGTCATAATGTTCTGACGCCTAGTTGTCATTGGAAGATTGTATACCAATGGAAATGCTATTGGTGTGATGGTTATCCATCGAGAATTTCTGACACATTGTCGTCGCTTTTCTAGGGCCGTCATAATTGCAATGAAAATCACAATTTTTTAAAATATATATATATATATATATATATATATATATATATATATATATATATATATATATATATATATATATATATATATATATATATATATATATATATATATATATATATATATATATATATATATATATATATATATATATATATATATCGATCAAGTTTGACTCGATTGGTGTTCTTGCATATTTGGTTGTCATTCAGAGATGACTTTATAGTAGATTCGATAGCGGCTTGTACATTATTGAGTCGAGTCTAGAGACTTGGATTTGTAGATCACTACGGTGTCCATGATGACTTGGGAGAAGTCTTCTTCTAGGTGAACTGAGATGAGAGACTTGGATTATAGAAAGCAGGTCATTTGAAGCGACTTATGAGACATTGGATGCCTCTTCATAGCAGGTTCACAGTGTGGTCTGTGGTGTTTCTTTGCGACTTGGTTCTTGGTAGCCATTGAGATGAATCGATATGACTTGATCTTGGGTCAAGACTTATTGAGGTGAGCTAAAGTGATCATTGCTCCTTGAAGTGATTGATGTTTCTAATAGATAGTCATCACTTTTAGTTTTGTCATTGATTATTATTTGGTTTCCATCATAATTGGAATGACTCACACTATTTTTTAAAAATAAATATATATTTTTCATATGTTGATTGATATCTTAAATTATTGAGCTTCTCTTTGTTTTGATAATAGTTTAACATTCTCTACTTAATAGGGCCAACTGCGTGAAGGTGGAAGCTCATCTAGCCCCTCCTAGGATCCTCTTATGACCCTTTATGACACTTCAAGACCTCTAAAATGTATTCTTAGGGATCGTAAAGGGTCATAAAGGATCATAAGGGATCCTGGGACACAACATCTAAGAAACATAAATGTACGCATCATGGTCACAATTGTTTGGAGACACAACATAATTGAATGCTATACCCAGATGATGCAACACAACCATTACTCTTGTAGTTCTAAGTTGACACTGTGGGATCCAAAAACCAAAGATTAGGAATCTATATATGGTTTTTGGATCCCACAGTGTCAACTTAGAACTATAGGAGTAGTGGTTGTGTTGCATTTTCTAGGTATAGCATTCAATTATGTTGTGTCTCTAAACAATTGGGACCATGATGCCTACATTTATGTTTGTTAGCTGTTGTGATACCTACATTTATGTTTTGTAGCTGTCGTGTTTATTTGTATGTTCTTTGTGTTTGGCTTCTCTCCCTTGCATCGTAAATAAGATTTTCCCACTCTGAATCTAGAATGTGCGTGCAACACAAGTAGAATATGCACAGATAGTAGGTGGAGCTGAGAAGACCCAACACGTTTACATTTTTTTCTCCTTTGTTTCTTGTACACCATCTCTATCAGCAAGTTTCTTCATGGATGGCCTCCACTATCTTCCCCACTACAACTGTAAGCACTATTCATTCTCATGCGGTCATTACTATCTTCTCTATTGATCAGACCTCCACTGCAATTTCTCTGATAAGTCATTCAATGTTTGGTATTCCTTCATCTCCCCTCAACTCCATGACTTATGTGTATGGCTTCTCTCCCTCACATCAAAAATAATATTTTTCCCACTCTGAATCAAGAATGCGCGTGCAACACAAGCAGAATATGCACGGATAGCAGGTGGAGTTGAAAAACACAACACGTTTATATTTTTTTAATAGTTCAAAATTACAATGTTCGCGATGGTCTATAACTTAAAATACACAATTAAAGACCTCTATCAAAAATGCAACCCTATTGTGTTTTTCAGCTCCACTTGATATCTTGTGTATATGAATTGAGATTGCATATTGAACTAGGCATCTCCTCCTGCATTGTCTGAAACCAAGAGACTATCATAGTTAACATCTAAATGGCACATCTCATCATCACAACTAATCCACCTTAAACAATTGATTAACCATTCTAGACAAGATGATGATTTAAGTATTGTGTTTTAGAAAAGAACCCATTGAACATTCTAATACTAATTTCTCCCAAAATATGAAATCCACTAAAATTTAGTGAAAACCCCTCCAACATTACAACAGTGTATAAAAGGAAACTCAGTGTCTAAACATGGAACTAAGCTCAAACACATGTAAACAAACATTAGTCATTATCAAATAAGTTGCATAAATGAGAATCATTTTTTTTTTGCTTTCTCCCTTTTTTTGCTTCCTTATATTGTTGCAGAGGTACGTGTATCCATGTCCAGAGCATCATTTCTTCTTAGTCATGCACGTGATCTCACTATCCTTTGCAAAGGCGGGTCCTCTGCAATAATAAATAAAAGGCTTCAATTAAAAACATATTATCATAATTGGGGTTAATTTAAAATATATTAATTATTGTTAGAAGCATTTCAATACATTAAAAAACATAAACGTGACGCTCTTTACCTTGTCCAACCACATCATCTTGCCCAGTGGCTTGAACCTCAACACGCTCATCGGGAACAACGTCCTCTACATCCCCTGCAACTACAATACAAAATATTTTATTAATCCCAACACATTATAATTAAATTTTTATTACTACGCCAAATTCAATTTAACATGTTTGCTTGTATTAAATATTCATTAATCAAATTTTGAATAGAAAATGTATACCTTGAGTACTACAATTCACATTAGAATCGATGCCTCCATCGTGCTTGGCCGATGCAGTATCAATATTGGTAGGCTGCATTCCAATGTAAATAATTAGTGTATTTATCGACAATATATACATATAAATACAAGACAAATACTAAGAAATGTTAATCATTCTGTTTACTACATATAAATATATTCACTTTAAAGTTTTAAACAAATATATAATCAGTGTTTCCTTACTTAAAACAAATATATTCACTTTATGTTGGAACTTAACATCAAATACGGTAATTGGTAAAGTTTTCAACTTAAAATAAAAATCAATTGGCTTATTTACCTAATCAACAAATCTAGCAAAAGAACCTTGTGCACTCATTGCTCGGTAACATTCAGCCACGACTTTATAGCCTTGTTTGAAGCTTATTTTTTTCTCCTCTTCTGTAATCAATTTTTTGAACTCCAAGGCTTGCATTTTTATTGGTATCATGAATTTTTATTGTAGTGAATTTTATCAAAACTAAATTGATTGCAATTTAATTATAAATACTTGCATACAATTTTTCATTTACTAATACTTACAACTCGTGTAGCAAGTTTTGAATATCCACCCAAGCCAAGCCTGTGTTGCTCATGCTTTTGTTTTCTCATTGTTGTTGCCTTTTTTGTGCCAGGAAAATTATGTGATGTTTGAAGTATGTTAGATCACATAACTGGGTGAACCCACAATAGTGGGTTACACATTTTTGCCTGAACAAACATTGAACTCTAGATTTTGAAAAAAACTTTCAGATTCAGATGCATATTGTCGTTAAACCATTTGGAATTAGAAGATGAAGTAAATTAGAGTCTTTTATAATTTTATATCTAGATTCTAAATATATATATATTTTTTATTTTTCAATTTATTTTAATGGTTTTTTCTTTCTCCCATGAAAACTGGTATGTTGTCGAAAACATCATTTTCAAAGAGTTACATTGTTTTCATAGAGTGTAACTTTTTTTCTAAAATAGATATCAATTTAATTCTTTCAAATTTAGTTTTATAACATCCATACAGAGGGCATGCAATTGGTTTGATGACATTATAATGATTATTGCATATTTTATTAACGTTTGAAGTTGACTAAACCGTAATTTTGACATATCTTGACTACATAGCTTATAACCTGTCATGTATTTCTTCATTTTCATTTTCATTTTTATTTTTATAGAAAGAGAAATTCAATACCTAGGGAATAGATATTTTTTAGAATTTTTTTTCTCTCATTTACTATTTTTCCATAACCGTCAAACATAGAGGTAGACATACGGTGAAATATCTATGTTTAGTAAAACTAAAAATAAAAAGTCGTAATAAACTTAATATATATTAACATTATAATCATTGGAAAGATTTTTCATATATTAACATTATAATCATTGGAAAGATTTTTCTCAATAGAACCTTACTACATAGATAGATTTGTCAAATGGATTCATTTGATCTGCCAAAAGATAAAGTCAAAGTGTTTTTTTGTCAGCATTTTAATAGGTGTGAAAGAGACTCCATTGTAGGTATGAATGAGGAGTATAGTTGTTATATCAATGTTTTTTTATCTAAGAGGATTTGAGCTAACCATTTGTAATTAATTTCTTTAAATGGAACCTCTCAAGGCTTAAATCATCATATATTATTAAAAATGTGTTATTTCAACAAAAATCAGCATGTCTAAAAAAGTGCAACCCACTATTGTGGGGTCACCCAACTACAAAGAGTAAATAGTACATAATTTCATTATTAACATTATCATGTACCTTCTTTCCTCAGGTGATACTACTCGTCCACTATGTCTTGCACTTCTCTCAAGTGCATCCTTTTTAAGATCCTCCCACTCATTAATAGGAATATAGGGAGGCCACTCGTAATAAGGGTTGTGTTCTATTTGGCTCTTGTAGTTGTCCCTAATATACTTCAAAATAGTGCCCTCTTTGTCAAGGAGTCTAAGTCTATGAAAGACTTCGGGTCCAAAAAGTGTTTTCATAGAGTCAATGAGCTTATTCTTTAACCCTTTATCTTGTACTGACCACCTTTTAAGAAAAGAACTGTTAGATTCATAAATGAAGTGAAGCTACCTTTTAATATACTTGAAGAAAGGGATGAAATGAAATCTAATCTTGTAATGAAATCAAAATATGATACCATGTGTGTATGGTCGGCCCAAAAATGTGCAAACATTCATCATTAAGTTTTTCATAAAATAGATTATTCCCTGCAAGATAATTATGAGATTATTATGATTAGTTACTGCAAGGGACCAAACAGGGGGTTAGTGTATTACGTTATGAGTATTATATTGTATAGTAAATGAAAGGATCAATCTTTAAAGTACCTAGAAGCTAGGCTACTCTCAAGGGAAGTCAATCTTCATTGCTCATGAGCAATTGATCACACTGTATTGTTCTCGTACATTTAACATGAGTACATCCAAGAATTGCGTCATCGCCTCCTACATAAAATGAATCCAATATTACAAAATGCCCTCTAAGAAAGAATATATAGTTCAAGTGAAATAAACACATGATAAATAAGAGAGAAAAAGAGGAGTCTACATACCAATAGTAGGTGTACTTATCAACATTTCAAGCGGAACTACCTATGTGGATCTGATCCTCGTACCGGGCATCATACTCAACACAAGTTCAATAGCAGGTGTTGAACAAAAATATTGTTAGAGCATAAAAAAATATGGATAACCATGGACAAGATGGAGGATAAAACATGCGAGGTACCATCTGAAATATTTGCATGTAAGGTAATTCCCTTTAATCTATTTAGCATCCCCTGTAAAGAGAACATATATATATTTTAGTTAATGACATAAATAAAATAGTATAATATAAAAATCATTATTGAACTTTTGTTATAATAAAAAACTACATTAATAATTACTCTATAGTTCTGAACGTGGCCAATCAACATATTCGTTACCCTCTGTATTTTAGGAGTGTGAGGTTGAATATTTGTCATTCAAGCTAACTCTTTTGATATTGCATGAAGGACCCTTTCCAGTGCAACCACAGGATCAACCTCTGATAAAAAATCAACATCGAATGGATCATGCTCATTCTACGGCTCCTCATGGACTACTTGTTCCTTTCCCTTTCTCTGATCAACACTCGTTTGTGAGAACAATATTATTATCCCTTTATTTAAAAGCAATCTAAAATAGTAGAGCAACAAAATATACACATTAACATTTTTATTGTACATGTGCATTTGTACAACAATAATGAGTTTTACCTGTCGGGAAGAAGAAGTCCCATGAGAACTATCATCGCCATGCATATCATGTGGCTGTTGATTCATATAATAGCTCTATATTTCAAAAAAAATCATTCAGACATGTTAAAACACATGTTCTTATTCTAAGTTATGTTGAATAATAGACAGTTATCAAAATATGTACCACCTTGTCCATGATAGTGATGGTGTTTTTTGTATCTATGTGATTCAAATTGTAATCGATAAGTAATTCCTCACCTCCACGTATTGATTTGATCACACATACAAATACGCTATTTCCCTCGCGCCCCTCAAATATGCAATTGGGTTGCTTCTTAGTTGATGCAAGTCATGTACTGTTTATAAAACCTGCAATATTCCCAGATGCTTTTGGTCTTCCATCAACGTATATAGCTACTTTTTTACTTTGTTCACTAACTTATTTTTGTATATAATTTTTTGCGAGTGCATACCTACACATACTTTTTTTATATTTAACAATCTGCATCCAACTACTGTAATCATAACAAGGTCTGACATACTCCATCAATTCAACAACTTTGTTGTAAGAGACCTTGATGCCATCAATGGAAAATAGGCCCAAACCATGTAATGAAGACAGTGCTACGCGATATATCCTCTCTTTAACAAAAAAATTAGTGTTTATTGGAGGAAGTTCATCAAGGACCCATTGTTTTTGTAGATGTTTGTACCTAAATGATAGCTCAGAGTCGCTTTTTCTCTCATCATCATAAGAACATGACCCCCCTTGAGCAAGGAAAAATTTCATGCATTTATTGAATTTATTTCTAATCTTTTGACCTCAAGTTGATCTCATTGAATTACACGTACTAAATGTCTCACTTTCTTCTTCCATTTCTAGATTTTCCTTGCTCGAGAAAGACAATTCTGACAAATACCTTTTTGCTAGTACCTGCACCTCATGTAATGAGAAAGACAGGTGGCAATGAGAGAGATATTTTACATATGGTAAAAGGCATTAATCTCTATGGGGTGTATTGACTTGTACCTGACAATCAATGAGACTGTGTGGGATACCTGACATAAGATCATAGTTATATAATCAGACAAACATAGTTCACTCCATAGTTTTCATTATATCTTATGAAAGACATTATTCATTGTTAAAATTATTTATTTATCCAATAGTATTTTGAATATCTCAGCATTGCATATAACTAAACATCTCAGCATTGCATGGGACACCACTATTGTGGCATTTCGTCAAATAGTTCTCATGCCTTGCCACTAGGGTAAAAGCACAAAGTTGTGTCACGTTTCAGGACAACTTATCAGCACAGCTAAATTTGAGTATTTCTAACTAAAATTATTTTTTGTCAAACATATGATCTAGCTAGATTCATTCTAGCTAAGTTAGATAAGTTCTTCACCTTTTCCAATTGGAAATATCTATTAAATGCATGTTTTATAACAATTACTAAAGAAATAAAATTATTTAAAAAAAGCGATGTTTCAATAACTCTTACTATTTTTAATGATATTTTGTTACAAATATAAAAATACTCTTTTTTAGAGTATAGAGTCAAGATTATCATCATATAATTTTTATAATATTTTAAGTAGATCTAATATATTATAATTTCAAAATACTGCAAGTAGGTATTTTAACATTTGAGAACAAGATGCTTCAAAAATAGAAAAAAATAGTAAAGCTTATCAAAAAAATTGAAAATTTATATTTAACACTAGAGGAGAGAGTTATCTTCAAGAGTGTGTAATTTATTTTTTGAATGGTGTAGATTTGATAGGGGAAATTTGACGCGAAATGAAAACTGTCGATTTCAGGTATGTTTGACTTTGAGTAGTTATAACAGAGAAAATATAAATTGAAAACTAATTTTTCTTCTTTTCTGCACTAGCTATACATTTTATCTATGACATATTTTGAAATCAAAGCAAAAAAAGATTATTTGCATATACTTTTTTGGTGCGAACAAGACCCTCATTTTTCAACATTTTTCAGCAAGTAAAAAATGGACTTAAAAAATTTAAAAACTATGTGAATTCTTGTTCAAAAAAAATTAAAAAAATTATCGGCATAAACTTCATCCACTTTTACACATTTCATTAGTTTACATCATCTCCAAATTTTAAACATAAATGCCATTTTTATGTCGTTAAAGTTAAAAATTTTGTGTGTTGTTGACCTTTTCCTTTATAAAAGTGTGACACAACTTTGTACTTTTACCCACTAGTGTTTTTATTACATCTTGTGAAGGACTTTATACATTGTTAAAATTATCTATTTATACTTTCAGAATTAGCTCACTCCATTATAGGGAACAAAGAGAATCCCCTGTGATTTAACATCATTAAGATGCCTCTTTTCATTAGCTTCATGTCACCTTCTCATAGCTTCTCATAGCTTCCTATGTGTTTCATCCTTCATTTATACACTTACTTCCTAAGGGGTATTCTTGAGTTCAAACACATTGAGCTACTACAACTGAATTATAAATCATGAATTCACTATAAAATTAATTCACTATAAATTAAGGGGCATTATAAATCATGAATTCGCTATAAAATTAATGTATTGCTCTAGATTTCATATGGAAATTTTGTCAAATGGTTGGCATGTATGTTTATTCAAATGGAGTTATATCATTTGGAATGGATATATGATCAATTGATATCGAATTCTGTGTCAAGATTTATAGCATTAAATTGACCATAGTTAGAATACTCAGACACAAGAAGAATATGAGTATAGCCAATTTTTAGAAGAATATGAATGAATGCAAACATACATAAGTGGATGAACATAAATAATGAAGGTACCTGATATTGCCTGAAGTAATGAAGTGTTGACCCTAGGTTCAATCCAGTATGCTCATGTATGATCTAGAAACTGCAAGGAAAAAAAGGATGGGGTTAGATCCAAAGGATCTAAGCAATGCCTGACACCCTATTATTGATCCTCATCTACAATTATGCATGTGCATAGTTAAGCCATACACTTCTAAAAGGAACTATGCTACAGAACATGTGCACTCAGGAACATGTGTAGTGTATAGGCACTAGAATCCAAATGAAGCCCTACATTTATGTCTCTATGAACACCTGGTGAATCAATGTTGTGGTTGCATTTATGTCTTTATGAACACCTGGTGAATCAATATTGTGACTGCATCATCCAAATAGTGCAACAACAACACAAGATGTTGTTGTTCTATCTGGTGTTTCTATGGCATCATTTTCAAATGATGCATCCAAAATAGTAACCCACTATGCCCATCAACACAAGATAGACATGATCAAGCATAAGAAATGGAGGGGACATTATCAAGGTCAAATTAGAGGTCAAATTTCATTCCTTGAAATTTTATATTTGTATAGTTATAAAATTTCATTCCTTGAAATTTTATAACATAGTTCCTTAGCATTTGATCTTCATATTGTAGCCATGACTTGAGGTGGGCAATCAAGCTTTGTCTTCTTATTAACTCAATTTCATTTTGATGGCATTTGTTGATTTAATTGCGACACCAGCTTGGTTATAAATTTTTAAAAAAAGTGTCATTTGTAATTTTTGTGAATTCGAAGAGTTGTCGCAAAGACAACACTACACTTTTGCATGGCACAAAGAGGGCATTTGAGTTTGGCTTGCGGGCTGCAAGCTAGGGCATCGTGCATTGTTTATGAGCTCACTGTTTGAGCACCTCATGTCCCTATTTGATTGGTCGGTGTTTTGTTTGTTATATTGAGTTTACATCATATATTTAGTCTTAGTAAATATCTTATAAAACAACATAAAACTAACCCAAAATACTTTGTCTTAATAAAATCTTAATAAAACAATATATTTAGTCTTAATAAAATCTTATAAAACAACATATATTGTGTGAAGCGTTTGATCTCTCTTTATTTATTTTGTTGTTGATAGTCACTATGTGGTACTCCCCACTTATGATCATTTCACAAGGAAATTTCTTGATGGCTCACAAGCTGCAAGCTAGGGCATCATACATTGTTCATGAGCTCACTCTTTAATACTGACATTGTTTACACCTTTTCATTTGGAATGCTTGATGACCCACGAGTTTTAAGAGCTAGGGCATCATTGCTATTACCTTCAAGGCATTGTGTGAAGTGTTTGATCTCTCTTTATTTGTTTTGTTGTTGATATTCACTATGTGGTACTCCCCGTTTATGATCATTTCATGAGGAAATGTCTTGATGGTTCGCGGGTTGCAAGCTAGGGCATCATGCATTGTTTATGAGCTCACTGTTTGAGCACCGACCAATCAAATAAGGACATGAGGTGCTCAAACAGTGAGCTCATAATGACATAAACAATTCATGATGCCCTAGAAAAATAGAAAAACAAATAAAGAGAGATCAAACACTTCACATAATATATGTTGTTCTATAAGATTTTATTAAGACTAAATATATTGTTTTATTAAGATTTTATTAAGACAAAGTATTTTGGGTTAGTTTTATGCTGTTTTGTAAGATTTTATTAAGACTAAATATATGATAATACATTAATACACTTACTATTTTGAATTTGAGCTCGGACATCATGCAATGTTATTGTTGTCATTGCATGATTGTTGTTGTTGTGCACCATATATTGTTTTATACACTGTTTATTTCATTGAGACCATGAGCTTGACATTTTTAATGTATTTTCTATTATTGGATCAATGCTACCATGTTGTAGAGGTTGTAGATGCATTGAATCACCACTGGCATTCTATTTTGATAGCAGCAATATAACAAACAAAGCACCAGCTAATCAAATATGGACATCAGTAAGACATTTAATGCATTATTACTTCATCATGATGATAAAAAATCCATTGGCTCAAAGCACATAGAATGTGGGTAGATGCATTGAATCACCACTTTCATTCTATTTTGATGAAGAGGAACTATGTTATAAAATTTTAAGGCATGAAATTTTATAACCGTACATATATTTTATGAGTATAACTGTACAACAGAAGAGCACCCACATGCCTTGGTTGTTATTGGTCTATGAAAGGTTTTGGTTTGTCTTTCCCAATTGAGATGTCATCCTAAGATTCAAAAGGACTACAGTATTGGTGAGGGCACCTGGGTAGGGCTATTTGGTACCTAGTGTTCTTAAATTTTGGCTTGTAGTGGCCTTAGCCAAGCCACTAGGTTAGGGAGAAGCCTATTTGGTCTCTCTAGGTGTGCTAGCTAGTGTTTGTTCTTCTTTGTTCTTTTGAGTCCATGGTGTGTCTTTTGGAGCTTGGTTGCAGTAGTCTTAGCCAACTTTGCTAGGTTTCCTGTCATAGGACAGTGTTCTAAAGTTGAACAAATGGCCTCTTTAATGTTTTAGAGGTTTGAAAATGGCCTTTATGACCCTTACTCAATCAAGTATTGAGTGCTTTTGAGGTGTGTGTAGGTGGTTTGTCTATCCACCAAAAGTTGTTTGACAACTTTAAAAGTTGTCATGACAGCTTTGTAAGTTGCCATTATAGTTTTTCTTGCAAAAGCATGTAACTGGCTCAAGAGATAGCTAGCCCGATCCATGGGCCCTAACACGAAGGAGGGAGCTATTTAAGCTTTTAAAACCATAATTCAAGGCGTAGGGAAGAGTGTAGTACAGAGAGAAAACTTTTGGTTGCAGTTTGACTGTGTAACTAGTTTTCCTTTGATAGAGATATACATTTTTGTGTTGACAATGTCATGCCCATAATTTTACACTCAAAATCACACCAACTTTATTTTTTGAAAGGTTATATAAGTTTATGTTTATAAGTTAATAGTGGACTAAAGTTTGTACGGATCAAATTTACATTCATCTTAAGGTGATGATAACTAGATTTCTTAGGTTGTCTACCACATGAGTTTACCATACTTGAAACGGTTTGGTTCCTTGTTATGTCATTGTTAGAGATGTAGGTTACCCTAATGTACTAAGATGCCAATGAGTAAATTGAATTCTATCCTGGCAAGGCATCTCGATTAAAATTAAATACCAATTCAAAATGAATTACGATATATACTAATATCTTTAATTAGGCCTAATGTCAACATTACACTACATTAGATCATTAAGATTTATTTATTAGAGCGTATTGAAAATACAACATAAGAAACTAATTAACTAAATCATAGCTTTACAAATTTCATTAAACATAAAATCAAGGTACAATTTAACTTATAATTTCCTATAATTTATTACATAATTCTCGTACGTTCAACCCTTTAATGGCTTAAATAAAAAAACACACTTGTTGAATGATATTTATATTAATTATTAGTATTTAATAATTAATATAATTATTACATAACAAAGTAAAAGAGTTGATTATTAAATAATAAAATTAATTAATTACAAATATTAATTAATTAATATTTTAATTAATTTATAAATAATATTAATTATTATTAATTAATAAATTAATTATTTAAATAATATTTATATTAATTAATATTATTAATGTTAATTAATATAAATATTAAATAGTATTAAATAAATAATAAATTAATTATTAAATAATATTAATATTAATTAATACAAATATTAATATTAATTAATATAAATATTAATTAATAATAACAAATAAAAAAATGAATTTAATAAAAGAAAATTGTAACTTTAAAGGGGGCCTCAACCCGCGAGTCGAAAGGGCCTCGACCCTATTACCGCGGACCTGCACTATCAGCATGGTAACCCCATGTACAGGGCCCCATCCTACCTAGCAAGGTGGTACCCTACGAGCAGGGCCCACTGGCACCAAGTGCCATGTAGGGAAAGGGGTGTGCCCCCCACCCCCCCCCCCACAATATATTTATATTTTAATTTAAAATTATTATTATTATTATTATTTTTTAAAATAACTTAACGTGGACTTTATAGCATAAATATTTTTTTCCCTTTTCAAATACAAATTCTTTTTAATATAAATAATTTTTAACAAAAGGGTCTAAACGTAGGTTATTTTATATTTTAAATTTTTTTTTATTAGGGGCTTCTTGGGTGGTCACCCAACTGGGTCCCACCCAAGTTGACATGGAGTCTAACATAGCCTTACTAACTATTAGTTTACTTGTCTATTATTTTCTTAGCCTAGTGGATGAAGTATATTGATTTTTAATTGACTGTGGTATTGGAAAATGTATGGGAATTTTTCCCATACATTTTCCAGAGACCTGTAAATCTCTTTTTCTCATTTTATTTTATTTTCATTTGCACAAGTAATGTTATCTCTTTGATTTCTTCTTTCTTTCTATTTTCTAGACTACTCTTATTTAACTAACAAGAGGGATTAATAGATTAAAAGATCAAGGGAAAATTTGTCTAACATTCTTACATTTATTTTTATTTTGAGCCATTGCTTTCAACATAAAAAAAAATACAACTACTACTATTGTAATAACAAAACATTTGTATTGATTGAGAGAGAAAAATGCATTGAATTACTCATTTCCTTTCACTTTCATTTCATTCAAATGAGATTTATAAAAAGAACTATGAGGAAATACATTGACACTTCTCCTTAATACATTTCAACATGAATACCAATAAAATTTTCATTGAGAGAATACACATCTCAAAAAAACTAATCCATCATAAACTTTATTTTTAAATGAAATAAATGCACAGTCCATTTCTTATTGAATACAACTTGAATACACTTAAAATATTTCTTTGAGCATCACTCAAAATTTCATAAGAAAGTGAAACTAACCAAAAGGGAACTACAATACATTTCTTCAAAAACTATGTTGCAACATCACTTGATACAACACAAGATTTGGAGTAATAACTCCATTACAAAAAAAATTACATTGAACTCAAGGAATCCTTAAGATTCCCTCACAATAACAACAACATAAACAAGTAGAACTCCATAAAAATTTTTTGAATACATCCTTAAACTCTTCAAGGTTACAACTTCAAATATGAAGTCTTCAATGACTTCCAAACTTGTAAATAAACATAGATAGGCCATAGAGTGCTCACCTCCCAACCTAGGCTTCTATGAAGCCACCCCCAAGCTTGGGGAATCATCACATAGACAAGGTTTCATACTCAACAAACCACAATCACAATAACACCAAAAACCACATTTATACTCACATCCAAAGCTAAAACAAGAGTCTCCAAATGACTCATAAAATTGGGTGAAGGTGGAACCAACTCAAGGGAAGAAAGAACATTTCATAGAAATACAAGACAAGCCTGCTATTGGCTTTCTCAACACACATTCTACCACAAAATCTCAACCCAACAAAAACTCCTTATGACCCCCAAAGCTTCAAGCCACAAAATCCCTTATGACCCCCAAAAGAAATGGCTACATGGAGCCCATACATCCATGTTTCTTCCGTCTCCATAACAAGGAGAGACTCTACACCCATGGTTGTCCCAATTTTCCCTTCACCCCCAAGACTACTCTTCCCTCCCAAGGGTGAGTGTGGCCTTGAGAAAACTCCCTTAACAAAACAATACTTACAAGAATTCATAAGAACAACAAGCTTCACATTTACAAAAATAATAGACTTGTACAACAACAAGCACAAGAATTCTCATAAACATATTATACACATCATAACAAGATTCACAAACAACAAATACATAATATCACAAAACTAGTTTCTCCATGCAAGAAATGAAATATCTTGAGAGCTCATTCATATGAAAACATAACAAGTAGAGGAATGAATGCCACCAACCTAGAATCCAAGCTTAAGGAAGAAAGTTAATGAAGAGCCTCCTCTAAGCCTTTCTCCAAACTATCCAAGTCTCCAAATCTAGAGAGTGGGTGTCAACCCAATTCTTCCCCCAAAATTCCTACTAAAAGAGGTTCCCCAACTAACCCTCATTAATAGGTATGGCTCATGGATATTTTCCATCCATCCTTGTCCCCCCTCATAAATGATATGGAGACCAAGAATGGGGAAAGAGGAATGGGCTTTTCCTCATTTTCCAACCCTCCATTTTCAAAATTTCACTTGAGAGGTACTTTTGAAGGACCATAAATGAGTTATGGGCTCAATATTGACTAAAATTTAACACCCAAACTAAGCTACATCAAGTGGGGTGGCTAAAAAAGACCCCAACTACCCCCTAGGGGCTCATTTAACCTCTCTAAAATTCACTTGAAGTTTGAATTCGGGTTTAACATGGTTTGACTTACTCTAAGGCTTCTTAACCAAAGTTTTACATGGAGATTCTAAAGGGGTACCTTCCTAGGTTGATGGCATCCAATCCCCAAGTGGACATGTCATGGCCACAAGTACACACACAAGTGTCAAGTGACACAAACAAAAATGACACATCACAAGCCATGTGGGATATCCACTTGGGCATTCTCAACATAAATCACATTTACAATTACATAAAAATTAAATACATTCAAACACATTACTTTTACGAATTAAATATTGTAAGAATTTGCCTAAGGAAAAGAATAGATGCCAAGATCTAGAAGCTCAAGAGATAGCACAAACAAGAGAGACAAGATAATATGATCAAATGAAGAATTCAATAATGATCAAATGATAATGAATAATTGATTACATATAATGTAGAAATGCCTCAATATATAGGCAATGTAAGATAACTAGAAGTTATGCAAGTGATAAGCTATCAACTAGACATGGTGGAATCACATGTCCACCAAAGGTGGATCATCCTCCATTGTACATGAAGTATGAGAAACATGTGCAATAATGAGAGGATGATAATGTGATAAGAGCACTAAAGGTGGATCTCACACACAAAGAGGTATGTGATGACAACTATCACACCTAAAGTGGAGATTCTCCTAACCATGTGCTAAAAAAAAATGTAAACTCCTAGGTGTCTCAAAGACAACTAATATGCAAATGAATTATCCTAAGTAAACTTAAGTAAAGTGTAATTAGTAAATATTTAATTACACCAACACCCCCCCCTTAAGTTCAACTTAGGAGAATGCACTTAAGCTCACAATGCAAGATGGGTCCTGGCTACTAGGCCATGTTAGGTACCCATGTACAAAATGCAAGAACAATGAAATCTCTCATAAAGTGGAGAAAGAGGGAAAACCTCATGGGAAAAACCCTCCCCCAAAAAGAGAGATAAATACAAGATGCATGCATAGATGGAGTAATCAAGACCCCTTAATTATGACATACATCATGCATATACAATAAAAAATCTCCCAAAAGGAAGGAAACAAGGAGACATGATATCCCCCCCATAATGAGTAATCTCCTCCAAAAATGGTAAGTGCTTGAAGACAAAACATAGTCCAATGCCTACAAACAACATTTATCCTCTTAGGAAGAAGATACACCAAGTATAGATGTAAGAAGGCTTCCCATTGTGGATAGGAAGTAGGAAGGGGAATCCAAATAAAGTATGATGTCTCTGAAGTATGCTCATGTGTTTCTATGTCCTTGGTTGATGAAGATGCCATGAACCAATTAGGAGAAAGCCCAATAGGAGAAGGTGACAAACAAGAAACCAATGATAACTGATCCACATAAGAATTTGGATCAAACTCCAAAGACAAAGATGCCTCCTCAAATGAAGTAGGAAGAGAATAAAGAAATCCCCTCCTCAATGTAGAATGTACACCCATGATAGATGCACCTGGATCAATGTAGAAATTGCACCAAGAAAACTGAATGATGTTCCTCCCCTTAGGAAGAAACAAGTCCATAGGTGGATCAATGAATCCTCCCCAATCTCTAGGAAGAATAATCAAAATGTATGATGTCTCAGGAAACTGAATAGGAATCTCCAACACATGAGTATGATCAACCTGAACCATGCAATGTGACATCTCAAGTGAATTTTGAGACTCATGAAAACCAATCTTCAAAGAGTCAAATGTCTTCTCTGAAGTTAAAGATGCCTCCTCCAAATGTTGTATCAAAGTATCCACAATCATGTCACCCTCGAAAGAATGATCAAGTAGAGAATAAAGATGAGGGTCATCATGATCCCTCACAATAATTGAAGAAGGATCATCCTCAACAAAGAGAAGATGAATATCATCAATGAAGTCTCCCAAATCTAAAATGTAAGACTCCACAAACAAACCTACAATGTCTGTCAAGTAGGCATCCCATGGAACTATAACTGGAAGACAAGGAATATCTTGCTGCACTAAATCACAAGAGAGAGTGGCTATAGGAAGACATGCATCATCAAGAGATGTGATCTCAGTAGGAGGAGAAGGAGCTACAATTGGAGGTTCTGGACATTTTGGAAGTGGAGGAATATGTGGATCTCCATACATTTCCCAAAGAATAGTCCAAAGATCAGGAATATTTTCTATCTCATCATCATAGTCATCAAAGGAATCCATAACATCCATATCCATATTCAAATAGATAACCTTAACAACTTCTGAGTAAGATTCACAATTGTAAGAAGGAATTTTAGGTATATACTCATACAAATAGGGCAATAGGTTATGCTCACTAAGATGAGCAAGAACCAATTCACTCCATTGCTTATAATTTGCTCTTGTCAACTTAATTAAACCATCCATGATATACTTCTCACATGAAACAATGAGACCAAAAATTCAATGCACCTCCCAAAATGCAATGAGCCAAAGAACCCCCCGAAAATAAATGATTTTGGCACTTTATATATAGTGCATGTACAATTGCCACTTGCCAAAATAAACCAAAGTGGACTTTTGATTTTGATGATTACAACAGAAAATATGAAGCTATGGTAGACTCATACAATTAAGACACAAGACCACTCAAGGATCCAACAAATTACGAGTGCCAAAAATAGGCCAAAATAGACCAAATTCTGAAAGTACTATGTCTACTAAGAATTTTTCCAAACTGATACTAGATCTGAAAAGTAGACAAAAAATCATGAACTTTAAAAAAAAATAGCACTTGAAAATGTGTCCATATGAGCTCAAACGAAGCCTATAAATTTGTAAAAATTAGGATTTGCGATTTTTAGAAAATATCAGAAACAAAAATCATACATCACCTACACCATTGTGTAGATCGTGAAATTGTATCCCAAAACAAAAAAAAATTGCTCGGAAAAAGGAGTCCAGATGACTGAGATATCGCTGTTTGAAACTCACCTCTGAAATTATTTTTTCTGAATCCCAGTCGTCAAACCTTGAAAATTCAAATGGCTCTAGATTTGGCTTCAGATGTCTGATTTGGATGAAAAAAAATTTGATTTAGGGGTATTTGGACCTCCTCAATGTGATGCCAACCTCTGATTTGCACCAGCAAGTTCCAATTTTGACCTACAATAAAAATCTCTCAAAATAGGCTATACAATGAAACTCCTATGGCTCTGATACCATGTAAAATTTTTGATGTCGCTCTGATACCATGTAAGAATTTGCCTAAGGAAAAGAATAGATGCCAAGATCTAGAAGCTCAAGAGATAGCACAAACAAGAGAGACAAGATAATATGATCAAATGATAATGAATAATTGATTACATACAATGTAGAAATGCCTCAATATATAGGCAATGCAAGATAACTAGAAGTTATGCAAGTGATAAGCTATCAACTAGACATGGTGGAATCACATGTCCACCAAAGGTGGATCATCCTCTATTGTACATGGAAGTATGAGAAACATGTGCAACAATGAGAGGATGATAATGTGATAAGAGCACTAAAGGTGGATCTCACACACAAAGAGGTATGTGATGACAACTATCACACCTAAAGTGGAGATTCTCCTAACCATGTGCTAAAAAGAAATACAAACTCCTAGGTGTCTCAAAGACAACTAATATGCAAATGCATTATCCTAAGTAAACTTAAGTAAAGTGTAATTAGTAATATTTAATTACACCAACAAATACAATACAATGAGGTTTTTGCCTCTCACTAGAAGCAACCTTGGCTTGAAATTTTTTACACATTAGTCTATGCTCTGGTTCCCAAAATTTACCATGGTCTACTCCTTTGCATGCTAAAGTCCAACATCAGTAGTCCAAGGAAATAAAAATATATAAATTCATAACATTAATAATCAAGATAATTCATCTGACATTTCATAATTCACATGACAATAGTCATTCATCTAAAACATACATACAACCCATCATGAAATACATAATTCATCACTAAATTAAACTTATAACATAATCATTGCATATATGATTCAATTGCAATTAAATATAATCATGACATCATAATCATTCATAAAATCTACTTAATCTCACATAAAAGTTCCAAATAGATATCACAGTTTCATCAAAATAACATAATTGAATGTGCAACTAAACTCTAAGGTGATAAAACCATAACATAAAGTATCAGTAAATCCATGGTGCATCAATATATGATCATCAAATATGTCTATCTCAAATGCAGAATTGAATGGCTATGACAAGGTCGGGGTGAGGCCTCACAAACAGAGATAAGAAATGGTTTGAATATCCGACTGTAATGTTTTCATATGATGAATGTTAATGTTTTTGAATTCATAGGATAGTTATTTAGCATTTCATTTTAGTTTTGAGTTAGTCTTCATAGTTTTCTTTATTTTGGCTTGTCTTGGGTTACTACTGACAGAGCTTTGAATAATGGAGTGCTAGAGCACTCTACCACCATACAATCTGTACGGGTCTATGGGATTTGTGTCTAGACTCTCTGTAATATATGTTGTGCAAAGGAGGGGTCCCAGAAAGTTCAAGATGTATCTATAAACTGATGCCCTAGGCAATCTATCAGTGTTTGGTTAGGGGTTAGTGTTCTGTTGCAGAGTAGATGGAGTTATTGAGGGCACTCAAAGCCTAGTTAAAATGATGTGGAGGGGAGGTCAGATGCATGATCAAGCATCTCCAATGTAGAGAGAGCTCAGGGGATTGTGGATACAAGGGAAAATACTAAACCCTCACTGTTACAGATAGTTAGTTACCAAACCCTCATTTATAGCCCCATTTTTAGCAGGCCCTATACGGATAGTAAGGGAAAAGGAGACCAATGGAATCTTAAAGCCCTCTCAAAAGGGTATTCGAATCCATAATTAGTTGGATGCTTTTCTCAGAGAAGTTTGGAGTTATTAGCAGAAAAAGGTCAATTAGGCCTACTAAATCTAGTAACCTTTTTAGGCCAAACAACAGACAAAATTTTTTAGCATGGACAGAGAGGTTCTGAGAATAGTGAACTTTATCATATTCTTGGTGTCATAGACTAAATGGAGAAAGGAGGAGTTTGAAACTTCTTAGAAGGGGACTAGGATAGCACCCTTAAGGCTAGGAGATTAGCCTCTTTGATTCTAGGAGAGCCTAGGACAAAGTTATAGCAAGGTCTATGTAACATCAAGTACTGTAGTTTGCATTATTAGATGATCTTGTTTAATTTGTGTTCATTTCATACAAAGATAAATGTAAAGGAAAAAAAAAATTTACATCTAAAGATTACATGTATATATATTAAAAAAAACTTGTATATACTATACAAGGAAAATAACTTTTAGAAGAAAATGAAAAAGTATAGGCATACATAAGAGGATGAACATAAATAATAAGGGTGTCAGACATTACCTGAAGTGATGAATTTTTGACCCGGGTATGAATCTAGTGTGCCCCTATGTGATCCAGAACCTACAAAGAAAAGAGAGATGGGGGTTAGATAAAAAATATCTAAGCAATGAATGGCATCCTATTACTGATCCTCATCTACAATTATGCATGTGCATAGTCAAGCCATACACTTCTGAAAGAAAAACCATGCTACAAGACATGTGCACTCAGAAGAATGTTGCAGAGATTAAATTGCTACATTTATGTCTGCATGAACACCTGGTGAGTCACTATTGTGATTTCAAGTAAAGATCATAACATCACAACATGGTTGGCAGCCCCAAGGAGGCCCCATTGCATGCAGTGAATAAGCTACATCAAAACAAAGAGGTACAAAAATCTGCATCATCTATACTGATGTCCCTATTTGATTGGACGATGCTCTATTTTTTATATTATTGTTATCAAAATAGAATGGAAGTGGTGATTCAATGCATCTACAGCCTCAACAACATGGCAACATCGATCCAATAACAGAAAATACATTACAAATGCCAAGCTCATAGTCTCAATGAAATAAACAGTGTATAAAACAATATATGGTGCACAATATCAGTAAGCATGCAATCACAACAATAACATTGCATGATGCCCGAGCTCAAATTCCAAATAGTAAGTGTATTAATGTATGATCTAATAGAAGTAACCTCATTGATCATTACCTTTCACTCCTCCATCATTATAGAAGAGATAACTGTTGGCAATTTGGCTGATTTGATTGCATAGATGTTGTCATTATGGAAACATATGATCCTCATGAAGATCGCACAAGTTAGAGACCAAGTCAGAGCACACAAGTCAGAGCACAATTCAGTACGACATGTACGGAAGAAGTTATGACAGTTTTACTGAAGACAGTGTAAAGCCGACAGGACAGAATATGAAGACAGAACTAGTAAAGAGTTAAGGGATTATTTTGTTTATCAAAATAATGACTTAAAAATATAAAGGGATGACATCCTAGATGTTAACTCTTTGATGAAGCTATTGGTATAAATGTAAATACAATTTTAATTGTAAAGTGAAGTAATTGTAACAAGTAGCAAGTAATTGTAGTAGTATGATGTGAAGTATATGAAGCATATGTAATAGCGATAGTGAAAGAGAAACGAAGTGATATTGATGCAAGTAGTATAAGGTTATGTACCTTAACCTATTTTGTAATCAGTGTATATTGTACATTACTTGTTTGGGCAGTGGGCTCATCTGGTAATCACATTTTGTACTACAACTCCTAACAGGGTTGAGGCTTCTAACAAGGCCTATAGTCCCTTAATCAAGACTGATACACTATATGATTTTAATAGACTCCTAACAGGGTCAACATCCTTAACAAGATACTTTTGATTAGTGGATCTTTGTGGGTACCATCCCCACCAGGGTTTTCCCTTGGCCAAGGTTTCCTCGAGAACAAATAATGTGTTATAAGTTCTTTATTGTTATGCATGTTGTTTAGCTTCTTATATTGTGCATGTATAAAGATAATCTGTTATATCCATAATTGGGCAAAAGATAAAGTTTTTAGAATACCAATTCACCCCCCTCTCTCATTATTCCCTATTTCTAACAATTGGTATTAGAGCTTAGTTACTCAGAAAAGAATCATTCAAGGAAAGCCTAGCAGGTTGAGTAAGATCTCTATGGATATGGATCAACTCTAGAAGAATCTTGAAGAAGCTCTTGAATAGATTGACTTGCTTACTATTGAATAATATACTTTGAAAAGAAAGTATGATGATGCAAAGAACCTCATTGAGAAACTGAAAAACAAATTGGAAGATCTGAGATCTAAAAAAGAATCTAAAATTTTTATTGAAGATTGTGATGACAATATGGAAAAATAAAATGAGATCCTTAAGCATGAATTGAAGATAGCAAATTTGAAGCTTGGTTTGAAAGATGGAAATGGAAAGAATGAAGCAAATCTGAAATCTGAGAATGAAAGTCTAAAGACTAAAAATGAAGGACTGAAATCTAAACTTTCTAAAGTAACATCTGAACTTGAGAAAGTCAATTTGTAGTATGAAGAACTTGAGAAATACAATAAGATTGTGAAAGGTGAACTAAATCAATCCAAACAACAACTTGAAAGGCTATATTCAACTAGTGGGAAGATTGATGAACAAATATCCTATCAAAAACCATTCTATGATAAGACTGGTCTTGGATTCAACACTTTCAAAGAAAATGATGAAGGCAGGGAACCAGATCTAAAGATATCTGAAAGCATGGATGAGAAGAAGCCTGATGAGATTAACAAATCTGAAGATACACCTAAAGAAGAAGAATCACCGAAGCAAGAGGAATCACCCAAAGGTATGCAAAGAGAATTCAAAGGTAGATATTTTTCTTGTAATACTATTGGTCATATGAAGAGAGATTGCATAGGTAAACAATTTAAACCTCTTAATGGTTATTGTTACAATTGTCATGGTTTTGGACATAGAGCTATTGATTGTAGGAAACCTAAATTTATTGAGAATAATAATGGTAGTAGAATGTTTAGGAATACTAACAATCCAGATAAGAAACCTACTAAAGATATGAATAGAAGAAGTGGAGTAGTATGTTATAGATGCAACAAGGTTGGACACATTGCTAGAAACTGCAGATCACAAATCAATCAACTTGGACCAAGATATGGAAACAATGGAATTTTTTGTCAAATATGTAACAAGATTGGACATACAACAAGGGTTTGCAAGAATGAACAAATATTATGATCTTTATGATTATACTGATAGACTTAATCTAGAGAATGCAGTTGTGAAGCATATGATCTTGACCGGCAAGAAGTTTGATACTATTCAAGGACAAATACCTGATGATCTTTATAAAAAACTTCTAAATAGAAAGAAGAGAGCATCAGATAAAGACATAGCTATTAGAGAAAAGATTGTGAGGAAGCTTTGTGAGATAAGAGATGAAGTTCATTTCAACTAGATTATGAAGGCCCTAAGCACCCATCTGAGAACCAAAAGGAGAACAATTCAGATTATGGGAGGCAGATATGAAGAAGTAAATTCTGAGACTGAATAGGCAATTATCAAGGTTATGGCAGAGTATGTTGGAGAATCATTAGTTGCAACAAAGAAAGTAGGTGAGAAAGTACAAGAGGACATTCCCTCTTCTCCAGCTATTAATATTGAAGATGAAACAATGAATGCAGAAGGTACACAAATCACCTTGGATATTGATACAAATGTATTCAAGAATTTGGAGAACATTGTTGACAATTCAGCTTTTGAGGAATAGGAAGCTACAAAAGAAGAAGAAATGACAGAGACCACTGTTGTGGAACCACCAGTTGTAGAAGAACAAGTTCCCCTTCCCACCAAAGAAGATATCAGTCTTACTCCTAAGACTGGAAAGAAGACTCAAATTGGCTCTATGATTGAGCAATTGGGAAAAGAAGTAGATGATGATGATCAGTTGGAACTGATTACATCCTTAAACAAAATAATTGGTAAGAATAAGAAGGTGAAGAGTCTTGAAGGATGTCTGAAGGAACGAACTGAGAAGTTACAAAGTATTGTGACCACACAAATTTCAGAAGCAAACCCTATGGAGAAGGCAAAGAAGGTAATGAGTACCTTTGATAATGAATTCACACACCTAGCTGATATTGCAAAAGTGAAAGCACAAGTAGATTGTGAGGCTAGGATGCTTTTGAACATCAGTCAGTACATCAGCAATGATATCAGTACTCTTGATATCTGTATCAAAGATTTGAGGAAGCACTTGGAAATAGGAAAATCTTTGTACATACAGTGTACAAAATTAGAGACTTTGACAGCTGAGGAAGATCAGAAGATAAAGTTGAAGGAAGTAGAGATTCTAAATGAAACAAACCTTCTATCTAATCCCAATGTGAAGGTTTGTAATGTTGAGAAGAAAGTTAGAAAGCTGTATGATGAAATCAGAATTGTACAAGATGAGAAAGACAAGAAACTAAGAAGATATACTCTTTTGAGAGAGCATGTTTCTATGAAGTTGAGCATAATTGAAGAATAGTTGGAAGATTATCTTTCAGCAAAGACATCTTTTCAAAAATTTAACTTTGAAAACCTCCAAGCATGTGAAATTGCTTCTTATGGACTGAGCACACTACTCAATGTGGTAGATTCCATTAAGAAATCATGGGAGAAGGAGATAGAAGCCATGAAGATAGATTTTGCAGATTGTGTTGCAATCTTACTAGCTTTTCAATAAATAAATTGAGGTATAACTTTTTGTGATACAATTTTGTGACCCTCCCTACCTTATTTTGTTATTGTTGTCAAAGCGGGAGAGAGATATAGAAGAAAATTGATAATATATGATAAGGGTTGTTACTCTTAGGGGGAGTACTATATTAGAGGCAATAATTTTTGAGGAGTTATAAGGATAGTATGTATTTTATACTATGGCCATAGTTTTGAACATTTTTGAGATTTTGAGTTGTACACTTAGCCAATTCTCTCATATGTTGCCACCAATGACAAAGGGGGAGATTGTTGGCAATTTGGCTGAGTTGATTTCATAGATGTTGTCATTATGGTAACATATGATCCTCATGAAGATCGCACAAGTCAGAGAGAAAGTATGACAAAGCACATTGCAAATTTGTCTAAGTGTGAGACAGTGTTTTACCAGTGAACCTGGATACAGTTTTTGTTTGTGACATTGACTGGAGTAAGTTCAGTACTTGCACACTTGAACATAGACTCTATGATGTCTATTGATCACCCATCTTAGAGTGCAAGTAAATATGGCATGTATGGAAGAAGTTATGATAGTTTTACCGAAGACAGTGTAAAGTCAACGGGACAGAATATGAAGATAGAACTAATAAAGAGTTAAGGGATTATTTTGTTTATCAAAATAATGACTTAACAATATAAAGGGATGACATCCTAGATGTTAACTCTTTAATGAAGCTATTGGTATAAATGTAAATGTAATTGTAATTGTAAAGTGAAGTAATTGTAACAAGCAGGAAGTAATTGTAGTAGTATGATGCAAAGTATATGAAGCATATGTAATAGTGATAGTGAAAGAGCAGTGCAGTGATATTGATGCAAGTAGTATAAGGTTATGTACCTTAACTTATTTTTTAATCAGTGTATACTATACATTACTTGTTTGGGCAGTGGGCTCATCTAGTAATCATATTTTTTACTACAACTCCTAACAGGGTTGAGGCTTCTAACAAGGCCTATAGTCCCTTAATTAGGACTAATACACTATATGTTTGTAATAGACTCCTAATAAGGTCAACATCCTTAACAAGATACTTTTGATTAGTGGACCTTTGTGGGTACCATCCCCACCGGGGTTTTCCCTTGGCCAGGGTTTCATCAAGAACAAATAATGTGTTATGAGTTCTTTATTGTTATGCATGATGTTTAGCTTCTTATGTTATGCATGTATAAAGATAATCTATTATATCCATAATTGGGCAAAAGATAAATTTTGTAGAATACTAATTCACCCCCCCCTCTCAGTATTCCCTATTTCTAACAATAACTACCTACAACTATATTTCATAATTCCTACTTTAAAGTATATATATATCAAGTATAATTATGAGTTTACTCTTGCCCTAAATTTCTTCTTTTGCAAATTTGGCCAAAATCTATTTCAAGGTCTCTATTTTACCCCTGCCAAGTGCCCCTAAAATCTTCATGGGCTCACATTTTGTTTCTTGGCCTCTGCAATTATTTCAAGCCCCTAGTCTGCAAGTTTAAAAAATTCATAAACTAGCCGTTGCAGGCCAAAACCCTTGAAAACCCTAGAGCCTCGTTCTAATTCCTTGTTACTTTATTGGCAACTTAAGTGACTCAAGGGGCATGTGCATATTAAGTTTCCTCTTGTTCACCAGTTCTCTTATTCTTTCCAGCGGTCACCTTTTCTTTCTGCGAACTGGCGGTTCCTTATTCTCTTGGTTGCGAAATTAAATGGTGGTACCCTAAGTTATTTAGTGACTTCATGATTTTCCCTCAGTTGAGCATTGGCTTAATGAAACCCTAGGTTCATGCATGATTTGGTGAATTGGTGAACTCCCTTTGTTTGCATATTCATTCAACTTAACCATAGTTCATCAAAGTATTTCGCAAATGAAATTGCCTTGTTCGTTGATTTGCCAGGTCAAAGTGGGGTTAGTTCTACAGGCAGTGGTGAGAGTCTGCATCAGACGGTTGTCTTACAATCGAAAGGAATATTCCAGGATCACAAGGAGATGAGACCAGCCATTGATTTGGTATCAGGGTTTTTGTCTTCAGTCGGCAGTCCTATTCGGTGATTTAGCGAATGCAGTGGTTCGCATAGTCTCTTAATTCTGGTGGCTAAGCCCTTGATGGCTAGTGACTCAACGAGTAGTTAATTTCCCTTCAGTCACACAATCATTGAATCTTTTGGCAGTCTCAGATAACTGAGGGTCCCAGTTAGAAAAATCTATGGCTGGCATGTGTTCTCATAGGTTTGTGTTAGAGTATCAGATCATGTGCCAACCGTCGATCTTGATTTGTAATCAGAGCTTCATTCAGTGGGTCCTTTCTTTCTGACATGCTCGCATCTGATTGGTCCACATAGTGATGAACTAGAACATGTCAGTGGGTCTTGATCCTTTCAAAAGGTTAAAGTATAGCAGGATCTTGTGGTTGTCGCTACACCGCTGGGATAAGATGCACACTTTTTAAGTCAGCGGTTTAGCGACAACCATCCGATGTTCTTTCTGTAGATCGTGGGTCTATCAGGTATGCTAACTTGCTCAAATATAATTGGTCTGCATGGTGCTAACAAAGACTTCCAGTGGGTCTGCTATGTCAGAAGAGGTTCCAGTTAAAGGAGATCTATGACGGGTGTATGATCTAAAGGAATATTCGAAGGGTATGAGATCTTGCACCCGCCGTTAGATCAGGATCTTATCTTTCATGGGTCTGATGTCAGGGATGTGCTGAGGTGTCTACTGATGGAGCGGCTAGCATGAATGAACGAATGCTAGGTGGCATAAATGGGCCCAGGGTTAGTAAAGCTTTCTATGAATCAACGAATAAGGGGTCTCTCTTGTTCACTAGATTAAGCCATGGTTAGTAAAATGGTTCAGCTATTTAGTGACTCTAGTGTTCACTGACTCGCTTGACCCAACTGGAGTTAAGAAATATATCTCATGACTTAGAATTCTTCAGTCGCATGGTCGCCAAATGAATTAAGAGAGGAGGACTCAAGGTGGGTCCATATATGCTGACAGGTTGATATGCTCACTTCTCATTGACCGCTGACTTCCATGGTGGCGTTTGACTTGTCGAGGGGATTTTAAGTAATTTTCTCAGCACATCTAGGCTGTTCATCTGTCGGGAAATGCTAGACATTGATGAACATGTTTTAAAGTGCCGGCTAGCCATTGGTTTTCAAAATTTAAATGTGTTTAAGAGGTTTTTGCCAGAATCTGATTTGCAGACTGTGCGCGGCAAGGTAGCTCAAGGAATTTATGTCTCTAGGACATTTGCAGTTAAGGGAGATGATGAAAGAGGTCTAGGTGGCTGTCTTGGGTCAATTCTTGTCCCAGAAAGGTACCAACCAGTGCATTCATGGTGGAACTTTTGTGCAGGAAAGCAGATAAATCCATGTTGCTTGTCCGCGAGTTGATGCAGTACAAGAATGGACACTTAATGATGATATCTAATCGGTTGAGATATTTGTAGGAAATACATTTATGATCAGAGATGATAGACTTAGGGTTTGAATATTTTATATAAAATCTTGTAACCCCTAGTTAGGTTTTTGACTCTTGCCGGCATACAAGAGTATGTATATATTGTATTTTTGGAGCTCTTAAACTCAAGAGTTGGACAATTTGTAGAAGAAAATTCTTCTTTTCTTAAAGGCCATCTGTGGTATCATTTCTACCCTCTAGCTTATACAATTGTATTTCTCCCATTAATGATTCAAATATTGCAGAGGTATTTTGTGACAATCCTTCATGTCCCTATGCTTCCTTGTTTGGATTGTCTCTTATTGGATCAAAGTATGTGCATGTTTTCAATGTTACTTTAGGGTTCCTGATCCCTTTTGCTTTCTACAATTTTGTGTGTTACTATGTTTGATTTGATTTAGATGTTCTTGTGGGTATACCTCAACCCCCTTAATAGTCTTGTCTCAATCCTACACCGAGTTGTAGAAGTGAATGTCTGTTTGCAGGTCATAAGTTGTGTCTTACTCTCAGGCCCTCTTATGAAATACTTATGCAAGCCTATTCAATAAGTTGTGACCTACTAGACCTGAACTTTTCATTGATTTCATTCCTACATACTAAGATCCAAACCCTAGTTTCGATACATCACCTAGTAGGTAGTTTTCTTTCAAGTCATTTCTCTTACAAGCATTCCTTCTATCCCTTTCCCTCCAAAAGTTTTACTTTCATGTCTAAAAGAAAATTAGGGTGATTATCCAAGAGGAACCAGCCTAGAACCTGGAGGTCTCATCTTAGTTAGGAAAGGTCCCACAACCTAGAGATTGTATACACCTAAAAATGGTCATCTCGACTATTAGCCCCTTTTGCTAAATTAGCAATTGCTTGTTCTTGATCAAATCCTAGTTCTATCATTTATTCAATTATTTTCTATGGGATAACCATCTTATCCTAAGTTTTTATTTATTTAAAAGGAATATTTCCTCCCCTTTTAATAAATAAAAAGCCCTCACTTTTCCTCTTATCCTAAGTTGCACAAATAAAACATTATTCTTATTTTATAAAAAGGGAAAAAGCACTTTTTGTCTCATATGGACACAAAAGTCAACTCTTATTTTCCCATTGGAAGATATTTGTGCACATGGATTGCTCCTCTTTCAAGCTCCACCATTGATTAAATCTTTTGCCTCTTAATCTCCATGGTCCATTCCTTTTCATTTCTTATAAAAGGAGAGCTCTCTTCTTCATTCTAGATCCCCAACTTTTCATTCTAACTTTATGCTGCAGGTTTTCTAGGTCACTTTGGAGTTTTTGAAGATTTAGAGCATTCTTAGCATCTACATCTCATTCTTAGCATCTATATCTCATTCTTGCATTCTTAGCTTAGCTTCATATTTATGCTTTCTTAGATTAGCTTCATTTCTATGCTCTAGATTAGCTCACATAGATTTATTAGCTTGGGTTGTAACACTTGCATATTCCCTTTCATAGCTTAGCTTGCATTTTCATTTCTAGCATAGCATTGCATTGCATTTTCATTCTTGATTCTTGAGGATATTGGCATTCTTTCCCTTGTCTTCATTGAATCTCCCATTGCATGGTTTACTAGCAAGGTTATAGGCTAAATAGCTCTAGGTAAGAGCATTCTTAAAAGCCCTTGCACTCCATGCCTAGGGAGCTATGGATCGATTTGTGAGGGCTCATTCTTGAGTTTCCTTACATGTAATGATCCATATAAGTATGACACATTTATAGCACACATTTTTGGCACCCACCGTGGGGCAGAGTAGACTACCTTTGTCCCTTCTTTTTCTGCATTTCTGTCATTTTCCGTTAATTTTTTGGCAAGTTTTCAGCTTATTTTTTCGTCTCTATTTTTTTGTCTCAGATTGTCATGCGATACTTTCCAGAAGTATCGTGCGATATACCTCTGTATGCACGCACGATACTTCGCTTGTCAGAAGTATCGCCTGGCTATAATAGAGTATATTGCCTGGTCTCGGGTGAAGTATCGCCTGGTGTCGGGTGAAATATTGCGCAGACTGATAAGTATCACCCCAGTATAGTATGAAGTATCGCATGATACTAGTGTCTGTACTTGGCAGTGAGCTATTTTTGAGCTATTTTATCCATCTTGCAAGTTTCAAGTTCTTAGCTATCTTTTTGAAATTTTCTAAAATTTTTAGTGTTTTCAAATTCGTGCCACGCTGGAAAATGGGTGCCCATTTTTTTTTGAAATTTTACAAATGGTATCAAAAGTTTAATTGTGATATATCATTGGAAAGGTCTTTCCAAGCCTAATCCAACCATGATGGTTTCATTTTCAGATTTTATCATTTGATCAGTTATTTTTTTACAGATTATCTAATTTTTCATGTACTAATCATTGTTAGATTTTGGATTTTGATTCTCCTAACTCTTGTTGGTCTAACAAGTTGTGGTTGTAGGTGCTTCTTGCTTGAAATTTGCTAAAATCGCATGTCAAAGAGGGCTACTAATGGTTTTTGCAAGGCTACCCTAAGCATAAAAACCAAATCAAGTGCTTGTTTAATTGCTTTCTTTATTAAGTGCAGCATATACTAGTTGTTTCCTTTCATAGGCACTTAATACCTTGTTGTAGAAATTTTGAGGTGGTAGGAGAGTATGCTCTTCACCCTTGTGGCGAAACAGAAATCTTGACCCATCTTGAGATTTTGAAAGCAAGGGGGTAATTGAATCTTTGCTTGGTGTGTTTGGGAGAGATTCTTGAGATAGGGGAGTATGCTCTTCACCCTTGTGGTGAACCAAAAACCTTGAACCTCAAGAATTAATCCACTCTTTGTTTAGCTTAGGATCCTTTAGCAGGCCAGCTCTTGAGCAATCAAGAGGAATGACCCAAGTGGGGACAACCTTGTCATCATTTTCCTTGGTGGCGAGTGATTCCAACTCACTATAATCTCAAGGCTATTGAGGACACAAAACCTTGGTAGACATAACACTTGTCTTCACTTCATGTGAGTAGCTCATGGGATTGTGACCATGGGGAAAGCATTAAGCAAGAATGCTTAAGGTACTCTTGAGGCCGCGAGGTCCTAGTCCTTTATGAGGAGCAAGAGGGGTGCTATGAACAGAAACCCTTACTATGAACCATTAGATAGAGGCCACCCTATTTTAGCCGCTTAGCTTCTTGGTGCAAGGATTGATCCAAGTGGACTTACCCAGATCACCCTAAGACACTCACCATATGTGTTCCTTTGGTTGTGTTTTTGACACTTCCATGACAACGCCAATATCTCTTGTGGGCAACCACTTGGTGTGAGGCAAGGGAGCATCAAGTTGTGGGCCATGTTGCTAAGTAATGAGCCTTGTCTTTCTAGGTAGTAATTGCTTGAATTGTCTTCGATTGTGCTATGCCTGTGTAAATGTTTTCAACATTCAAACACACGGTAGCGTTCATAAAGTTTTCTATTTTGATATCACAAGTGTTTATCTTGGCAAGGTTGCTTTTTCCCTTGTTTCAAGTGTTCTATGACATGTTTGATCACCTACTATTTGCAAACCTATCTTTTATCTACTATTACTGCTTGTCAAACTGAGAAATTGCACTATCCAACCTTTGAACTTGATCAAAATGCTTTAAAACTGAGAATTTTATGTTCACTGGTAAAAAAGTCATACGAATCTGCAACAGTATCACATGCCTTACTAAGAAATATCGCATGATAGTTCGTGCCCTGCTATTTTATCACGTGCTTTGCTGAGGTATATCGCGTGATAGTTCGTGCCTTCTAGACTATCGCCCTGCTAGCCTGGAGTCTATCGCCCAACCATACTGCAGTCTATCACCTGGCTTAAGGTGAAGTATCGCCTGAACTGAGAAGTATCGCCCTGTCTACCTGGAAAGTATCACCCAGAATCTTTTTGTTGTCCTATCATTGCTGCAATTCAGAGTGGCTAAACTTGCACTTTAACCTGTCGTAGAGTGTCTTTTTCTGTTCTTACCTGAAACTAGTTTGTTACCTACATGCTTAGATTTGTTCTAGACTGAAACAAATGAGCTAAAACTATTGGGTTTGAGTTTAACAAATGCTACTCTTGATCACTTGTCACATCACGGTTACCTCTCTAGATACTTGCTTATTGAGCTTCTTGCTCATTGCTCGGCTTTAGTCAATTGATTGCTGTAAGTGCTTGAGCACTTTTGACGAGCCATCTCTCTATTGTTCTACTTTGACAAGTGATTTTTATTAGCTTTGCTTATCTCAAATCTAAGAAACTTTGTCTTATTCTATTAGTCAACCAACATCTCTTTTCATGCCAGTTACAACTCGGTCTCAATTTGAGCAGGAGAGTCATCCTCCGTTCAATTATACACAGTTACCTTCTCCAACTAGACGTTCAAAAGCACCCATTAGCAACAACAGTTCTAGTTCTGACCAATCTAAGAATTCTAAGGCTACACCGTGGTATAAAGGAGGTTTCCTCTTTTCCGCATTCAAGACCCCCAAAAACACAGACAGTGTCTCACTCACTTTGACTGAACAAGAAAAGTTTCAACTCTTGCAAGAACACTTTGAGCGTAAGGATAATCAAGCATGCTTAGACAAAGAACACAATCAACAAAGGATGGATGCTACTAGGCGCATGACTTATAGAGAGACATTTCATGAGCAACCTGAGACTAGTAATCATGAGCATAGACCTCTTTTTAACAATGGCAACAATGACAACAACATGCCACCAAGATCTCCTCCAAGGCCAACTTTTATGCCTTCTTCACCACCTAGACCTCCTCCCTCTCAACATGAGGTAGAGGCTAATGATGAGATTTCTAGTGAGGATCTTATTTCATATTTCATAAGATCCTCACTAGAAATCTCATCATCAGCCTCTACCTCATGTTGAGAGGGAGGAGGTCTAGGAGGTGAAGAAGGCATACCAAAAGTGGGTCTTGGAGGAGATCTTGGTGGTGTGTTGTTGCCATTGTTTCCATTGATAAAAAGAGATCTATGCTTATGATTACTAGTCGCAGGTTGCTCATGAAATGTCCCTCTATAAGCCATGCGCCTAGCAACATCCATCTTTTATTGATTGTGTTCTTTGTCTAAGTGCGCTTGGTTATCCTTATGCTCAAAGTGTTCTTGCAAGCATTGAAATTTTTCTTGTTCAATCAAAGTGAGTGAGACACTATCTGTGTTTTTGGAGGTCTTGAATGCGGAAAAGAGGAAACCTCCTTTGTACCACGGGGTAGCCTTAGAATCCTCAGATTGGTTAGAACTAGAACTGTTGTTGCTAATGGGCCCTCATGAGCGTCTAGTTGGAGAAGGTAACTATGTATAATTGAATGGAGGATGACTCTCCTACTCAAATTGAGACCGAGTTGTAACCAGCATGAAAAGAGATGTTGGTTGACTAATAGAATGAGACAAAGTTTCTCAGATTTGATATAAGAAAAGCTAATAAAGATCACTTGTCAAAGTAGAACAATAGAGAGATGGCTCATCAAAAGTGCTCAGGCACTTACAGTAATCAATTGACTAAAGCCGAGTAGCGAGAAAGAAGCTCAATAAGCAAGTAGCTAGAGAGGTAATCGTGATGCGACAAGTGATCAAGAGTAGCATTTTTTAAGCTCAAATCCAATATTTTTAACTCATATGTTTCAGTCTAGAACAAGTTTGAGCATGCAGATAACAGACTAGCTTCAGGTAAGAATAGAAAAAGACACTCTACGACAGGTTAAAATGCAAGTTTAGCAGCTCCGAATTGCAATAGCAACAAGACAGCAAAAAGGTTTTGGGTGACACTTTCCAGGTAGACAAGGTGATAGTTTATAGCGAGGTGACACTTTTCCCTAAGCCAAGTGATAGTTTCCAGTAAGCGGGGTGACACTTTTGCAGGGTTGTATGACTCTATGACCAATGAACATAAAAATCTCAGTTTTGAAGTGTTTTGACCAAGTTTGCATATCAACAGATTTTTATCATGGATCAAACACAGAAGATAGCAATCAAGGAGTTCAAGCAAGCAATTGTCTTCAAACAATGAGCAAGGGGCAAAGCAACCTTGCACATGAACAAGAATAGTGACTTAGTATTTCTACTGCTTAAAGATTCTACTTGTATATGTTCTTGAAAATGTTTTAGCAGGCACTTAGAACACAACAACATCCTATCAAGCTGTCTACAAGGATATACATAGCTTTGCTAAAGAGAGTCCATGATATACGCAAGGTACGTGAGGCCCAAATCCATAGATGAGAAGAATCTGAAATCACACAGTCGGGGGGAGACGGTAACCCAAATCTCCTCCTTCACTTCTCAAAGGTAAAAAGTTCTTTGAGGCTTAGCCAAGAGTGATATCAAACTCAATTCTCAAGAGAGGTGTCTTTTGATTCACGTCCCGCTATTTATACTCCACCGGAACATAGGAGTTAAGGTCGTCCCTTGAGGTGGTGTGTCCCCAAGCAGGCCTTCTAGAAATAAAAAGTAACTAAATCACTATCAAAAGCATTTAAAGCACTAAAGGTGGAACACTTAAGTCTTCAAGTAAATGTGAAGTGAGTCCAAAAGTGGAACATTTAACTCTTCAAGTGAATGTGAAGTGAGTCCAAAAGTGGAACATTTAACTCTTCAAGTGAATGTGAAGTGAGTCCACAAGGTGGAACATTTAACTCCTCATACAAACTCAAAGTGAGTCTAAAAGTGGAACATTTAACTCCTCACACAAACTCAAAGTGAGTCCAAAAGTAGAACATTTAACTCCTCACACAAACTCAAAGTGAGTCCACACCTTAGAAAACTAATGAGATCAAGAAAGCATAAAAGGGAGAACTTTGTGGAACACTTAACGCTCTTTTCAAGTAGACCCCTCCCCTATGTATGAATGCTGACCTTGCATCCATAGGGCGATAATGAGGGGTGATTAGAAATAAGCGAGTCCAACACCCAATTTGGCTAACAAGGTCAATTAAAAGTAATCTAAAGTTGCTTATCAATACTACTCACAAGTGACAAAGGGTTGAATCAATAGAATATTTAACTTTCCAAGAAAACATAGAGTGAGTCCATAAAGTGGTGCATTTAACTCCCTATGTAAACAAAGAATGAATCCATGCCCTTAATCACTCAATGAGATATTTGATATTGGAACCAAGAATTACTTAAGGTTTAAACACAAGCATTCACTTACACAAACTTGTAAAAACAAATCTATGTTCTTTCATTTCCCATTAAGAGCATCGATTGAAATGTGTTCTATGAAAGTATGTAAACACTCAAGCCAAACACATGAGAGGTTCAATTTTAATCCCAAAATCTAAATGTTGTAGAGATGGAGCAAAGTACCTCAAGCAATTTTAAGCATTTTCCATGAAAGCAAGAGCACCTTCAAAACAACTTGTTAGACTAGCAAAAGGTTAGCAAAATCTAAAATCTAACAATGGTTAGCACATGAAAAATCAGATAATCTACAAAGAATAACTGATCAAATGACAAAATCTGAAAATGAAACTATCGTGGTTGGATTAGGCACGGAAAGACCTTTCCAACGATATATCACACTTTGATTTTCGATACCATTTGCAAAAAATTTTAGATATCATTTAATATCATTTAATCAAAGGTGGAGCTTGAAAGAGGAGCAATCCATGTGCACAAGTATCCTCCAATGAGAAAATAAGAGGTGACTTTTGTGTCCATATAAGACAAAAAATATTTTTTCCCTTTTTATAAAATAAGAATAATTCTTTATTTGTGCAACTTAGGATAAGAGGAAAAAGTGGGGGCTTTTTATTTATTAAAAGGGGAGGAAATATTCTTTTTAAATAAATAAAAACTTAGGATAAAATGGTTAGCCCATAGAAAATAATCGAATAAATGATAAAACTAAGATTTGATCAAGAATAAGAAATTTATGATTTAGCAAAAGGGGCTAATAGTCTAGGTGACCATTTTTAGGTGTATACACTACCTATACCCATTGAGCCATGGATAGATGTGAGTATGGATTTTGTATTGGGGCTTCCCCACACCCGGTGAGGTACAGATTTTATTTTTCGAGTTGTTGATAGATTCTCTAAAATGGCTTATTTTATTGCTTGTAAAAAAACTAGTGATGCCACAAGGATAGCCAACTTATTTTTCTCAGAATTTGTTAGACTCCATGGCATTCCAAAGACTATCACATCTAACAAGAAGACTGAATTTTTGAGTCATTTTTGGAGGACCTTATGGAAGAAGATGGGAACACAGTTGCAGTTTAGCAGTGCTTGTCATCCCCAAATTGATGGGTAAACTGAGGTGGTCAATTGGAGTTTGGGAAACCTGTTACGGTGCATTGTTGGTGTAAAGTCGAAGCAGCAGGACTTGGCATTGCCTCAAGTAGATTTTTCTTACAACTATTATGTTAACAAATCAACTGGAAAATCTCCTTTTTAGATTGTATATGGTAAGAATCCTCAGGGTGTTTTGGACCTTGTACAACTTCTTGTGCAAGATAGAATTAGCGATGATGGGGAAGCATTTGTTGAACACCTTCAACAACTTCAACAAGATGTGAGGAGTAAATTGTAGGATAGCAATGAGAGATATAAGGTTGTTGCAGATGTCAGTAGAAGGAGACAAATATTTAATACAGGTGATTCAGTGATGGTCTACTTCAAGCGTGAGAGATTTCCTACTAACACATATCATAAGCTAAAATACAAAATGATAGTTCCTTGTCGAATTCTGAAGAAGATCAATGATAATGCTTATGAGGTTTGTTTACCAGATGATTTGGATATTTCTCCTATGTTTAATGTTTCTGATTTGTATGCATTTCATGGAAAGCTATCTAAGCCCGATAGTAGAGATGAGGTGGATTGGCATTGCCACCTTCCAAGTAAAATGAAGGAAAAAATTGTCCAAATTCTGGATAAGTAGTCTACAATCACATGGAATGGTCATTACAATAGGTACTTGATTCAGTGGGAGGGATTACCAGCAACAGATAGCACCTGGATCACAAAGTGGGAAGTGATGTAGCTGGACCCCACAAAGTTGTAGCAGTTCATAGACAACCACTTGCAGGAGCTGTGTTCCTTTAAAGAAGGAGAGAATGATGTAGAAACTTCTGGAGCTCATAAAATCATGCAAAAACTTTGGGAGGTTATAACTTTTGACTCAGTTATGGGTTTTTGCTGAATTTTTTCAGGTGCATGCTTTAGGAGGTGCCATATGTTTTACTACTAATCTCAGATTGATTAGAGTCTATTTTGGCACATTTTGGGGAGTTGAAAGTTTCATTTAGGGTTCTGAAATCAACTTTTAGTTATTTTTTCTAGTTTATAGAAAGTTCTATTTTGTAATAAATCTGAAATTATGTTTCTAATCTCGAATATTAGTTGGAAATTCATTCTAACTTAGTCAAGGGCATGTTTAGAAAAAAGCTCAACTTTTTAAGTGTTGTTTTGAAAATTACCAAAAATGGCAAAAAAACAACTATGGGAAAATAGCCAAAAAGGGTAATTTTTGGATTTCTTGATCTTTTGGGTTTTTTGGTTATTTAAGAGTTTGTAGAGAATTGTAGAAGCAATCAGTGATGAATGGAAAATATTGAAGATTCAAAATCTCTATTTTTTTTGTCTTCTAATTGAGTTTTAGTATTAACAGTGAGTTGTGTGCTACATTAGAGCTCTCCTAGAATTAGCAATAACCATCACAGAAAAATTCAACTCCATTACTTTCAATCACATTTATAGACAATGAAACAAGAGGGCTGATGAACTTATTAATCTTGGCACGGATGGAACCATAATAAACCCTTGGAACATTTGATGAAACCTCAATCAGCAACACCACGGTATTGACAAGTAGGTAATTAACACCATATGTTTTGGAAATAAGCTTTCCTCAGATAAAATTCCACCTCTTTATTCTAAATTTGGCATTGTCACTCCTTTAATCCAAGGATTTAACTTGTTATGGCTATGAGAGTTTATCTTATTATAGAATATCTGAAAAATGTCTAATGTGTGTAGATCTAAATGTAACCTTATGATTTGTTACTGCAATTCAGTTAAAACCCCAAGGTTACTTCGTAGCGAGTATGAATGTGGAGATAGGAAACTAAAACCAAATAATTAGAATCTGTCATGTTTGTAAGCATAATGCTCTCTTTTGTTAGACTGTATACAAAACCAGCTAATCCTTTGAAACATTTATATACACTAAGAATGAATCATCCAAATATTCAGGTTCAGAGATCACAAAGGGACCATAGAGAAATAGGGAAACCCCTCAATGCGCAAAGGAAACCAGTGATCTTAAGATTGGATTAATTAAAGCAACTTATTTCCCAAGGCTCCCAGGCTTCTCCAAATTTTCTTTCAATAGTAAAAGTAGATAAAAGCATGGTTTAATAAAAATATGTCAATCTAAAAAACACTTAGACACACAAGTTAGCATCAATCTTAATTTCACATATAAGAATATTAGGAATACTCTTACACATTAAGGCTCTATCACAAGCTTATCACTATTAGTATTTAACATTAGAACAATAATGTATTACTTTACAACCAACTTCGATGAAACAAAGGTTTTAAAAAGGTAAGATCTAAAAAATTCAATAAACATCTCCTCCTTATGATTTTATCAGCTCTTTACTTTAAGATACTAACAATGAATGAAGTATGGAATGAGCAATATATGATTTCTTAGGATCAATATAGGTAGGTTCTCCCATCCAAGCAGGCAATACAAGCCAGATGAACACTCTGGGCTACAAAATAAGCATGATCTCTCAACCAAAGCAAGACAGCTGGGAGGATTCCAACAATCAGGTGCAAAAATGCACACATGATGTTTTGACATTTATTTATTTGTAATTGTTTATGCTTTAAGCGTAATGAGGGGAATCCATTATATTACTGTAAATAGGGGAATACCTCTATACCCCAAAATATGTAATCTTTATAGGGATAATAATCCCCGGGCAAGACTGGAGGTTTTCTTGACTCCATTCTTTCCTACCAGTGCCTATTTGAATGGAGGGATTATTTGAAAAAAAAATTGTTCAAATTAATTAATAAAATTTCATCGCTATGGCCTATTAGCAAGAAAAAAAAAGAAAAACATTAATTAAATTTAAATATAGAATTAAATTATAAATAATAATTACAATATTAATGTTACATGTAAAAATATAAAATATATAATAAAAAAATTGATATAAAATAAAAAGTAAAAAGTTTAATATAAAATAGAAAATATAAAACTTCTTTTTATATTAAATCTAAAGTATAAATTATATACTTCGCTAAAATAAAATAGAGTATATAAGTTTATAAATAAAATTTTAACATATATGCAATTAAATAATTTAGTAAATTTGATACAATATTCTTTAAAATTGTATAAATAGTATGGTTATACACTAAGTTTGCACCCTTGTTTCAAACTCTCGTAGTCTTGATAACCTAGTATAACATGGGAATCATCTCCAGGTGTGGGACCTATGCTAACTGAGATGAGACCTCCAGGTTCTAGGCTGGTTCCTCTTGGATAATCACCTTAATTTGCTTCTTGACATGAAAAGTAAACTTTTGAGGGAAAGGGATAGAAGGAGTACTTGAAAGGGAAATGACTGAAAAGAAAAATACCTACTAGGTGATGCACCAAAATTAGGGTTTGGATCTCAGTATAGAGGAATGGAATCAATGAAAGGTTTAGGTCTAGTAGGTCACAACTTACTGAATAGGCTTGCATGAGTGTTTCATAGGAGGGCCTGAACATAAGACACAACCTATGACCTGGAAGAAGACATTCACTTCTACAACTCGGTGTAGGATTGAGACAAGACTGTTAGGGGGCTGAAGTATACCCACAAAAACATCTAAATCAGATCAAACATAATAACACACAAAAATTACAGAAAGCAAGAGGGATCAGGAACCCTAAGATATTACTGAAAACATCATATACTTTAATCCAATAAGAGATAATTCAAACAAGGAAGCATAGGGACATGAAGGATTGTCACAAAATACCTCTGCAATGTTTTTATTATCAACGGGAACTTTACAACTATATAAGCCAAAGGGTAGAAATGGTACCACAGATGACCCTTAAGAAAAGATGAATTTCTTCTGCAATTGTGGACCTCTCTTTTTACAGAAAAAGTTAATTCTGAGCTCAAAAGCTCCAAAAATACATTATATACATCCCCCTCCTGCACGCAGGCAAGAGTCAAAACCTAACTAGGGTTACAAGATTAAACAATGATATCAAACCCTAGGGTACTGATCACCTATTAATGAAAATCTCTGAGAACACCGGTGATCAAATCATATCTTCTTTGCGTGTTGATCCTTCTGAACTGAAAACACCTACAGAGACAACAACCTCGACCTACCAACCCATTTGCAACTCCACTAAGCCATGAAGGCTCCAAATCTGATTATATTTCCTTGGGAGAGGTACTGCTTGAAAAGGTGGCGCCAACTCTTTCTAGCACCTCCTGTCATTAAAACATGGCAAAGGACCCTACAACGCTGGCCAATAGTCACTTTTATCATGTTCACAACCACAACCATCCTGAGACTTTATTTCATGAGCTACCTGACGTCATGTATGGCCGAAAGAACGCAAAACCCTTGCAGAGACATTTGAATTTTGAAGTATAACGGCTAGCGGCAGATTTTAAAACGTAACTGTCAATGAGAAACCCTTCCTGGCAGATGAATGGCTGCAATGCACTTGAAAATAGCTTGAAAACCTATCTCTGACAGGTCAACTACCACCTAGAAGTCAGCAACCAATGAAATGCGAGCAAATCAGCACATTTAACAAACTTGGACCCATGACCTGCAGAAAGAGCATCGGACGGTTGTCGCAAGATCGCAAGGGCTTGGAAGATCCCTTGCGATCAAGCGACAACCGTAGATCTTCAGTCTGCTGACATCCCTGCAGATACTCTGACACGGTCCTACCAACCCATCTAGCTGTCGTCTGACCAACCAATGAAGAATGAGCATGTCAGAAATCGAGGACCCACCGGACAGAGCTCGGAGATAAAGTAAGATCAATGGTGGGTGCATGATCTCATGTGTCAGAAAAGCTCCTTCAAATCATGTGCTAGCCGTTAGATCTTCAGTCGATTGACAACTTGCCGGGCCCGCGCTGACATGGCACCACATCACTAACCCCAACCAATCACAAATGCACATCTCGGACTATGTGGTAGGACCCACTGACAAACAGACCCTCTGCAACACCAGTCACCACTACGTGGACCAATCAAACATGAGCACATTAGCAAGAAAGGACCCACCATCAAAGCCTCAACAATAAAGCAAGATCAATGGTCGGCGCATAATCTCATGTGTCAAAGAAACTCCATGAGATTATACGCCAGCCGTTGATCTAAATGGGACACAGTTTGCCGGGCCTGCTCTGAAAATTGGACAAGTCACCACCTCTCAACCAATAGGAAGCCTCCATGTAGGATAACATGGTAGTGGACCCACTTGACTTTGAAGCACTGCAGGGAAAGGAAATCTACAGTCATCGCAAGATCGTAAGCCTTTGACAGACCCTTCGCAAACTTACGACGATCATCGATCTTACTGAACTGGGACCCCACAAGCTGAGACCGCCAAACATTTAAGCAACTACGTGACTAAAGGAAGAATAGACCACCCACTGAATCGCTAACCACTGAGGACTTAACCGTGAAACATTGGGGTATTATGCGAATAAGGCATTCACTGAATCGCCAGAAGGAAAAGGTAACCACCGACTATCTTGGAGAACTAGCGACCGACCAATGAAAAATTAGCACACATGGAGAATTAAGAACTTAAGTGGCCGATAAAGTAACAAGGAATTAGAATGAAGGCTTAGGGTTTGCAGGGTTATTTGCCCCAATGACTATATTTATGAATTTTTTGACCTGCAGACCAGGGAGTAAAATAATTTGCAGAGGCCAAAGGACAAGGCACAACTTCATGAAATTTTCAGGGATGCTTGGTAGGATAAAAACAAAGATTTTGGAATAGGTTTTAGCCAAATTTGCATGTACATGGGAAAATTAGGGTAACAAGTATTATTATAGAAACTATATAAAAAATTAAATTATTTACAATATATATTGGTTAATTGTAAGATATATATAATATAATGTTTAATGTAAACACTAAAGTTTAATGTAAGAGAACCATACAAAATAAATTAGAGTGTATATTTCTGGATTCAATTGTATTAATTTTATTTGCATCCATGTTTTGGATCATACTCAATGAGCCATCATTAGGACGTAAGAGAGCTATATGAAAATAATGGGTCATTTTTAGATAGCTCTCTTACATCCTGATGATGGATCATTGAGTATATGTTGATGCAAATAAAATGAACATAGTTGAATCTAGAAATCTACACTATAATTGTTGTCCACTATGGAAATCTAATATCTTCTATAAAAAATAAATGTGATATAAAAATCAAACATCAAATTAAATTAATGGCAAATAATTTATTTTTTTAATATTTTTTTATAAAATACATATTTTATATATGGTTTCAAAAAATCTTCTACATTTTTACTTTAATAAGTGAAAGAAGAATAAACTATTAAACAAAAGAAGACATATAAGAACATTGGTTTGGAATAGGCAAGAAGGTAAGATAATATAAAAATGGTAGAGTTTTTTTGGAGTATAAACAATATGAAAATGATGGCAAAATAGTTGTTTTGACCAAGTACAACTTGTGAAGTAATTGGAAGCGCAAATAAAATGAATGAAAAGATACAAAAATAAAAAAAAAGTGACAAAAGTTTGAACACAGAAATTTATTGTAGTTCACCAATTTGGCTACATCAATTTTCAGCTGGGGAAAATATCTTATTATTGTCATTGAGTTTTGTTTACACACTACAATAGTTGCCTTCAACAATTGATATAAAAATAAACAATATCCAATCAACATATATGAAGCTTTCGAATATAAATGAGAGGACATAAAATTGGAGGGGAAACCAATATGTGACCATTGGGCTTCATACACCCAACAAACTCTCACTTGAAGTCCAATGATTGTTAAAATGCAAGAGGCATTCCCCTACTTTGTCCCTATTGTTATTTCTTTACAATGCCAAGAGAAGCTTTGCAGAACTCAAACTTCTCCCGTGAAACAATCTTTGTAAGTGCATTAGTTGTATTCTCTTTGGTGTCTATCTTCTCCACTTGAAGTTTACCCTCCTCAAGATTGCTTCAAGTGAAATGGAAAGGCACTTTAATATGTTTAGTTCGACTGTGAAAGGAAACGTTCTTTTCTAAGTGAATAGCACTATTGCTATCACAAAACAAAGTGGAACCACATTGAGGAAAATCTAAATCACCAAATAAGTGCTGCAACAATATCATCTTTGTATCTCCTTTAGTGAGAGCAATAAATTCAGTTTATGCTGTTGAAAGTGATACTACATGTTGCAACCTTTAGGCCCAACTGATCGTTGCTCTGAAAATTGTAAATGCATAACCAGTAGTGGATATTCTATTTTCTAAATTTCCAGCCATATTAGAATTGGTAAAACCTTTTAATGATGCATCCTTGCCACCAAAACACAACACAAAATCAAAAGTTCCTCTTAGATATCTTAGGATCCATTTGACTGCATTCCAATATGGTTTACTCGGGGTACTCATAAATCTTCTTAGCACTCCCACTGCATGGGAAATGTCTAGGGGAGTGCTCACCATAGCATACATAAGACTGCCTACAACTGGAGAATATGGAATGCACTTCATTTCAGCTTGTTCCTCTTGTGTCTTAGTACACATAGCTGAAGTTAAGTGGAAGTGATCAGCTAATGGAGTGTTGACCGCTTAGGAATCCGTCATGCGTGCCAAACCTGTCCAAAACTTTGAGAATGTAATGTTCTTGAGACAACTTGATCTCTTTCTTCTGTCTATCCTTGATAATGTTCATACCAAGTATTTGGCTTGCTTCCCCTAAATTGTTCATTGAAAACCTATGTGCTAACTTTTGTTTCAATTCACAAATCAGCTTCATTGTAGAGTCGGTAACTAACATGTCATCAACATAGAGTAAGAGAAGAACAAACACACCATTGGATAACTTTTTGTAATACACACATGAATCAGATTCACAATATACAAAATGATGCTCAATCATGAAACTATCAAACATGAGGTACCATTTCCTTGGGGCTTGCTTGAGCCCATATAAACTTCTCTTTAACCTGCAATATAAATGCTCATGTCCATGTTTTACAAAACCTTTGGACTACATCATGTGTAGCTCTTCATTTATGTCACCATGAAGAAATGTGTTTTTTACATCAAATTGTTCAAGTTCAACATTGTGAACAGCAACCAATCTTAAAAGGGCACGAATGGTAATAATTATGACTACTAGTGAGAAGTTTTAATTGAAATCAATTCCCTTTTTCTGATCAAAGGCTTTCACAACTAGTTTGGATTTATATCTTTTCTAACCTCTGTCTTCATCTTTCAACTAAAAAATCCATCTTTTTTTTCAATGCTCTTCAATTTGGTGGTAATGGAACCAAATCCCAAGTTTCATTTTCTATTCTCATTTGGTTGCAGAAATTAGGAAATGTTGGATTTGATCAAATGTTGGAAATGGTCAAATCATGGATTTGATAATTTAGTTTTTCATTTTCGGATTATAGTTTGGACCGTTTGGTTGACCCAAAATATCAACAAGAAGATACATTTCTTCCGTTTGGTTCCACATTTTGAAACTGAAATTGAAATTTGATTATGATTTTTTTTTTTAATTGTTTTAATATTTTTTAATATAATAATTTATTTTTTCATTTATTTTGTTAATACTTGGAAACCATCAGATTATATCACTACTACATAAAAGGTTAGTTTAAGATGTTTGTTGAAAATGAAATAAATATTTCATCTTAAACACCTAAATTATTATTAGTCCCTCCTATGTAAGCTTGATCTTTTTACCATTTGTTTGCCTCAAAAATAGTGTATTGAAAAATGTTAAACAACATTTGTAATGTTCTTGTAATTTTTTTAATTTTTTTTTAATTTTTAAAAGAATATATATATATATATATTTTCCAATTGACTTCAGGTATTTTAGCTGGCAGATTTTTATTTTTTTCATTAAAAAATTAGAAATGTTTTCATGTAGCATTTCCTTTTGCATTGCATCCTTCCATTTCTTAGAATCGGATGCTTTGCAAGTATCTTTAAAGCTTGCAGACTGTACTTGATCAGAGAGCAATAACTCTGGCTCTGCCTCTTCAGAATACAATAGCTCATTATCACAAAAAAATTCAGGAAGTTTCCTTTGTCTTGTTGATCTCCTCAATGTAGAAACATTCTCTATTTTTTGTGTATTGTCAGGATTACTGTTTTTTAGTGTGCCCTACACCTTATTAGAAGGATCCAACTGACCGGCATCGGCACAATGAGCAGTATCGACCTTTGGATTATTTTCACCAATCTCCTTTATTCTCTGTCCATCGTCCCTTATATTTTTTGAATCCTCAATAAGGTTGTGTCGTAGACCCAATTTACTAGTTGTTGAAGCATCTGTGTAGGTGCTCTGTTCGTGGCTACCAGTGTTAATAACTTGCATATGCATAAAGCGGGGGATCGGTCAACACAAGGAACTCGTGTGGCATCTAAATCAAAGACTCCCCAATCATGACGCTGCGAATTTAAGGCAGGATCACCGTCATTTGGGGTGTGGATTAATCGATTTTTATTTGAATAGTCAAGAAGACCCGTGTCTCCCTACCCAGCTTTTATACCGTTGTTTTCAAAAATGCGGGCGTGCTGATGAATTGGAGAGGCGGGGAAATATTCTAAAGAGTGCTGCCTGTCTAAGTTTTGCGTGAGTGAATTTCCATAGTTTCCCAAATTAGCATTTTGGAGTAACTTAGGCGCTGCTCTGTCTGTATCCCATGCCACTTTGGCAGTGAGTGAACGCAGGTCTTTCTCAGTAGGAGTGTTATGATTTAATGGCAATGAGGAGCCACTGTTTTTGAGATAACCCATCACATAGAGGCAATCCCAATTTAGCGCTCAATGGACATGGAGTCCCATTCACCGCTCTGTCAGACTGGGTAGTTTGAGATAGACCACGTTTGCAGAGATGAATCACCGCTATGTTGTGCTCTATCATGAATAGGGGATTGCGTTGAAAAGCTAGGTGAATGTAAGCGATGGCTGTCATAAGTGGAATATTTGTCAAATTCATTGCTCTGTTCACTATGATTATTATCGTCATCCATGTTTTCTGCACCAGCATTCCACATATTTCCAGTAGAAGATGAAGAAGAAATAGGGGCAGTAGCTAATACCGATGTAGGTGAAAAAATATTTGAGGGATGTAATGGTTGCGAATTACTACCATTATTCTGTCCTATGAAGTATTATTTTCAAAAATTGAGAAAGGCATATATCATTTGGACTATGTTGATTGAGGTTGCAAAGTTGGAAATGTTTCTTATTGAAAATAACATCTCTACTCCCTATAATTTTTTTTGCTACCAGATTCGAAATTTGAAAACTATATTGATCTTCTCCATAACCCACGGAGATGCCTTTCTAATATTTGGGGTCCAATTTGGTCCTCTTTTCTTTTAGAACATGTACATAAACTTCACATCCAAATGTCTGAATTTGTGAATATGAAATTGACTTTCCCAACTATTTGTCTTCCAAAATACCAAAGTCCAACTGAGATGAAGGGCTTCGGTTGATCAAATATACAGTTGAATTGCAAGCTTCCACCCAAAATTCTTTGCGTAAACCTGCATTTGAAAGCATACATCTTGCCTTCTCCAAAATCATTCTATTTAACCTCTCTGCAGCTTCATTTTACGAAGCTCTAAAAGGAAATATTTTAATTCTACGAATACTATTATCAACACAAAAAAGAATCAAATTTCAAGGAACAAAATTCACCACCGTTATCAGTTCGCAAACTTTTGATTTTATGTCCAATTTAATTTTAGTTGAGGCTTTAAATTTGTTTAATTTACTAAATACTTCAGATTTCCTATGAAGCATATATATCCATACTTTTCTTGTGAAATCATCAAGAAATGTAACAAAATAGTTAGCTCCTCCAATGAAGGTTACCTCAATGGGTCCAAAGATGTTGGAATAGACCAATGCTAATGGTGTGTTCTTCTTTTCATGTCCAATTTTTAAGAAGATGACCCCCTTTTGTTTGTCATAAAGACAATATTGGCAAAATTGCAAATCGATTGATTTGAGGCCTGATAGTTGTTTCCACTAGTGCATAGAATCAAGGCCCTTCTTTCTCATGTGACCGCACATTTTAGCCATACTTCCAAGTTGATGTCCACAATTACCATAGTAGCTCCCAGTTGACCAATATTTTCTACAATATATAAGCTACCAATTATCACCATTTGCAACAACCATGGAATATTTGCGACTTTCTATGCATCTGTAAGAGAGGTATGAAAACCTTGTGTGTAGCGACGACTTACCAAAATCAGATTTCTTTTTAATTTAGGAACATGATGTGCATCTTTTAGCAACCATTTACTAACTCCTTTTAATGAAAAAAAAATATCTTTTTTACCAATGATTCACAAGCTTTGTTATCTCCTAAATATACTTCTCCAAACTTAACTTCTTGGTAATTTGTGGAGTAACCTTTACATGGGGAGACATGAAATGAAGCACTGGAATCCAAGACCCAAGAATATGAAGTAGTCTTTCTTGTTGATAGTATTAAGACACCATAATCCTTATCATAAGCCGTGTTGGATTCGTTGTCCCACACTCTTTCATGTGCTTTCTTGTATTTTCTACAATCCTTTTTCACATGATTGGATTTACCACAAAACAAACAATCACCATTTCTCCCTCTAGACTTTGATCTCCTAGATGATTTGGATCTCCTATGATGATTATTTCTGCCTCTATTGTGGCTTCTTCCTCTATTTTTGGTGCTTACAACTATTAAGGCTTCATCGGATGAGATTTTTTTTTTCTTTCTCCTCATGTCTTCGTTGAGAAGACTAGCTACTACATCATAAAAAATCAGCTTGTTCCTATCGGATACCGAAGTGCTAACTGTTGTCACAACTCCATCCCAACTATTGGGTAAAGAACACAACAAGAGAACAACCTTTTTCTCATCATCTTGTGCCATGGAAACTAAATTTTCTTGGTTGATTAGAGTGTTGAACTCATTGATGTGGTTTAAGATGATGCCTCCTTCCTTCATCTTCATGAGTTCGTAAAGCTTCTTCATGATGAAGACTTTGTTTGTAGCTGATGCCATTGCATACATGGTTGTGAATTTATCCCAAACCATTTTGGTTGTTGGGTCAGCTGAAAAGTTGAAGAGAATATTGTTAGATAGTGAGAGAAATATAGTTTATTTTTCTTTCTTGTCAAGAGTTTCTCAATCTTCATCCTTCATCTAAATTGGCTTCTTCAATTTCCCTTCAAGTGCGAGTGAAAGGTCTTGCTTTATTAGCAAGGATTCCATTTGTACTTTCCACAAACTGAAATTCTATTCAGATAATTTCTCTACCTTCACTTCTTCCATGATTCTAGAATTTCAACCACCAAAATCTCAACCAACAATCCTACCTTTCTTTTATACCAATTGTGAAATAATTAGAAGCGCAAATAAAATGAATAAAAAAATACAGAAATCAGAAATCAGAAAAAGAGACAAAACATTGAATACAGATTTATAGTAGCTCACCAATTTGGCCACGTCCACTTTCAACAAGGGAAAATCTCTTATTAATATCTTTTAATTTTGTTTACACACTACAACAATTGCCTTCAGCAATTGAATAAAACTAAATAATATCCAATCAACTTATATGAAGCTTTCGAATAAAAATGAAAGGACATAAAATTGGAGGGACAAACAATATGTGAGCGTTGGGCTTCATACACCCAACCCAACTATGTAAGTACATGCAAATGAAATATATACGAGAACAAAATTGTTGAGATAGGTATGGGCTTCTAGTAGGGATTCTTTTTATTTTTTCTAATAATAAGTTTTATTGGATGTTATCTTCATGTAGTTCATGAATTCTATCAATTTCAATGGTGTACCTTATTTTTATAATTATTTTACATTATTCTTTTCTCCAAATATTATACTTAATTCATCCTTTATAAAAATAAAAATACATAATCTCCATTTTTCACAATTTAATTTTACATAAAGTTTTAGTTTTAATATTAATTTTCAAATATTTTCAATGACATTATATTTTACATTAAAAATTATAATATAGTTATATCATTTGAAATATATTTTATTTGAAATATATTCAATTCTTTAATTTAATTAGAATTTAATATTGTTATATATATTATATGTGTAATAAACAATGTAAAATATTTTTGAAAAAAATGTAAAATAGATTTAGAAAATATATTGTTAACTTATTATTCTTTATATATATATATATATATATATATATATATATATATATATATATATATATATATATATATATATATATATTATATATAAATATATATATATTATATATGTATATATATAATGTATATATATATATATATATATATATATATATATATATATATATATATATATATATATATAATATGTATATATATAAGTATATATATATATATTATATATAATCTGGATTTATATTATATTTTATATGTTCTTGTTTAAAATTATAATTTTTGTTATTTAATATTTATGACTTGTTAAAGTTAAATTTGTAAAAATAATAATCTATTTTTATATCTCACAACTGATATCTTAAATTTTAAGTATATTTTATTATCTAATATTATCTATTTTATATTAAACATTTTATTTTATATTTTTACAACAATTTTTTATTATATACTTAATATTTGTACATATAAAATTAATATTATAAGTATTAATTATAACTAGATTCTATATTTAGTGAGAGAAATCATTAATAATTATTGTGAAAAATTCAAAGAATATGACTAAAATAGAATCATAATATGAATCATATATAAAAATATAAATATTAATCATTTATATAAATATTAAACTTTTTAATATATTAAAGAGTGTATTAATTTTTAAAACTTATTTATTATGTATATTTTTGCTTACATAAAATATAAATTTTAATTAAAAAAATATAATCTAATATAAAATTAAATTAATTTAAATATAGAATTAAATTATAAATCATAATTACAAATCACAATGTTAGATGTTAAAACATAAAGTATATAATAAAAATTTTTGATAACAAAATAAAAACTAAAATGTTTAATATAAAGTAGATAATATAAAACTTACTTTTTTATATTAAATCTAAAGTATAAATTATATACTTCACAAAATTAAATAGAGTATATAAGTTTAGAAATAAATTTTTAACATATATGCAATTAAATAATTTAGTAAATTTGATATAATATTTTTTTTAAAATTGTATAAATAGTATTATTATATAAAACTATATAAAAAATTAAATTATTTACAATATATATTGATTAATTATAAGATATATAATTTAATATTTAATGTAACAAATAAAGTATAATATAAGAAATAACGTACAAAATAAATTAGACTTTATATTTTAAATTCAATTGTAATTAATTTTATTTACATTGCAAAAATATACACTCTAATCGTTCTCTACTATAGAAATCTAATGTCTTCTCTACAAAATAAATGTCATATAAAAGTCAAATATCAAATAAATTTATATCAAATAAAACATTTTTAAAATATGTTTTTATAAAATACATATTTCATATATGATTTCAAAATATCTTCTACTTTTTAACTTTCATTGGTTAGGAATAGGCACGAAGGTAAGACAATATAAAAATGGTAGAGTTTGTTTGGAGTATAAACAATATGAAAATGATGGAAAAATAGTTGTTTTGAGTACATAGAAATGAAATATATAAAAGCACAAAATTGGTTGAGATAGGTATGGGCTTGGATTTTTATTTTATTTTTTAATTTAATAAGTTTTATTTGACGTTATCTTCAGGAATTCTATATTCATGGTGTACCTTATTTTTATAGTTATTTTACAATATTATTTTCTCCAAATATTTATATTTAATTTTTTCTTATAAAAATAAAAATGCATAATCTTCATTTTTCACAATTTGATTTCACATAAAGTTTTATATTTAATATTATTTTTTAAATATTTTAAATTTGTATATGGTGAGTTCAAAAGTATATTTTATAATCTAATATTATCTATTTTATATTTTACATCAATTTTTAGTATATATTTTATATTTTTACATATAACATTAATATTGTAAGAATTAATTATAATTTAATTATGTATTTACATTAAATTAGTTTTTTATTAAATTATATTTTTAATTAAAAATTATTTTATGTTTCATATTTTATATGAATGGATAAAAAAAATATACAATATCAATAAGTAAAATTTATATAGATATACTCTCCACTGTTGATGTGATTTTTTAACCATTGACTAAATTTCAAAAAACGGAAAGCGCAACAGATTTTCGCAAAATTTTCAGCATTTGTTCTTCACGATCTGCACATTTTGTTGTCGAAAACCACAAAAAAACTGCAAAAAAAATGGCCATGTTTTTTGCAAATCTGAAAAGAAGAAAAAAGTGTTGACTTTTTTTTTGGTATTTGGTGCATTCTGTTTGAGCTTAGTTGGCACCATATGTTTTTGGGTCTACATATGATGACAGTGATATGGGACTACCTCGTAGTTCTTGCGGAAGGCATCTAATTACACTACAAATGAGACGTACACACCTTACCCCTTGTGGGATTTAAACTTGTGACCTCTCTTTCAAGAGTACAAGTTCTCCAAACACTAGGCCAACTTCTATAAAGAAATAAACAGAAGGACAAGCAATCAGAAAGACGTAACAATAACATTAACACAAATATTCATAAAATGGCAAAACGAAACTGAATTTTACAAGCGAACCCACCAAAAAGAACATACACTGAGTCAAGATTAGTGTATGATGTTTAAGCCGGCCTGTCTACAACCATAAACATGCATGCATTTTTCACAAAATATCCCAACCAAAGTAACTGCGTATGTTAAACATATGTCTAACAATCCACACAAAGAACCAAAACGAGTAATCTATCACTAAAAATAGACCAACCGCTAGATCTGATGACTCCTCACAAATTTTACCCATAATATTTTTAACATTATTGAAGAGAAATAGAAGACTTGTCCACAATGAAAATCTTACAACGTTCTCATACAGCAAGAAGATTGTTTTCTTACAAACTTGTCCATGCCTAGTCATTGTCTTCGTTTGTTCCATCATCCCTTTCGCTTTTTGGAAGAAGAGAACATCTGCAGAGAGGGCAAGTATTCTGATACTCATCTGCCCATTTGTCTACGCAATCTCTGTGAAATAATTGACTGCAATTGCACAGCTTCCGAACTTCATCATCTTCCTCAAAGGAACCCAAGCAAACAGCACATATAACATCTGGATCGACCAAACAAAACCTCTCTGCAAAATCTCTGAATACAAAAACAGGTAAACTTTCTCTGGATGAAGTGGGAGCAGTCATTTGGGAATAAGAGCTCTGGATTTTGAGGAGGCCAAGGCAGGAAAGAAGCCAACAAATTGCACGGCGGAGATAATCTAAAGCGATTGGAGTAGGAATAACTAGAACCCGGCACCATTTTACAAACTTGAAATAACAAAGCAAGAGAAAATGCTCTAATGAGGGAAAGGGATCAATACACAAACTTCAGTTGAATAATCCAAAGAGAGCAGGAATATTGAGAGTTCAAATATTATGGTAGTGATCTGCCCATTTATCTAGGCAATCTCAGAAATAAATGACGGCCATCGCACAGCTTTGGAACTGGAAAAAAGGAAAGAAAGAAGTGTGGTGGACAATGGAACAAGACGAAAGGGTATCATTTTACAGACTTAGAATGCTGCAATGAATCGGCCCACCACATTAAAAATGGAGGATAATGCTGAGTTATTGGCCGTCTGATAGCAATTTACGTTGAATGGTTCTAAGCGCCCGAAATATCGTGAGTTTTGTTGGTTGACGTGGACATAGAGCTGTGCACATTAATCTCTCCTGTTGTTTCTCATCCACCTCACCTACACAATTTACTCCAGTTTTATTCTATTTTCTTCCCTCCTTTACAGTACTTCTAGTCGGTTATTTCTAGGCTATTCTAGATGTTTCCCTGTTAGGTTGAATGTTTGAGAAGGCCAAAAAGTTCTCTGTTTTTAGAAGAAAAGAGATACAGATTCTCTGTTTTAAGAATAGGAGATGGCACTGTTTCGAAAAGGAGCACAGGTAGCTCTCTGGCAAGGTTCCTATGTAAGCAAGTTTATATTTATGAATGAACAAAGTTAACCATCTTTTATTTTATGTTCTGTGTTTATTTTTATGGGCATTATCTGTTCTTGTCCCTGCCTCCATCAAGTTTTCGGCATTTCTGCATTCGAGTTATAATTCATAATTGGTAATTTGTCACTGTCTAGACCGCTTTTTAAGACTGGATTAAAATTCTTTATCTGCAATTTGGGGAAGGCGTTGCCTATTTAAATTTCACACAAATATAAATTAATATGTAAGATGACATATTTGTTTTTTGGTAAGTGGTTTTATTAGTGGGAATTTATATTTTCAAAGACTTACTTGGTGGAGAATGTATTAATAATATGATAGTTGGACTAAGTGCTTGGCATAATTCGATTTATTAATTCCATATAATTTATTTTTAAAAACAATTATTAATAAATCGAACTAATGATAAACAATTAGTGGAACCATCATTATTAATACATTTTCCACCAACTTTTGACTTTTTGGAAATTATAAATACCTTCTAATAAGACTACTTACCAATTTCTTAAAAACAATTTGTCATCTTATATATTAATTTATATTTGTGTGAAATAAAAATAAGCAACATCTTTGATATATATATATATATATATATATATATATATAGTATATATATATATATAATATATATATATATATATATATATATATATATATATATATAAAATATGAAAATACAAATACATATTATATGAAGTATTGTGTATTTATGTTTACAATTATTAATATGAATTTGTGAAATATTAAAATTGTTTTGTCTAAACACAAAATGATTTTTTATAATAAATATGTTCTTGATAATTTAAAATATATAAAGATATACAACTTTACATCCTAAATCAAATAGATGCGAGATATAATGAACAAACTTCTAACACAATTATTAGTCTTTCTCTTGATATTCATTTTGAGGCATCCAATGCTAGAAGTTCAAGTACTTCAAGACAAAATAAAAAAATTAAAAAAATGGATTACTCACCATTTCATACATATCTTATATCTATTACACATTTTAGATATCAAACTTATTTATTAACACCAAATTATAAGATAAGCTTGATTTTTCCTATGCTTATATTCATACCAACAAATTGATCATATTGGGAGAGCACAATGGATATGATAAATGAAAGTAGAAGAGAAGGAGACATTGTAGGGGTTTGGAATGGGGGATTCAAAGGAATTGAGTCAAAGGATGGAGGCTTTGATGCCGAAAAGGAAGATGGTGTGGATGAGGTAACTTTGAAGTGATAATCGGTTGTAACTTGGGGGATGCTTTCCTATTTTCCCCGGAACTGATGGATTTATTTTCTTTGTGGCCTTGTGTGTGAAATAAGGAGATTAGATTCCTTGAATTTAGGTTTCTTGGTGACATCATTGTTAGTATCCTAGTCATGGTTATTTCCAAGGACAATAATCTTTCTATTATATTTTGGAGCAAAATGGTTTGGTATTTTGGTCAAACCCTGTCTCGCAACCTCTCCCTGTCTTCTTTCAAGAGGTCCTTATCTTGTTATTGGTAAAGGTGACTTGGCTTCCATTTTAGGGTCTTTTTTTCTCTATGGTGTATATTAAGAGCTAGTCTTGGTGTTTTGAGCAATGGTAGGATCATTTGTTTCTCGTTCTATGGCTTCGAGTAGTTTTGTCTCAAATATGGTTGATTCCATATATGGGTAGTTGTTCCTTGGATACCATGGCTTTGGAGACTCGGTCTAAGGGTTTATCCCCTTTCGGTTCAGATTTGGTGGGCTTTTCTACTCATGTCAAGGTGCATCTTATGGGAAACTCCTATTGTGTGTGGTGTTTTGACTAGTTTGGAGCTTCATATTGGCCATGTAAGGTGACTTTTATGGTTTTTTTTCTTTAGTCTAAAGCCTTTCTTGTTATCTCTATTCATGGATTGTTTTTTAGAGGTTTTTTTTATTTTTAGTATCATTACTAAGTGAGGTATGATAGTTTTTTACTTGTACTACTACATACAATCAAGTTATAGCTTCATTTGTATCATATATATATATATATATATATATATATATATATATATATATATATATATATATATATATATATATATATATATATATATATATATAGTATATATATATATATATATATATATATATATATATATATATATTATATATATATTATTATACAATGATTATAGAGAATAGATATGATTATATATTATCTTATTATCATTATTGATGAATTATAATAATGATAATAACATAATAATATATATGTTAATATCATATTGAATAAATCGAACCATGTCCGATGTTCAGATTAATGTTCCAAGCATCGACTAATATTTACTTAACGACTCAAAGTAATTGCAGTCACTTATGCATTAGCATAAGCGACTGTTGTCAACGGTTGCTTATGCTAATGCATCAGCGACTGCAAGGAGTCGTGACTGCAAGGGGTCATGACTGTTAAGAGTCATGACTGTTCATTATGAAAGGGCACGTCTAACTATTACAGAACATATTTATATGTAATGATTGCAGGTTGAAAGAACAATCAATCACCACGGCATAGTTTCTTCAATCTGCAATCACATTACAATCACAAAGCATTATATATATATATATATATATATATATATAATATATATATATATATATAATATATATATATAGTATATATATATATATATATAGTATATATATATATATATATATATATATATATATATATATATATATATAATATATATATATATATATATATATATTATATATATATATATATATATATATTCAGTTATTATATATACACATCAGACATTATAAATTACAGCAGAAAATATATTCCAAAGATCATAATTCCTTAACATGGTATCAGAGCCTTGTTAAAGTGAATATAATTATGAACTATTATTTGATTAAAGAAGAAAGATATTACTTAAAAGAAAAAATTCATTCACAAATCATTTAAAAAAATGACTACCGGAATTAGGATGGAAGACAGATTGGAAGGAGCATCCAATTTTCTATCATGGAAAATTAGGATTACCACACTATTGCAAGAATTAGAATTAGAATCCTTCATAGAAGAAGAAAAAGACATACCTACAGATGAAGCAGAGAAAACAACTTGGAAAAGGAGGAACAATAAAGCCAAGAAGTTAATTGTTGATTCAGTCAAAGACTCTATACTTCCAAGCATAGCAAGATTAACAACAGCATATGAGGTTTTTAAGAAAATTCAAGAAACATATGAGATAAACAATACAAGTCGAATATTAACCTTGAAAGAACAATTGTTGTCAATTAAGATGAATAAAGGGGAAACAGTTACATCTTACTTCCTTAGAATTGCTGAAATTCGAGATCATCTATTCTCTATTGAAAACAATGTAGAAGACATGGAATTATCTCTAATAGCACTAAGGGGATTACCAACATCCTGGGAGAATTTTATTCAATGCATAAGCACACGTCCACCTCTACCAAAATTTGATCAACTTAAGAACGACTGTACTCAAGAAGAATCAAGACTGATTACCAGAGGAATAGGTCTAAAGAAAGAGGGAGAAACACAAGCACTCAACACAAAATCCCACAACAAAAAGAGAAAGTCTTTCAAAAGAAAGAGGGGATTCAAAAGAGATTTTTCTAAAATCCAATGTTATAAATGTGATAAATATGGGCACACTCATCGACATTGTCCTGAAAGGAAAAAGACTCAAGCCACCATAGCTGAAGCAAAAGAAATTCCACTCTTCTTTACAGCTCTCTCAAGTGAACTAAATTCCAATAATAGAACTTGGATAATTGATAGTGGTGCATCAAGACATATAACTGGATTCAAAAATCAGTTTGAAGCACTTGAAAATTATTCAACCAAAGAAGTAACTATTGGGGATAACTCCACCTATCCAGTAAAAGGAATAGGGACCTGTACTATCAAGATAAAGAATGGAGTATCCTTACAACTTAAAGATGTTCTATTTGTACCTGGAATCAAAAGAAACTTAATTTCTATATCAGGACTAGCAGATCAAGGGTTTCCTGTCACCTTTAATGAAGACAAAGTTCTACTGTGGCCTAAAAATTTAAATATAAAAAAATGCCACAATTATAGGGACAAGAGATGGTAGTCTATACAAACTATGTAATGACCAGAAAGCTGCACTAACTCATGAAATTACAAACCACAGTGAATTATGGCATAAGAGGTTGGGACATCTAAGATATAATGCCCTACCTATGATAAACAAAATCACTACAGGTCTTCCACACTTAAAAGCTAATCATTCTGGTATTTGTAAAGGTTGTGCACTAGGGAAGAATATAAAAGGATCTTTTTCTACAAGTGAGCACAAATCTAAAGTAATCTTAGAATTGATCCATACTGACTTGTGTGGACCCATGTCAACACCTTCCTTAACAGGATCACTATACCATATTATCTTTGTTGATGACTATTCTCAGAAAACCTGGATATACTTTCTTAAGGTTAAAGAATCAAGTGAGGTACTATCCAAATTCAGAGAATTCAAAGCACTAGTAGAAAATCAAATAGACAAGAGAGTAAAAGTATTAAGATTAGATAATGGAGGTGAATACAAATCTGACATATTTAAAGAATTCTGTAATTCTGTTGGGATTAAGAGGGAGTATACTGTGCCATATAATCCTCAACAAAATGGAGTAGCAGAAAGGAAGAATAGATCCATAATTGAAGCAGCAAAAGCCATGATACTCGATCAAAACCTTCATACTTCTTTTTGGGAAGAAGCTTCGAATACAGCAGTATATATTCAAAATCATTGTCCACACTCCATACTAGAAAATATAATACCAGAAGAGGCATTCACAGGGATCAAGCCAGATCTAAGTCATCTCAGGATATTTGGATGTCCTGTATATATTCATGTACCTAAAGAAAAGATGACTAAACTAGAACCATCAGGTAAGAGAGGTATACTTGTTGGTTATAGTGAAAACACAAAAGGGTGTCGAAACTATATTCCAGGACAAAAGTCTGTTGAGATAAGTAGAGATGTAAAATTTGATGAAAATAGCACATTTAAAAACTTTGAAGAAGATAACACTCTAGAGATAGAAGAAGACATCACTGCTGAAATTGAGAGGGAGGATATAGAAGAACTTGAACTTCCTGTCATTGAAAATGAGAATACTAATGGAAAGAAAAGGCCATTATGGGCAAGGCAAATAATTAAAGAAAATAATGTAGAACCAAATGAAATATCTCATGAGAGTAAAAGGACAAGAACTCAAAAATGTTATGCAGCTCTTATAACTGAAATCAATAACTCAGAACCATCAAATCCTAAGGAGGCATTATCTAATCAAGCATAGAGAGAGGCAATGATTGAAGAATATCAATCTATAATAAAGAATGATGTCTGGGACATAGTACCTAGACCTAAAAACAAAATCGTTGTCTCTTCTAGATGGCTATTCAAAACTAAATATGCTTCTGATGGAAGTGTTGAGAAGCATAAAGCTCAGTTTGTTGCTAGAGGGTTCTCACAGAAAGCAGGTATTGACTATGAAGAAACATTTGCTCCTGTAGCTCGGTATACATCAGTCAGAACCATTATTGCTATAGCAGCCTCTAAGGGGTGGAAGATACACCAGATGGATGTGAAAATAGCATTTCTAAATGGCACTATTGAAGAAGAAGTATACTTAGAGCATCCAGAAGGGTTTATTATACATGATGCATCTAAATATGTTTGTAGACTCAAGAAAGCACTATATGGGTTGAAACAAGCTCCTAGAGCTTGGTATGAAAGGATAAACAACTATCTTTCAAAACTAGGATATTCTAAAAATGATGCAGATCCTAACATTTACTTTAAGATAACAGATGGCAACATGGTTATCTTAGTTCTTTATGTAGATGATCTTTTAATAACAGGAGAGGATCATCTCATTGCAAGATGTAAGCAAGAACTCACTACTGAATTTGACATGAAAGACTTAGGACTCTTACATTATTTCCTAGGGTTGGAAGTGTTTCAAAAGGAAAGCCATATTTTGCTAAATCAACAAAAATACACTATTGATATTCTAACTAGGTTTGGAATGATGGAATGTAAGCCTTTATCCACACCTATGGAAACAAATTTGCACAAACTCAAAGTTGAAGCAGAAGAGTCTGAACCCTCTGATCCTACATTGTACAGAGAGATTGTTGGTTCTCTTATGCATTTGGTGAATACTAGACCTGACATATGTTATGCAACCAATGTTGTGAGTCACTTTATGTGTGAGCCCAAGAAAATACACTTAATGGCAGCTAAGCATATCTTGAGATATCTACGAGGCTCTATTGGATTTGGGCTAAAGTATGAAAAGGTAGAAATCAATCTTCAAGGGTATTCAGATTCTGATTGGGTTGGAAGTACTACTGATTGGAAAAGCACTACAGGGTGTTGTTTTAGTCTTGGTTCGGCTATGATCTCTTGGTTTAGTCGAAAGAAATCAGTAGTAGCATTAAGCTCCACTGAAGCTGAATATATGGTAGCATCCATGGGAGCACGTGAAGCTGTATGGTTAAGAAAACTATTATTTGGCTTGTTTGGAAAAACTTTAGATCTAACTGTGATTCACTGTGACAATCAAAGTTGTATCAAGTTATCTGTTAATCCAGTTTTTCTTAACAGGTCCAAACATATTGAGATCCCATATCATTACATAAGAGATATGGTAGATAGAAATATCATAAAGCTAGAGTACATTAGTACCGAAAAATAGAGTGCTATATTTTCACTAAGCCACTTGCAAAGCCGAAAATAGAATACTTCAGGAACAAACTCGGTATGATCAAGTTGTGATGTATGATCTGAATTCCTCTTATTTATAGTTTTTTTATTCATGAATAAATGTAAAAAATGTATATTGCAATATTGTGTAAAATGATCATTTGTGTGTGGGTTAACATTTCAAGGTGACGATCTTGTAAATGGTTAACCAAAGTGTCAAGATAGACTACTTAATTGTGTGTCCCGAATGTGCGGAGATCTTGACTCTTGTTATTACTGGATGTGTAATAACGAAACCATATCATGATAGACTACTTAATTGTGTGTCCCAACTGTGCGGAGATCATGATATTCAAGTCTAATTTTATGACAAGACTACATTAATTTGTGTGTCCCGAAGTGCGGATGTCATGATAGACTTTTGATGTTTAATACTCACTCGCTAAGAGGGAGTGTTAAGTTATAGCTTCATTCGTATCATATATATATATATATATATATATATATATATATATATATATATATATATATATATATATATATATATATATATATATATATATATATATATATATATATATATATATATATATATATATATATATATATATATATATATATATATATTATACAATGATTATAAAGAATAGATATGATTATATTATTATCTTATTATCATTATTGATGAATTATAATAATGATAATAACATAATAATATATATGTTAATATCATATTGAATAAATCAAACCATGTTCGATGTTCAGATTAATGTTCCAAGCATCGACTAATATTTACTTAACGACTCAAGTAATTGCAGTCACTTATGCATTAGCATAAGCGACTGTTGTCAACAGTCGCTTATGCTAATGCATCAGCGACTGCAAGGAGTCGTGACTGCAAGGGGTCGTGACTGTTAAGAGTCATGACTGTTCATTATGAAAGGGCATGTCTAACTGTTACGGAACATATTTATATGTAATGATTGCAGGTTGAAAGAACAATCAATCACCACGGCATAGTTTCTTCAATCTGCAATCACATTACAATCACAGAGCATTATATATATATTCAGTTATTATATATACACATCAAACATTATAAATTACAGCAGAAAATATATTCCAAAGATCATAATTCCTTAACACATACCTATTTTGCACTTGAGTTTTCTTTGTATATGTAACTAATTGCTTCGATTCAATCAGATACATATACAAAAGAGAAGCTTATTTTGGTGAAGTTTAAGAAGACTCATTTTCTTGATCAATTTTATTTTTTGTTAAGGACCTATTTTATTGTTTTCCTAGTCTCTTTTCACAAGTCCCCTATAGAGGTGGAGATTTTTCCTATGGAGGTGAAGAACTTCTTTGTGAGAAGGACTAGTGCATTGTTTCTACATCAGTTGTCTTCATCTTCATCTCCTATCTAGCCAATTGAGGTGATTGATTCTCCTATTGAATTGGATGATGTTTGTATTAGAGAGGTGGTGTGTTTCTATAAGGGAGCTATTACTTCCCTTGCTTTGGTTATTGATTGCAAGGAGGCTAATATTGGTCTTTCTCTTGTTTTATTTCCTCTCACTCATATTGAGGTAAAGACTTTGGAAGAGAAAGGGAATATTTAAATTTATCTCTAAATGGTTATGGGATCTTGTAAAACATCTTCTCTCTAAGTAGTGGCTTTGTCTAAGTGTTCTTGTCGCTTGGGCCGTTCATTTTTAACCTCCTTTAGGCTACAATTATTTAGCTAATTTTTGGGTGACTACTAGTATGTGTTTTATCTTTAGCAAAGTTTCATTTTAAGGTTTTAGATCTCGTCAAAATCTACTTCTTTAGGGTTTTTGTGTCCCTTCAAAACCTATTTTACCCTTAATAAAAAACAAATTGATCATCATATTTATAAGAAAATATCAAGTAGACGTAGACCATTTGTTAGGTTTAGGAGGCCAACATTTCATTTTATATTTAGATCACTTGTTGAAAACCATATAACCCTAGAGCTCCCCACTACATTATAGAAACAAACTACAATATTTTTTCCTTCTTTTACTCTCCCTCAAAGGTAATATATAACATTCATCACCACATTTAAGGCAGTTATGGTTGAAGTAAGTAAGCAATCTATTTATAATTCTAATTAAATAATGCCATGTAATATGTATACTCAAATATATATATATATTTAGATATATATATTGTGATTATTGGATACAATTTAGCCTTCTGTATGCACTCTCATTGGTATCATGTTCTTGGTAAACTACGACAAGGGTTTTCTTGGTGAATATGGCCTATTTGGATAACCAAATAGTATTTTTATATTTTTTTTACAAATGCCTCATTGTACATCTTCCAATAACTTCTTTATCTCAATATGATACATCATGTAAATTATAAAACCCTAATGAAGTAGACAACTAAGAACATAATAGAAATTACACCTAGATTGTAAAATATTATAATAAAATGTGTTAAAATACTATTTAAAATTAAATACACTTTATTAAAATAGGTCTTTTAAATTTTAAGGGTAAAAATGTATCCTCATTTAATAAGGCATAGTGTAATGAATTTGTTTTAGAATCAAATATGTAAAATATGTATTAACTAGCTAGAATTTTTGTCTACTCAAACATGATTTAGTGACCTAGACCAAGTTTATATATGATTTTTTTTTTTAATAAAAGAAATTCTTCCAAATTTTAGAAATAGCATAAGTGAAATGTAGCTACCAAGATGAACTCCAAAATTATGAAATCTAGCAAAAATATTCTATGAGAGAAAAAAATCAATACATTAGAAATTAAAATGCTTGAAATAAAAAAATAAAAAATAAAAAATAAAAAACCTACTCTATTAAATTTATTGCAAGGCTCAAATAAGTAATATTATCTCACAATTGAATGTGGATGCTAAATCTTTGTAGTATAACATTGGATATGATTCATAGTGATTTCAACATGCAGCTACATAATATATATTTAAATTTAATGATGAGTGAGTTGTCTTATTTATAGACTTTTCTATGAAAAATAAATTAGGAAATGGGGATGAGTGTGATGACCTGAGTCAACTTATCTACAAACTATTAATTGTTATTTTGAGACTAAGAAAGGATAACATTAGATTATCTAATTTGAATGATGAATAATTATGGACATCAAGTTTCTATTTGAAGATTGTTTTGATCAAAGAATGAAGTAGAAATTTATAAAATAGGGAATATTCAACTTGTGGGAGAATACTGAGTTTGTAAGTAAACATCAAGTTGACTAATGGATAAAAATCATGTTTCTAAATGAAAATTGAAGAGATAAAAATAGAAAATACAAGTGGATAATTAGTTCGCATTTAGTTTGGTAATATCTTATTATCTCAATAAATTTGTAAATAAAAATAAAAATTATCAAATGATAATACGAGCAAGTGAAAAAAGATGAGGGGCCAAAAGGGACCTTCTTATTCACCATTTGTTTTAAATAAAAAAAATTTGACCTTGAATGATACATAAAATTGTATATCTTTTAAAATACATTAAAGTGTACAACTTTTTATCCTAAATAAAATGGGAACAAGATATAATGCACATATTCTAACATAAATAACAATTATTATTTCTATATCATCAAAGTAATGTGATATTCATTTTGAGATATCCAATACCAATAATCAAGGTGCCCACAAGATAAAAAGAAAATTTAATGTTCACTATTTATACACATTTCATATTCATTACACATTTTAGATATCAAAATTTTAATGTATACCAAATTTTGAGTAGCACAACCTCTAGGAAATGTACCTAAATACATGTTCACTCCATATTTTTAATAAGCTTGTACTTTTGACAATGTATTATTATTATTGCGGGTTCAAGGCCCATCATGATTTTCACCCTAATTTTGGTCTACATGTACTATATTTTAAATCAGTAATAAGGGTTTTAAGATTAAGGGTTTCAAGTCTTAAGGGTTTAAGGGTTTAAAGATCTAGTATTTTAGAAGGGACTAATTCACCCCCCCTACCCCCCCTCTTAGTTACTTACTGCCTTATTTCCTAAAATTGGTATCAGATCCTAGTTACTTAAAGGAAGCATAACAACGTAATGGAGATCCAAAGATGTGAGCATATAAGAAAGATAGTCTAGGGTTTGATGGATCCCACTACAACTTGTGGAATAATTGCATGATATTGCATCTTAGATGTATTGGTGAATATTGTTGGAAGGTTACAAAAGAAAGTTACAATCCTCCTGCAAACCCTACAACTCCACAAGAGATTAGTGATGCCAGGACCAATATTAGGGAAAAGGAATTAAGGAAGCTTATTTGAGTATTGATTGATGATGAAATGACTAATATCATGGAATTGGAGTTGACTAATGAAATATGGGATAATTTGGGGACCATGCATGAATGAGATAAGGAACTGAAGGTTTCCAAGTTGAAGAGTTTGAAAGGTAAGTATGAAATCTTCAAAATGAGTGAAGAAAAAATATTGCCTTGTACATGCTTAAGGTAAATGAGGTTATGAAAGCTATCAAATGTGATGCAGGTATTTTAGATGAAGATGAGATTGTTTCAAAATTACTAAGATCTCTAGCCCCTACCTATAGTCACAAATTTGCATCCATTGAGGAGATTCAAGCAGTAATAGATGTGACAAGAGATAAATTTGTTGGTAAGTTTACTATATTTGAGCTTAGTGAATTGGTTAGACCTTTGCCTAAGGTTGATTTTGCATTCAAGGCTAGTGCACATAGGAAGGACATGCAAAGATTAAATTGGAGTGAAGTATCTTCAAGAAGGATGTCAATTTATGAGAGGAAGATGAAGGAAAGAAATGGAAGAAGAAGAAAGAGACCTTCAAGAGTTAGAGGTACTAATTGAAAGGAGACTACCTAAAGCCCATCCTGATAAGTACAAAGGGAAAGAACCTCTTAAATTTTTTACATGTAATAAGATAGGATACTTTGCTTCTATATGTCCAAATAGAATTATTCAATGGAAGAGAAGACCTATTGTTGTGAAGAAATGCTACTTTTCTTTTAGTGATGATGAAAGAGTTACAAATGATGAGTTTGATGGTGCTGACAATAATGATGATGAGTTCACATTATTTTTTGTCAAAGATGAGGATATTGATTCTGATGATGAGGATATTGATTCTTATGATGAGCATATTGATTCTAATGATGAGCATATTGATCTTGCAAATTCTATGCATACTAGTTCTACGAATTGTGTTGTTGAATAAAAATCCATTGTTGCTAAATTTGTTAGAAAGGTTGAATGGGTTATAAACAATGGTTTCTCTCACCATATGACTAGTGACAAGACTAAATTTGTGAGCCTTGAGAAATATGATGGTGGTATGGTAAGATGGGGAGACAACATTGGTGGTATGATCAAAGGTAGAGGTTCTATTTCTTTAGATGGTAAGAATAATGTAGATGATGTGTTATATGGTGAAGGTTTGAAACATAGTCTTTTGAGTGTTGGACACTTGATGATTAAAGGAAAAATAATCTTCTTAGTGTTTCCATCAATGCTAAAGGGGGAGATTTTTTGTAGGTTGCATGTGTTGGTATTGATGTCAATGTGTTTGTTATGTAGTTTTTCTAGAGGAACAGTATGTTCAGAGGTATGCAAAGGGAAGGTTATTGAGGATGAGGAGTTTCGCACCTTAGGGGATGATGTAGAGGTTTTTTACTAGGTTCATGTTAATTCATAGGTGTTGACATGATGATTTGAGTAACTAATGATGTAATGCCCCCACTAGGGAACCCAAGAGATATTAACCTAAAACATGATACTAAGTTTGCAGGATAAATTTTTTTCTTAAATATTTACAAACAATGATAAATAAATAAGAGGAACTAAAGCATAAGGTCCATAAGAACATAAACATAAAAACATAAATATAATCACCAAAGGTAGATTACACATCTCAAGGGTTCCTTGACATAGAAACTATGAATACATTTACAACCATGAATTGCATATTACATTATAAGTACAACTGAATGATAAAATACACATACTCATCAACATCCTCTACACATGTCGCATGGTATGTGATTACAATAAATTAAACGTACAAAAGAGAAATATAATATCAAGAATAGAACTCCAAGAAGATAGGAAAGGAAGTAACTACAAACAGGATCATCCAGCATTGGAACAAGGATGTTGGAGTCTCAAATGGTAAAAGAATCACTACCATCCAGCCTCGCGGAAACTTGTGGTTCCACTCCGACCACATTGAGGAGATAACATCAAATACCAAATGGATAGCAATACCAAACAATCAAGTAGACTAAGAAAGGATTCTAGAAGCTCCTCTCTCAAGTCACAAATCATAAGTCCAAGGTACACATAATAATCCCAGAGGCAACCACATGTAGGAAACCTAGAATGAAATTAGGGAAGTGTCATCACATGCGTCAACTCTAAGGTCACCTGGTAGCCTCTCTAGACTCCAGACCCTAGTGACTCTATGTGGATCACAAGTCCTCTCATGTACACAAGGAACAACTAATTATGTCAGACTCACCATCACTACTAGATTGGCAAGAATCTTCTCTCACTCCCATCCTTAGCCTATCCTAGCACTCAAGGCATGGGCGAGGTATCATTATCTTATTAATTCATTTTAATCCCCATTTAATTTAATATTATCACTTGATTAAGTAACCTATTTAGGATACCCAGGTAGCCACTTCCTGGCTTCAATGCCTCCAAAGTAAGCCACTTCCCTTCTAACACCTAGATAACCTATCCTAGGTTTAATAATCTCAAATCTTGACTCTAAGTCAACACAGTCTCATAATACTCAACAACTGGCTCCAAGAAGTGATAGGAACACATAATACAAAATCCATCATAAAATAAATTTCCATAAAGGTTGGGTTTCATTTGATCAATTTCAATCAAGTATGTAAAGAAAACAAAGATAAACAGTAATTCCTAAAACCACCTCTGGTAACAGTCCTATTGGGTTGACATACTAAATCCCTTTATACCCCAAATCACATAAGGTAATTAAAAGACAAATAATAGAATTTAATTTAATAAACTAGTTTGTAAATTTCATCATGAAATTAATTTATCCAATAATTGCTAATACATTATAATTACATTTAAAAACAATCAAATTCTAACCCTACAAATCAATTTATAACATCCACGAAATAAATTGATCCTGGGCATTAAAATTACTAACCCATTATAATTTTATAGTCTAAAAATATACCAAACTTATTTAAATTTAAAAATAGCAACCCAGTAATAATTTACCAAAATTCAACCATTAGCTCCAAATAAACAATGCTTAATTTGCATGAAATGCCCACTAAAATTAATCATGCAAAAATAAAACATAATTTCCTTCCCTAATTAAACATGTAAAAATACAAATTTTCTACCATTAAAATTATTCACACAACAAAAAAATCGCAGCTAAATATTTAAATAAATCTAGTAATAACACCACATTTATTTTCTTGCAAAATATATAAATATATTTTTTTTACAACATTTAAAAAAAAACTTACAAATTTTAGGGTAAAAGTACAATAGTGTGTCGCGATAGAGGACATACTGGGGGGGTCCAGTCGGAACTACGTGGTGCCCGTTAGGTGCTAGATGGTGTCTATGTGGCAGGGGGTCCGGTCGAACCCCCAAATGTCTATAAAAGAAAAAAAGGTGGCCCACGCAGGTCATTTTCATTCAGCGGGTTCTAGCTTGTGAGGAGAACTACAGGGGTGTTCCGGCCAGAAGAGGTAAGTACATTTTTTATTTTTTAATTTGAATATATTTTTTTAAGTTGTTTTTTTAATTTAGTACTAAATAGTTGTATTTTAATTAAAAATCATTATTTAATAGTTATTTTTTGTTTATTTAATAAAAAATAGTTGTAATTCAAATAGAAATATTTTAATTTAATAGTTTTTCTTGTTTATTTAATTTTTGTTTTTTAAAATTGTAGAAATAAAATAATACAATATAACTAATAATTTTTAGTTCATTTATGCATGTAACATGTATGTTTTTAAATTTCTAACATGTGACTAATATGACCAATTAAGACAAACATAACATGATTAAGATGACCCCTTAAGACCTAATAAGATTAATACCACATAAACAACATAAACAAAAATTTTAGAAATCAATTAAGACTTAGTAAACTCTAACACTAGAAACTAACATAAACAAAAATTTCATCTAAACCAATTAAGATCTAATACCTAACCAATGAAGCCTTAACAAGTGACTAATATTTAATCAATTAAGATGTATTAATTAACTCGAGTTAAAATTTAACATGTGACTAATATGAGTAATAACACCTAAATTGATTAATACGACCTAATAAGACTTAATACCTATTTTAATAAAAACTAATAGTCCACCCTTAAGAACTAATAGGACCTATATTTAACATGTATGTTTAAATTTGTAGTTCATGTATGCACGTTTAAATTTGTAACATGTATGTTTCTTAAATTTTTAGTTCATCTATCCACGTAACATGTATGTTTTTTAAATTTCTAACATGTGACTAATATGACCAATTAAGACAGACCTAGCATGATTAATACGACCCCTTAAGACTTAATACGATTAATACCACATAAACAATATAAACAAAAATTCTAGAAACCAATTAAGACCTATTAAACTGTAACACTAGAAACTAACATAAACAAAAATTATAGTGTAAACCAATTAAGACCTAATACCTAACCAATTAAGACCTAACTAGTGACTAATATTTAACTAATTAAGACCTATTAATTGACCAATTAAGACTTAACATGTGATTAATAGGACTAATAATACCTAAATTGATTAAAATTACCTAATAAGACCTAATACCTACTAATAAGACCTAATAGTCCACTCTTAAGAACTAATAGGAACAATACCTACTAATAACACCTAATAAGACCTAATACCTACTAATAACATGTGACTAATACTTGACTAATTAAGACCTATTAATTGACCAATTAAGTCTCATTAATACAAGTAACATGTGATGATTAATATGACCTCTTAAGACTTAGTAGGATTAATACCATATAAACAAAAATTCTAGAAACCAATTAAGACCTATTAAACTGTAACACTAAAAACTAACATAAACAAAAATTCTAGTGTAAACCAATTAAGACCTAATACCTAACCAATTAAGACCTAGCTAGTGACTAATATTTAACCAATTAAGACCTATTAGTTGACCAATTAAGACTTAAAACATGTGATTAATATGACTAATAATACCTAAATTGATTAAAATTACCTAATAAGACATAACCTACTAATAAGACCTAATAGTCCACCCTTAAGGACTAATAGGACCTATACTTGACCAATTAGGTCGAATATGACCTATTAAGACCTTATAGTCCTACCAATTAAGACCTAACATGTGACTAATACTTGACCAATTAAGACAGGATTAATTGACCAATTAAGTCTCATTAAAATACAAGTAACATGTGACGATTAATACGACCCCTTAAGACTTAATATGATTAATATGTTTATTAAATTTGTATGTACATGTATATATAGATTTCATTTTTAAACTAGATGATCTTAAATTTGTAATGTATGTATGTTTAAATTTGTAGTTTACATGTATGCATGTTTAAATTTGTAACATCTATGCACGTAACATGTATGTTTCTTAAATTTGTATGTACATGTATGTTTCTTAAATTTGTAACACATGTATGTTTCTTAAATTCAAGTATGTACATGTGTAGATATCTATATATATTTTCTTGTTTATCTATTACACATGGCATCGGGTAGAGGTTCAGCTGATTCAGGAGAGCCTAGTGTTTAGGGGGGGGGGATCTCATAGTGGTAGTGGTACTAGTACTAACTCCTCTCATAGATCAGCTGATACAGCACAGGCTAGAGAGAAGCTATTTGCAGACACTATTTAGAGATTGACATGAGCATTACTTGTTCTTGATAAGACATTAGCTTCACCCACCAGCATTCCCAATAGGGAAAGGGTGAACATTATTAGAGATGAGTTGGTGTGTATGATTGACATAGTTCAATCATACAACCCGTATCAGGACATGAGTATTGAAAGATTCTATGCTTCTTTGTCTCGCAGTGTTACTGGCACTGTGAAGTTCAGTGAGATCGATACAGTTGTTTCCACTCCTATGGTGAAGGAGATGTTTCCCCATTATCGAGACCTGAAGAAGGTCAGAGGGTACATGCCTATGAGATGTGAGGATGACTTGGTAGGACCGTTTATATATCCTCGTTGGTTGGTTGCTCACCATATGTGGCCCCAGAAGGATGAGTTGCCATTATATTTCTGTAAACAATTATTTGCAAAATTTCATTTGCACCTTGATGTTGATTATACAGATTTCCCCACTAATGTTGGGCAAGGGAAAGGGAGATTATCTGACAAGTTCAGAGCACTTGATGCCCCTGTGCCTGCTAATAAGTGGGCAAGGGTGGGTCTAAACCTTTTGGTCATACCAAAAGGTTTGGAAGTGGCAGGAGTGAGTGTTCCAGATGACACGGTGAGGATGGATGTTTTTTCTCATATAGCGACTATTTCCACACAGGTTCATGAGATATCCTCTGATCATGTGGGGAGATATATGTTATGGTCTTGTTCTAGCATTCCTTCACCTACACAGGATACATCCTCTAGTGCACCTGATTTATATGATATAGTCGACATACCATCTCCCCTGGAGGTTGTAGCTATATCAGATATAGATCATTTGCGATCTACAAGTGCATTGTTATCCAGTGATCTTCTTTCTACTTATCAGACCATATAGATGCTCGGTGGGATTTCACTCGGGGAGGTTCCATCATTTTTGAGGTCCTATATCATTTCTCAGCAGACTGCACCACCGACAGGTCCACGGAAAATGACTACACCACCACCGACAGCTCCTCCATAGCAGATTGCACCACCGATAGCTTCACAGCAGACTGCACCACTGATAGCTCCTCCGCAGCAGACTGCACCACCGACAGCTCATTTGCAATAGACTGCACCACTGACAGCTCCTCCATAGTAGACTGCACCACCGGTAGGTCCTTAGGTGACTACACCACCATCGATAGCTCCTCGACAAACAACACCACATACAGCTGATCATCAAACCACGCAGGCCACTTCATCATGTCCAGGTCATCAACTTTTTACTACATTGCTTACAAACAACCAGATTGATCCTGCAGTTATATCATTAGACTCGTCCAGTTTGAGCACTTTCCAGAGAGCATTAGAGACCACTTTGGTATATTTATAATTTAATTTAATTTTTATTCATTTAAAAATCTTACACATATTTGAAATTTGATTAATATATGTTATATATATGTGTACTCTAGGAGGTTATGTACAATGCTGTACCATATGGAGATTTAGAGACTCCACGTGATCCTATTCATCGTGATACACAGGTACATTGAGATGTTTGCTCACAAAATTAATTTTTCTATGATAATATGTATTTAAAATTTATTATACATTTATGTATGCATGACAAATTTTGTTTATTGTACACAGGCATCAGGAGGAGGTGCACCGGCATCAGGAGGAGGTGCGTCGACATCAGGTCACAGATCAGGACATGGCCCTACTTGAGCGACCATGTTATTTTAGATATTCCATGTGACATTTCATATATACATGCTATAACATTTCATAGATATTTTATTTTATACATGTAGACATTTTATACATGTAGTCATTTTATACATGTAGACATTTTAGACATTTTATACATGTAGACATTTTATACATGTAGTCATTTTATACATGTAGACATTTTAGACATTTTATACATGTAGATATTTTAGTCATTTCATATATGTACATGGTATATGGTTACATGTATTATTTCTTATTTTATACATTACATGGTATATGGTTGTGTGTTAATTCATATTTTATACATCGCATTACATATTTCAAACGTTACATATTAGATATTTTATACATGTTACATGTTATATGTTTGTGTGCTATTTCATCTTTTAGACTTAGTTTTATACATGTTATGTATACATTATGTTAAGGTGATGTAATTAATCAAAGCATACTTTTAATTAAGTAATCTAACTAACATAATTAAGTAAATTAACTAATATAATTAAGTAATTTAACTAACATAAATAAGTAGTCTAACTAACATAATTAAGTGAATTTGTAACTAAAATAAGTAGGTAACTAACATAATTAAGTAACTAACATCATTAATCAAAGCATACATTTAATTAACTAACTAATTAATCATTTTTCATGTAATTAATTAACTAACATACATACATAAAAATATACAATATATATATATATATATATATATATATATATATATATATATATATATATATATATATATATATATATATATATATATATATATATATATATATATATATATATATATATATATATATATATATATATATATATATATATATATATATATATATATATATATATATATATATACGTGTTATGTATACATTATGTTAAGGTGATGTAATTAATCAAAGCATACATTTAATTAAGTAATCTAACTAACATAATTAAGTAATCATACATTTAATTAACTAACTAATTAATCAAAGCATACAATTAATTAACTAACATACATACATAAAAACATACACAATATATATATATATATATATATATATATATATATATATATATATATATATATATATATATATATATATATATATGAGTTTAAACATGAAAATTCAAACTATAGAGTTCAGATATATGAAAGTAGAAGAGCTACAAAAAGAATTTTATTCTGAAGTTTATAGAGTTCTAAAGCTCGTCATACATATAGTTTGGACCCTCTCTATCTTTTATTATCTCCAAAAGTTTTTCATGTTCTTCAATAGACAACCTCCACTTCTGATTGACATTTTTTCTTTTTGGCAATGTCTCGAATTGCAACTTTTTTGCTATAACCAAGTGACTATTGTACACACAAAAGTAGTGCACTTATATGGATCCTTACAATCAAGAACACTAAAAAATGAGGCCTCAAAAATCAATCCATAGCTCTCTATGTATGGAGTTGCAAGATTTAAAATTGCTCTTAGCTAGAGCTATGAAGCTAATGACCTTGCTAGTCAACCACACAATGAGAGATTCAAGGTTGGAGACAAGGGCAACAATGCCAATGAATCCAAATGAAATGCAATGCAAGTAAACTAAGAATGAAGATGGAAGCTTAGCTAAATGATAACAATGCAATGCTTGAAAGGAAATCTAATCTATGAAAGGAAAATGCAAACTATACTATGAAAATAAAATTGCAAGTGTTACAATCTCTCCTAATTAAGCTAGATGAGATTAATCTATTGCATAAAGAAAATCTATACTAAGAATGTCATGATTATGCAACTATGAAAGCAAACTAAATGAAATGTAACAACAATGTCTTCAAAGCTTGAATGCAAGAATGTCTTCAAAGAGCTCCAAATGACCTAGAAAACCTGAAGCATAACATTAGCATGAAACATGAATGGATGTCAAATGAGGAGGAGAGCTCTCCTTTTATAGGGAATGAGGAGAAATGGACCATGGAGATTAAGAGGCAAAAGACTTAATCAATGGTGGAGCATCAAAGAGGAGCAATCCATGTACACAAATATCCTCCAATGAGAAAATAAGAGTTGACTTTTGTGTCTATACGAGACAAAAAGTACTTTTCTTCTTTTTATAAAATAAGAATAATATTTTATTTGTGCAACTTAGAATAAGAGAAAAAGTGGGGGCTTTTTATTTATTAAAAAGGGAGGAAATATTCCTTTTGAATAAATAAAGACTTTAGGATAAAATGTTTAGCCCAAGGCAAATAATAAAAAATGATGAAAAGGATTTGATCAAGGAAATTGATATAATTGATAAAATGTTGATTTTTGAAAACTTGATTCAGGGATTTGACAAATTGCTAAATGGGGGCCCAAAGTCTAGGCAACCATTTTAGGGTGCATACATTTTCCCCTCTTTGACTAATGTGTGATCGATGTGGGAACACATGTAGTCAAAGAATGAAGTTGCAATGTGAGATTGATTTGGGATCACAAACAACTTAGATGTGAGATCAATTTCGGATCACATCTGGACAAAACATAAACAAAGGCCTTTGAATATGAGGTCGATTCGAGATCACATCCAAAGTAGGAGATAAAAATCTCAAATTTGAGCAAAAGCTCACAAAAGATTTATGAATCAAGAGAATCAAGAGAATCAAGGATGAGAATCCCATAGAAACTGCCCCCTTGGAATCGAAATCAAAATCAGGTAGAGGAGAACAACAAATCGATAAAGATTAGATCAAATCATAATGAAATCATGATCGAAGATAAAAGATGATAGGATAACCATCGAGCAGTGAAGATATGCCCCAGTCTGATTGAGAAAGATATAGGATAAAGATGCAGTCAAACGTGAGAAAGGAGTGAATTGAATGAAGATGAATGAAAGACTAGAAGTTTGAAAGACATGAAAAAGAAGAAATGAAGATGCCTCAACAAAGATCGAAGGATCAAGCCTCAAAAGATTTAGCCAACTGCGCAGAAGAGGGTGAAAATTTGAAATGAGATTTTGACTATCAAGACTAACTCGGATTTTGATTTCGAGTCCAAAAATGGATCCAAGACATCGAAATTAGGTAGGGGTGCAATTTTCATGCAATTCTAAGGTATTTGAAAAATTAGGTCAAAAAGTCAAAATGCTATAAAAGGGGTAAAAAATGTCATTTTCAAAATCATTTGACTTTTATTGATTTAAGAATTTTGAAAGCTTAGAGAGAGAAAATGGCCAAGCCAGTAGCAGTGCCTGTCCATAAACATCGATTCGAGCGTGCCCGATTGCATGACCGGCCTCCACACTATGGTGCCCTGCTATGTTTTCAAGAAAACTCGCTTGTTGGGTCATTTATGATGATTTAATGCATTTAAACATGTTTTTAAATATTTTTTCAAATTTTCAATTTGTCCTTAGGGTGAAAACTTGTGCGACACTTTAGAAGTGTTGCGGCCTATGAAAAGTATTATCGTGCGACACTTCATGGGACAAAATAGTGTCGCACGCACATTGAGTCTAGTGTCACATGACATAGGATGAAATGGCACATGCCACTATGCGAAATGTCACCCGGACAAATACTGTCACACTAGTATATGACAAAGTGTCACATGACACTTAGCCAAAAAAAAAATAGTGTCGCCCAATAGAAAAATTTTACATGTTTAAGTTTTTTAGCAAAAATAATATGAGTCCTGACAATGTTTGATTTTAAAATGCTTTGTACCGATATTTTACATCCTTCATGATATGCTCTGACATCTGGCTTGGTTTACATGGCTTGCAGGAGCACTTCCCGATGCTGCGCATTAGAGCACCGCAGGTGACTAGGTTGAGATTCATCCGAGATCTAAATGATCTGGGCGAGGCTGACTTGAGGGTGATGGGCTTCTGATATCTATTATGGATGCCCCACATACAAGTCGATCATGGGTTGTTGACTGCTCTAGCTGAGAGATGGCATAGTGAGCACAACACCTTCCATTTGCCTACTGGAGAGGCATCCATCACTTTGGAGGACATCTATCGGATCCTAAGGATTTCGTGCTATGAAGATCCTGTAAGTATAATCATGGTTATAGATAGTCATAGTTGTAAAGTTTCCATATGATAGAAACTAACATGATTTGTCTATTGGTACAGGTTTAATATGATCAGGATTCCATAGAGGGTAGACAGGTGATACAGGGGATGTTTCAGGATGTTACTATCCTGGATCGGCACATTAGCTAGGATCGGCTGATGGATGAGTACGGCAGAGACTACCCCATACCATGCATTGTTACATCTTTGATTGGACAGGCTCTAATTCCGGATAGGAGTCAGAAGGGCTTCCCACTAGGCTGGGGGAGACTATTGGCAAACTTGGTGGCACAGCCATGTAGGATGGCCTGGGGTCTGGCTATCTTAGTGGACATGTATTACAAGCTACATGAGATCGTATACAGGGATGGGAGGACTTGGGCATGTGGGGCTATACTCGCATAGATATGGGCATGGGAGCACATAGCTGTAGTGCACCCACTAGTGCAGCCTAGGGAGTGTAGATATCCCTACATTCATAGATATAGTGGTTTCATCTCCCAGGCACATAGCGGACATGTTGCATACTACCGCAGGGTATTGGATGAGCTGACCTCCTTCACATGGAGGCCTTATAGGATAGTAGAGGAATGGTCTAACAGGAGAGAGCTAGACTACATGCTCTGTAGTCGACCATTGGTAGGTTGACATTTAGATATTGTCGAGAGATTTGCTATTACTTGAGTGTGGAGCCAATTTGGTCGGCAGTCGACGGTATTTGTGGAGACCACCACACATGCTAGATTCTAGGATGAGGAGGGACAGCGATGGCTGCTGATGCTAGACTACTAGCAAGAAGTACAAGATATGGCTACCATCAGGAGGGAGCCATGGGAGTACCTACCAGACATGGAAGATGCAGGGATAGATGCAGCATACCATACTGAGAGGTGGAGGGCCCCATTTCTGAGATTTACTATACCAGATGTACAGGTTGCCGCACAGGGGGGAGATGGAGGGGAGAGAGTGCTAGAGAGAGTAGAGGGGTTAGGAGCAGGTGGCCATAAATGGCTAAGGAGATGGAGGTCAGCTACTCCAGAGGATGAGGTGAGACCAGCTCACCGACAGGCAAGGGATCAGTAGGATCAACCTGCAGGAGGAGAGGATCTCAGGGCTAGGATACAGGCCCTTGAGACAAAGATACAGCAGCTGAGGATCACCATAGCCATGAGAGAGCAGCAACTCATAGATCAGCAGGCTAAGATCAAGCGACAAGAGAGGCAGCTAGAGGTTGCCTTAGTAGAGAGGCAGAGAGAGGTAGTGTGGGTGGCATACTACCATGGATTGTATATACAGGTAGTCCCCACAGATCAGAGAGTGCCTTCCTACTTAGTAGTAGTAGGTAGATCAGATGTAGTACATGTTGCCACACCACCTCCTCCACCACCAGGTCCCAGGGATGGTGGCAGCGAGTCCTAGGTTTAGGTTTAGATGTTTTGTTCATATCATGAGACATTGATCCAGATTTTGGGATCTCATATTGTACATTGTACTATATCATTCATATATATATATATATATATATGAGATTACTAGATTTTCAATATATCTTGTGTATCAGTCTCACTTGTGATGGATGTATCAGTTGATCTATTGTCTTGTTATTTTTCTCAAAAATATGTGTTAAATGATCATGTATATTCTCTCTCATAGATGTATGTTTAATCCTCATGTGTATGATGTAGTCTTATGTTACTGAAAATGACATCTCTTAGAATAGAGATATGATGATGTGATTAACCCCTTATGATGATAGGAACAAGATGTGATGAAAAAGATGAGTGAAAGACATGATCGAGAAAGGAAAGAAAGGAAATGAGTGCAGTTGACTAATAGGTCCACGAAAGATGAAAAGGAGAGCTCTCTCCATATGCAAGATGCAAAACTAAACTAACATGACCCTAAAAATGCAAGCTACTATGAAAAATGGTTGACTTGCAAGGTCACAATGCTAATAGACATCTAATTATCATCATCGAGTGTTATTGGTAGCGTCATAAGATCATACAATACTCACTAGTATAACTATGGGTATATGAATATGATCTATATCAGATAAAATGTGGGAATCCCACCTAGGCATCAAAGACATGTAGGTCAAGATGACTAGTGCAGTGAGATCACCTAAGTTTGATATGGCAAGATTATGCTTGTATCAAGACACGTGAAAGTCAAGATAACTAGAAGCATGCACTCGCATAATAGTCAAGGATAATATCTAGTAGGTCCTCAATGTCAAGTAGGTCAAGCATAAATGCTAATGACAATAAGGAATAACAAGATATACCCACAAGCAGATAAAGAAAGAAAACATGTTCTCATTCCCTCAGTCTTCTAGCTATGCATCATCGAAAACTTCTCAGCGAGAGACCACTCATCAAAGAAATCCTCATAGACAGCACACAAAAATAAATAAAGTCAAACATATCTCAATCGAGTTGATTGTTTAAGTGTGTGTGTGTTGGTCATAGAGTCAAAATCTGAGTATCGCATCTACAAATGAGCAATATCGCATCATACTAGACTGTAGGGTAAGACATCTGATAAGTGTTAAGAAACACTCGACACAAGGGTAGTGTTGAAAAACACTGTCTGGGGTGGTGTTGAAAAACATCTGCTTGTGAAATGCACCTAAAGGACCTATGCTAACAGGTATGCCCCCTAGACAAAGACAAGGACCAATTCCAGATCAAGTCAAATAAGGTCAACACATGATGGAGAAAGGTTCAGTGTCAAGGACACATGCTAAAAGATAAGCGTGCAAAGGCCTCAAGTACCGCCTATGTCCAGGTTTTTGTTACTTGGAATATTTTTTATTTTTCTCTTTTTTTTTTGTATTTTTGCTACCAGGGCACCTGTTTCCATGTTTTCACCAAGGCACTTTTTCTATTTTTTTGAATTTTTTGCATTTTTGTATATTTTGTATTTTTTTTATTTTTTATTTTTTATTTTTATTTTTTTTATAATTTTTTTTTGTATTTTTTTAGGATTTTATATACTTTTTAGGAGTTTTTTCAGCATCATATATGAATTTTTTTGGAATTTTTTCAGGATCAATAAGATATATACAAAGGATGCCCCCAGACAGAAATAGGCATTAAGGATAGAACTTCTTGAGGTGAAAAACATTGATAGGATCATTGAGTTGTTCTCCCTCTTCATCAGTTAACAAGTAAGCACCTGTCCCAAAAGCAGAAATGATGACATATGGACCAAGCCAATTAGGTTCAAATTTACCCTTCTGTTCTTGATTTTGTTGATTCTTTGGATTCTCACGTAAGACAAGATCTCCCACTTGAAATTCCCTAGAGCGGACCTTCTTGTTGAATGATTTGGACATGCATTTTTTACAGACCCTCATATGATCAAATGATACTTTGCGCTTTTCATCTAGAAGTTCTAATTCCTATAATCTCATGGCACGGTAATCTTCATCTGTTACTAGACCTTTGAGAGAGACTCTGAGTGAAGGGACCTCTATCTCTAAAGGTAACACTGCTTCAACACCATAAGTAAGGGAAAAAGGAGTAGCCCCTGTTGGAGTAGGAATACTTGTTCTATAGGCCCATAAAGCTGGATTTATCTATAAATGCCAATCTCTACCATTCTTATGAATTGTTCTATGAAGAATCTTTAGAATGGTTTTATTTGAAGCCTCTACTTGCCCATTTCCTTGTAGGAAGTAAATGGAGGACCAATGTTGTTTTATCTCGAACTTTTTGCAGAGATGTTTAAGGTCCTTATTTTTAAACTGACCTCCATTGTCAGTGATGATTTCAGAGGGTACTCCAAATCGAAAAATGATATGATTCAAGATGAACAATGAAACTATCTTGCCTAAGGCAATAGAAAGTGGGATAGCTTCTACCCATTTTGTGAAATAATCAGTAGTTGTGATAATGAATTTATGTCCACCTGATGAGTTGGGATGAATTTGCCCAACAAGGTCAAAGGACCAACGCTGAAATGGCCAATGAGAAATAGAAGGAATAAGCTCCCTACCTCGAGCATGAATCAGGTTTCCATGTTTCTGACACTTTTCACATGATTTGGCAAAAGCTATAGCATCCATTTGCATTGTGGGCCAATAGTACCCCACCCTAAGCAACCTTCGGGCTATGGCTAGACCATTGGAATGTCCTCCACAAATTCCCTCCTGGATGTCAACTAATGCTCGGTCGGACTCATCCTTTTCCAAGCACCTAAGAAGTGTCCCATCTAAACCCCTCCTCTATAAATCACCAGAGATAAGGGTATGGTGAGAGGCGTTACAGACAAGGTTTCTTCTTTCAGATTGGTTAAAGGTTTTGGGAATTGTGCCATCCTGAAGGTATGAATAGATAGCACCATAACAGGAAGAGTCATGACCGACCAAGGTACAAATGACATGGCTTTCAAAGGAGTCAAATATGGGATGGCGTAGCTCTTCCACTAGGAATTCAAATCTTGACTCATGTTGTTCCAATTGAAGGAGTGAAGCCAATGTAGCCATAGCATCTGCAACCTTATTTTATGTTCTAGGGATCTATTGAAATGTTACAAATGTGAAATAGCATCTCAATGAATCAACCATCTTCTTATAAGGCATCAGCTTGTCATCCTTAGTTTGGTATTCTTCATTTACTTGGTTGATAATTAGTTGTGAATCCCCAAAGACATGCAGCTCTGTAATTCCCCATTCGATGGCCATTTTCAATCCATTAGTTAAGGCTTCATATTCAGCAATGTTGTTTGTGCATGGGAACAACAATTTATAGGATTTTGGAATAGTATACCCATGAGGGGAAACAAACAATAGTCTGGCTCCTGATCCATTTTGCATATTTGAACCATCAAATAACATCTTCCAAGCTCTTGTAGTCATGTACATGATGTGCTCATCTGGGAATTCAACTTGCATTGGTGTTTTGTCTTTTATTGGAAAATTAGCTAGTTGATCTGCAATAGCTTGTCCTTTTATGGCTTTACGCTCAACATACGCAATGTCAAATTCTAAAAGAATCATCATCCATTTAGCAAGTCTACCCATGAGAGCAGCCTTATCAAGAAAGTATTTGAGAGGATCAATTTTACCTATGAGGTGTATTGTATGTGCAAGCATGTAGTGACACAACTTTTTGGAAGCAAACACCACAGCAAGGCAAGATTTTTCAATACTAGTATAATTGACCTCATAGGAGATAAGGTTACGGTTGATGTAGTAAATAGCTCTTCCTTTCCCAGTATCATCAATTTGAGCCAACAGTGCCCCCAGAGAAGATTCTATTGCTGATATATACAAAATCAATGATTTTCTTGGGATAGGAGGCATTAAAATTGGTGGATTAGCCAAGTATTGTTTTATTTGGTCTAGGCTCTTTTGACAATCCTCATTCCAGGTACATGAGACTCCCTTATGCAATGTCTTATTGAATGGCTATGCTCTATTTGCAAGCTATGAAATGAACCTCCATATAGATTGGAGTCATCCTTGGAGACTTCTCATTTGACTAATGTTCTTAGGAGGCTGCATATCTAATATAGCTTGAACCTTTTAAGGATCCACCTCCATTCCTTTGGCTAAAATTATGAATCCCAGAAGTTTACCTAAGGTAACCCCAAATGCACACTTTTTCAGATTCAATCTAAGTTGAAACTATTCCATGTGATCTAGAATTACTTCCAAATCTTTGAGGTGTGTATCCCTTTTCTTAGATTTAGCCAAGGTATCATCCACATAATCTTCCATATTTTTATGCATCATGTCATGAAATATTGTTATCATAGCTCTTTGATATGTAGCTCCTGCATTTTTCAATCCAAATGGCATGATGTTCCAACAATAGGTTCCCCATGCACATGTGAAGGTTGTCTTTTTTTGATCTTTAGGATCTATTTTTATTTGGTTATATCCAGAGAAACCATCCATTAAAGAGTATATTTCATAGCCCGCAGTCATATCCACTATCATATCTATATTAGGGAGTGGAAAGTCATCCTTTGGGAAAGCTTTGTTAAGGTCTCTGAAGTTTGTGCATACACGAATGGACCCATCATGTTTTGAAATTGGAACAATATTGGAGATCCATTCGGCATAGTCAATAGCTCTAATAAATCCTACTCCTAAGAGCTTTTCTAATTCAGCCTTAACAAGGAGAGCTATGTGAGGATGCATTTTCCTCCACTTTTGTTTTACTAGTTTAATTCCTGGATCTATAGATAGATGATGCATAATAAGATTAGTGTCAAGCCCTGGCATATCTGAATATGTCCAAGCAAAATTGATTTTCTTTTTCTGTAAGAATCTTGTATATGCCTCTTTTTCTTCTTCTGATAGAAACTGAGCTAGATGAATCACTTGTGGAGCCTCCTTCATATTTAGATTCACTGGCTGTGTAGGCTCAATGAGAACTAACGATCTGTCCTAAAAATAACTCAGCAATTTATTAAGTACCCCATCCTTAGGCACCTCAAAGAGGTTTTCACCTTTGGATATGTCTTTTCTTTTTACCATTTTGGGTTCTGACACCGCCACAAAGTGGTTTTTGCCATCAGAACCATCTCTTTTCTTTTTCTTTTCTTTTATTTTATGATTGAGGTACTTAATATTAGGCTTTGTCATACTTGTTGTAGGCTCGCTAGTGGAAGAGACTACAGGTTCAAGAGTGTTTAAATAGCAGGCTATCTCGTAGTCATTATGGAAAGTAAGGAGCTGAGGCTCTTGATAAAGCTGTGACAAGTCAATCAGATGGCAGTGGACAAGGGGGAGGTCAATGACTGGTTCAATATTATTGATATGGTAGGTATTATCTCTGGTGATCATATAGTTAGGATTCATCAAGTCTCCCTCTAAGGTACCTGAATTAGGGTTTGTCTCCCCAAATGAAGTATCATCCACTAAGGCAATTCGTGGAATCCAATCCTCTAGCCCTACACTAGACTCGTTACCTACCTCGAGTTGGGACTCAAATGTGTGGACAACAGCAATGTCCAAATCAAGAGTGGAACAATTCGAGAGGGTCTCCCACTCATACTCATGTGAGTTTGTGTCAGAATCCCTGCAGGCATGTTTGCACCAACCATATTTTTTAGGCCTTGAGATAGAGGCACCTGGGTCACCGAGGGTGAAACCTTCTTGGATATCATTTTGAGATTGATTAGATCCTTCACCATGAGTTGTAATAGAGGATTGTTCCTGTTCAAAACTTGTTGGATCAATTACGGAAGCATCTAGGTCTCCCCAAAGGAGATTAATGGAAGGGATCCAATATTCACACTCATCTTGCTGGTTTTGCAAATTTGGCACATAATTAGACTCATCATCACTATCCGTCCTAGCTAGGATAGGAGAAAATTTTTCATTTTTTCTTTCAAAACCTAGGCCCACTGTTGTTTTAATTCTCCAACCAAAGAGAGAATGATCAAGAGGTTCCACTTTAGCATCTAACCTATGACTGAGAGGTCCATGACTTGGGTAGCCCATGTTTTTAACCAGAGTATATCCTCTCCCATAGGTCTTAGGAGAAGGTGCAAAATTCTCCTTATGTTGGTATTTTTCTTCTCTGTAAGTCCAATCTCTGACAGCTACTTCCTCTTTCTCTTCCTGAATAGGCACTGAGGACTCTACAAATTTCCCAAACAAAGTCATGGTGGAGGATGAAAGTTTCCTCTCGAGTGAAGGTTTTCCATAAGACCTAGGCGAGATTGGCATTTTTATGAAGGAATCCATTTTGTAATCTCCCATGCCAAGGTCAACGGACTTAAATTTATTCTTACACTGCTCAAGAGCACCATCAAAATTGTCAGCTTCTGTATTTAAGGGAACATGTGAGCCAACTGAAACTGCATTGATAGATAATGTGCTATCCCCTGGTATGCAAACTTCAACACCATTTTAAGGGAATTTAACACATTGATGGTAGGTAGATGGCACCACTTGCATGTCATGAATCCATGGTCTACCTAAAAAAATATTGTATGCCAAAGGTTTGACATCAATAATCTAAAACAAAATGTCCTTTTCCATAGGACCAATTCTGACAGGAAGAATGACCAATCCTTTAGAGCTTCGCTCTACTTCATCATAGGCCTTGATGTTGATCTTCTTCCTAGTGTCAATAATTTTCTTGAAATATCCCAAGGCTTTCAATAGACTCAAAGAGAAAATATTAAGCCCGACACCCCCATCTATCAACATGCGCCTGACATGGGTTTTATGGATCATGACTTCAATATGGAGGGCCAAGTTATGTGGGTGACTTAGTGCTTTGTCATCTTCTTTGAAAAATGTAAGGTAATGAGGGCTAGCAAGGTGACTAACCATGTCTTTGAATTGGTCAACATCTATGTCATTAGGCACACTGGCTACTCGCAAGGCATCCTCAAGAACACGCCTGTGTTTAGGAGACAAATCAAGGAGCTCAAAAATAGAAATCTATGCTGGCATTCTCTGTAACTGATTGACAAGGTTATAACTTACATCCGGAACAACAACAAACTTAGGAGGAACACTATTTGACACTGGTTGTTTTGACTTGCTAGAATTAGGACCTCGAATGACAACAGGACCTTGGGACTGACTCCTAGTGAGAGCATTAAGAGGTTGAGACAATCCTTCAGAACGAGGGCCTCTAAGCACCACAATGGGTCCTTCATAAAAAATGGGGGATGAGTTTCCTTTATAACCATAGGGATCTCTCCCAGTGATCACATTGACATCATTGTCCACAAATTCAAGCATATTAATGACATTTTCAGTAGTTGTATAAGTGTAGTTGATAGTGGCCTTGCCATTCTTACTCTTAGAGTTCTCTCCTTTTTCATATTTGGGCAAGGGTTCTTTAAAAGCTTTGTGGTCAGTGTTTGTGGTCAACCCATCAACTTGTAATCTTCCACTTTCAATAAGATCTTGGACAAGATGCTTAAGTCTAAAACAATTTTCTATATCGTGTCCAATTCCATTGTGAAAGACACAAAAAGCCTTCTCATTCCACCAATGAGGCTTAGGATCTGGTATGCGGTGCTTGGCAGGATCCTGAGGTTGTGCCAAATTATGAGCAATTAACGTCTTGAAAATTTCTACATATGAGTCCCCAAGCTTGGTAAATTGTCTCTTTTCTATTTTAGATCTCCCTTGATACTTGGGTTTAATATCTTATTGTTCTGAAGATGTTTGTAGCTTCATGGCTTGGATTGCGTTAGAGAGATTAAGAACTCCTTCATTCTTAGGTTGTGATGAGTCAACAACCCCATCATTAACCACTTGCTTATTCTTATTCCAATAAGAGTTCTTTTTGTTCTTATTACCATTATGATTGTTGTTTTGGCCATTGTTGTTATTAGTTGTTTTGGCCAAAATGCCTTGTTCTTTTAGGACATCTTCTATATGACATGCAGTCTCTACCATGGTATCAAAAGAGCTAAAAACCATTTTCCTCACTTCATACCTTAGCTCTGGTATTAAATTCCCCACAATTATGTCTATTCTTTCTTCCTCAGGAATCATTCTAGGATACTTCGAGCACAACCATCTCCATCTTTGCAAGAAGGTGACAAAAGGTTCTCCTTGATTTTGTTTGAGTGTGCACAAATCAAGCATTATGACTGACCTTGATAGATTGTAAGAAAAATGTTGGACAAATCTTTGAACAAGTTCCCTAAACGTCTTCACTAGAGGAGTAAGGTTGGTGAACCACTCCATAGCTTGACCTTTTAGGCTCCTTGGGAATAATCTCATTAAATAGGAGTCTTCATGATGAAAAGCAAAGCTCATTATGTAAAATTGTCTAACATGGTCATGAGGGTCACCAATACCATCATATTTGTCATAAGTTGGGAACTCAACCTTCTTAGGAAATTCAATCATCACCACACTTTTGTCTATAGGGTTGGGACATATGGAGTCTAAATTGAATGTACTCTTAGGAGCTCTCATTTTCTCTATGTCCCTTTGCATTTGCATGATCACTTCATTGGTTGAAGGATTTTGTTTTTTAATCTTTTGGTGCACATCAAAATCATATGGGACCTTAGCACCTTTGTTGATGAGACTTTCTAAGAACTGATCCTTGTTTTTCTCCACATATCTTTCTACATATGCTTGAAAAGATAGTTCTTGCTGCATAGTCATAAAATCCATATGATCAAAGTTGGCATAACTTCCTCCATGTTGAGAGCCATGATGAGCTCATTGGGAGGGTTGTCTTGAATATCTGGGAGGTGATTGTCTCCTATGATGGTTATGTCGAGAAGTCCTTCTTCCTCTAGGACTAGGTGATCTCGAAGGAGTCCTTGACCTTCTCCTGGTCCTTGAACTTGCTGAGGGAGTAGATGGTGGAGAGTTGGTTCCACTGTGGGTACCCCTATTTTTGAATTGATTATGAAGTTTTTGTGCTAGGATCCTATCTTGTTCTTCTTGTGTGGCTCTTCTCCTTATGTCTAGCAAAGCTCATTCCTCATCCTCCAATTGTTTGAACCTTTCTTTCTTAGCAGCTTGTTCATCTAAGAAAGCTTGTTTTTCTCTTTCAATCCTCTTTAACCTATCACTTGTATATTGTGAGGCATCTCTAAGAGGAGAAGACTTTCTTGAATGTCTGAATATATTAGGTGCATTGATGTGAGCATCACCTGACTCATTGTTTTGGTTATCGGGTTGTGACCGTGCATCCGAGTGAGCTTTCCTATAGTGTTTCTCTACTCATTGGTGAGCATCCAAATACCTATCATTGATAGGAGGTGATCCAGGTGGACTATCAAAAGAAGACCCAGCAGACATCATGTCACCCCTATGTCATTGGAAAATGTCATTAAGAGTTTGATTCATTACTTCCCTTTGTTCTCTTGTGAAAGTATAACTCATATCCATATTCGATGAAAGTGGTGCCACAGAGGTACTCACTTCATTATAATTACTCTTTGGATTGAAACAGACCTCAGACTCACTCTTTGGGGATTGGCCAAAAATAGGTTCCTTTCCCTTTCGTTGTTGACGAGTCTTAACTAAGGGTAATTGATTGAAGACAACTGGGGGTTTCTTCCCTTGATTTACTTGGTACCGAGTTGTAACTGACATGAAAGAAAAAGATCCTTAATGATAAGGTGACCTCACAAAGTGTCAACACCAAACTAGGATAATTGAAGTTCTCTAATGTCAAAAAGAGATGGAAAGATAGAAATAAAAGGGGCTTTACCAACACTATCAAAGAGGTGCCTCAAATCAAAGGATGAATATCTTTGCACTTTTGAATCAGGAGGTTGGACTAGGCCAAAATATAATTGAATTTGAGATTTGGTGAAAATGATTTGGACAAAAGGAGCACTAAAATTCTCCAAGAATGTAGCTAACAGTTCTAGAGATGTTCTTTCTCAACAGGAATAGTCTTCTAACTTGGCAATCCTTCCCAAGGTGACGTTGTAAATCAACTAATACTAACCCTAGAGGGCTAAAACCAAAAACTCAAGGTCAAAATAGGCTTGCAGCGGCAAGATAAGTAACCTTCCTAAAGACCCAACCAACTAAAAGCAAGTGAAACTAGGTATACAATAGCAAAATCTCAAGTGACAGTCTCCAGGCAAATAGTGCGCCACTTCACCTAATGTCACACGACATAGTCCAGGTAGACAGAGCGACAATTTCTAGGTAAGAGAGGTGATAGTGTTTCTGGGGTGGACTGGCGCATGATAGTTCTCAGAATAGGGGGTGATAGTCTTTCAGTGTTGCATGACTCTTTGACCAGTGAGTGTCAAAATCTTAGTTTTAAGGCTTGTTCGTTCAAAATTTTCAATCTGAGGGTTCATTTTTTGATTCCAATCACAATGATAGCATTAATTCGATAGGTTTTCAAATAGTATGGGATCAAACATGTCTCCAAGCACTTAGAACAAGGGTAAAAGCAACCTTGCCAAGAAAAACAAATGTGATATCAAAAATTGAAAAAAAACACCCTATGAATGCTATCGATTGTTTGAATGTTGAGAACGTTTACACTGGTATAACACAATCGAAACCACTTTAAGCAATATCTATCCTAAAAGGTCAAGGCTTAGTACTTAACAACTTGGCCCACACTTGATGCTCCCTTGACTCACACAAAGTGGTTGCCCACAATAGATATTGGCTTTGTCGTGGAAGTGCCAAAGACACAACCAAAGGAACATAGATGGTGGGTAATCTTGGGGTGATCCGGGTTATTCCACTTGGATCAATCCTTCCACAAAGAAGCTAAGAGGCAAAATAGGATGGCCTCTATGTATGGTTCTTAGTAAGGCCTTCCGTTCGTAGTACCCCTCTTGCTCCTCGTAAAGGACTAGGACCTTGCGGCCTCAAGGGTACCTTAAGCATTCTTGCTCAACATTTTCCTCATGGTCACAATCCCACAAGTACTCACATCAAGAAAAGACAAGCACTACATCTACCAAGGTTTTGTGTCCTCGATAGCCTTGAGATTATAGTGGGTTGGAATAGCTTGGTATTAGCTTCTCCCCACTTGGGTCGTTTCTCTTGATTGCACAAGAGCAGGCCCGCTAAAGGATTCTAACAATCTAAACAAAAATGGATCAACTTATGAGATTCAAAAATTTTGTTTCCCCACAAGGGTGAAGAGCATACTCCCCTTATCCCAAAGCTTTCTCCCAAACACACCAAGCAAAGTTAAATTACCCTCTTTCTTCCAAAATCCTAAGATGGGTCAAGATTTTTTGGTTCACCACAAGGGTGAAGAGCATACTTCTCCTACCACCTCAAAATTCCTTCCACAAGATATTAAGTGCCTATGAAATGAAACAACTAGTATATGCCGCACTCAATCAATAAAGAAAGAAATTAAACAAGCACTTGATTTGTTTTCCTATGCTTTGGGCAGCCCTACAAAAACTGTTAGTAGCCCTTTTGGCATGCAATGCATCAATTTTTTTCAAGCAAGAGTACCTACAAAGCAACTTGTTAGCTTCACAATGGTTAGAACAATCCTAAAATCCAATTAGCTCCAAGCAATCCACTATCAAAAAGTATTTAAAACACTAAAGGTGGATCACTTAACCCTTCAAGTGAATGTGAAGCAAGTCCAAAAGTGGAACATTTAACTCTTCAAGTGCATGTGAAGTGAGTCCAAAAGTAGAACATTTAACTCTTCAAGTGAATGTGAAGTGAGTCCAAAAGTGGAACATTTAACTCTTCAAGTGAATGTGCAGTGAGTCCAAAAGTGGAACATTTAACTCTTTAAGTGAATGTGAAGTGAGTCCACAAGGTGGAACATTTAACTCCTCACACAAACTCAAAGTGAGTCTAAAAGTGGAACATTTAACTCCTCACACAAACTCAAAGTGAGTCCAAAAGTGGAACATTTAACTCTTCACACAAACCCAAAGTGAGTTCAAAAGTGGAACATTTAACTCCTCACACAAACTCAAAGTGAGTCCAAAAGTGGAACATTTAAATCCTCACACAAACTAAAAGTGAGTCCACACCTTAGAAAACTAATGAGATCAAGAAAGCATAAGAGGGAGAACTTTGTGGAACATTTAACGCTCTTTTCAAGTAGACCCCTCCCACATGTATGAATGCTAACCTTGCACCCAAAGGGAAAATAACGAGGGGCGATTAGAAATAAGCAAGTCCAACACCCAATTTAGCTAACAAGCTCAATCAAAAGTAATCTAAAGTTTCTTATCAACACTACCCACAAATGAAAAAGGGGTTGAATCAATGGAATATTTAACTTTCCAAGCAAACATAGGGTGAGTCCAAAAAGTGGAACATTTAACCCCCTATGCAAAGAAGGAATGAATCCATGCCCTCAATCACTCAAATGAGATGTTTGATATTGGAAACCAAAGAGCATTCACAAACTATCAAAAACAAATCAATGTTCTTTTATTAACCCAAAAGAGATGTGCCTATGAAAGCAAGTAAACCAACTGAAATCTGGAAATGCAATCTATTTAGCTACAGCAAATCAAACTAACAAACAAATCAATCTAAACTCGGCTAAAAGGGTCTGAAAAACTCACTGTTAGGTACAAGTGATAGTAAAATCACCAGAACTGTCATGCACCACTTCTCTCTATACTGGTGTGACAATTCTTCCTGGGGTGACAGACTTCAAAACCTTCAAATTCTATTGTGGCTCCTTCCTCTATTTTTGGTGCTTACAACTATTAAGGCTTCATCGGATGAGATTTTTTTTTTCTTTCTCCTCATGTCTTCGCTGAGAAGACTAGCCACTACATCATAAAAAACCAGCTTGTTCCTATCGGATACCAAAGTGCTAACTGTTGTCACAACTCCATCCCAACTATTGGGTAAAGAACACAACAAGAGAACAACCTTTTTCTCATCATCTTGTGCCATGGAAACTAAATTTTCTTGGTTGATTAGAGTGTTGAACTCATTGATGTGGTTTGTGATGATGCCTCCTTCCTTCATCTTCATGAGTTCGTAAAGCTTCTTCATGATGAAGACTTTGTTTGCAGTTGATGCCATTGCATACATGGTTATGAATTTATCCCAAACCGTTTTGGTTGTTGGGTCAACTGAAAAGTTGAAGAGAGTATTGTTAGATAGTGAGAGAAATATAGTTTATTTTTCTTTCTTGTCAAGAGTTTCTCAATCTTCATCCTTCATCTAAATTGGCTTCTTCAATTTCCCTTCAAGTGCGAGTGAAAGGTCTTGCTTTATTAGCAAGGATTCCATTTGTACTTTCCACAAACTGAAATTCTATCCAGATAATTTCTCTACCTTCACTTCTTCCATGATTCTAGAATTTCAACCACCAAAATCTCAACCAACAATCCTACCTTTCTTTTATACCAATTGTGAAATAATGAGAAGCGCAAATAAAATGAATAAAAAAATACAGAAATCAGAAATCAGAAAAAGAGACAAAACATTGAACACAGATTTATAGTAGCTCACCAATTTGGCCACGCCCACTTTCAACAAGGGAAAATCTCTTATTAATATCTTTTAGTTTTGTTTACACACTACAACAATTCCCTTCAGCAATTGAATAAAACTAAATAATATCCAATCAGCTTATATGAAGCTTTCAAATAAAAATGAAAGGACATAAAATTGGAGGGACAAACAATATGTGAGCGTTGGGCTTCATACACCCAACCCAACTATGTAAGTACATGCAAATGAAATATATACGAGCACAAAATTGTTGAGATAGGTATGGGCTTCTAGTAGGGATTCTTTTCCCTTATCAGATGTCTTTACAAGATTTGAACCCTAGTGGGCTCAATGAGAACCATTGAACTTCACCAATCAACCAAATCACAATTGACATTCTATTTTCCTATAAATGATTATATTTTATACTTTAGATTTATAGTGAACATTGTATTATCTTATTTATATTATATTTTATATGTTCTTGTTTAAAAATTATAATTTTTGTTATTTAATATTTATGACTTATTAAAGTTAAATTTGTAAAAATACTAATCTATTTTTATATCTCAACTGATATCTTAAATTTTAAGTATATTTTATTATCTAATATTATCTATTTTATATTAAACATTTTATTTTGTATTTTTACAACAATTTTTTATTATATATTTAATATTTTTACATATAACATTAATATGTAAGTATTAATTATAACTAGATTCTATATTTAGTGAGAGAAATCATTAATTATTATTGTGAAAAATTCAAAGAATATGACTAAAATAGAATCATAATATGAATCATATATAAAAATATAAATATTAATCATTTATATAAATATTAAACTTTTTAATATATTAAAGAGTGTATTAATTTTTAAAACATATTTATTATGTATATTTTTGCTTACATAAAATATAAATTTTAATTAAAAAAATATAATCTAATATAAAATTAATTTAATTTAAATATAGAATTAAATTATAAATCATAATTACAAATCACAATGTTATATGTTAAAACATAAAGTATATAATAAAATTTTTGATAACAAAATAAAAACTAAAATGTTTAATATAAAGTAGATAATATAAAACTTACTTTTTTATATAAAATCTAAAGTATAAATTATATACTTCACAAAATTAAAATAGAGTATATAAGTTTAAAAATAAATTTTTAACATATATGCAATTAAATAATTTAGTAAATTTGATATAATATTTTTTAAAATTGTATAAATAGTGTTATTATATAAACTATATAAAAAATTTCTCTGGATGAAGTGGGAGGAGTGATTTGGGAATAAGAGCTCTGGATTTTGAGGAGGGCAAGGCAGGAAAGAAGCCAACAAATTGCACGGCGGAGATAATCTAAAGCGATTGGAGTAGGAATAACTAGAACCGGCACCATTTTACAAACTTGAAATAACAAAGCAAGAGAAATGCTCTTAATGAGGGAAAGGGGATGAATACACAAACTTCAGTTGAATAATTCCGAAAAGAGCAGGAATATTGAGAGTTCAAATATTATGGTAGTGATCTGCCCATTTATCTAGGCAATCTCAGAAATAAATGACGGCCATCGCACAGCTTTGGAACTGGAAAAAAGGAAAGAAAGAAGTGTGGGACAATGGGAACAAGACGAAAGGGTATCATTTTACAGACTTAGAATGCTGCAATGAATCGGCCCACCACATTAAAAATGAGGATAATGCTGAGTTATTGGCCGTCTGATAGCAATTTACGTTGAATGATTCTAAGCGCCCGAAATATCGTGAGTTTTGTTGGTTGACGTGGACATACAGCTGTGCACATTTAATCTCCCCTGTTGTTTCCCATCTACCTCACCTACAAAATTTACTCCAGTTTTATTCTATTTTCTTCCCTCCTCCTTTACAGTACTTCTAGTCGGTTATTTCTAGGCTATTCTAGATGTTTCCTGTTAGGTTGAATGTTTTTGAAAAGGGCAAAAAGTTTTCTCTGTTTTAAGAAGAAAAGAGATACAGATTCTCTGTTTTAAGAATAGGAGATGGCACTGTTTTGAAAAGGAGCACAGGTAGCTCTCTGGCAAGGTTCCTATGTAAGCATTCGAGTTATAATTCATAATTGGTAATTTGTCACTGTCTAGACCGCTTTTTAAGACTGGATTAAAATTCTTTATCTGCAATTTGGGGAAGGCGTTGCCTATTTAATTTCACACAAATATAAATTAATATGTAAGATGACATATTTGTTTTTTGGTAAGTGGTTTTATTAGTGGGAATTTATATTTTCAAAGACTTACTTGGTGGAGAATGTATTAATAATATGATAGTTGGACTAAGTGCTTGGCATAATTCGATTTATTAATTCAATATAATTTATTTTTAAAAATAATTATTAATAAATCGAATTATGACAAATACTTAGTGGAACCATCATTATTAATACATTTTCCACCAACTTTTGACTTTTGGAAATTATAAATACTTTCTAATAAGACTATTTACCAATTTCTTAAAAACAAATATGTCATTTTATATATTAATTTATATTTGTGTGAAATAAAATAAGCAACATCTTTGATATATATATAATAAAAAATACAAATACATATTATATGAAGTATTGTGTATTTATGTTTACAATTATTAATATGAATTTGTGAAATATTAAAATTGTTTTGTCTAAACACAAAATGATTTTTATAATAAATGTGTTCTTGATAATTTAAAATATATAAAGATATACAACTTTACATCCTAAATCAAATAGATGCGAGATATAATGAAGAACTTCTAACACAATTATTAGTCTTTCTCTTGATATTCATTTTGAGGCATCCAATGCTAGAAGTTCAAGTGCTTCAAGAAAAAATAAAAAAAAATTTAAAAATGGATTACTCACCATTTCATACATATCTTATATCTATTACACATTTTAGATATCAAACTTATTTATTAACACCAAATTATAAGATAAGCTTGATTTTTCCTATGCTTATATTCATACCAACAAATTGATCATATTGGGAGAGCACAATGGATATGATAAATGAAAGTAGAAGAGAAGGAGACATTGTAGGGGTTTGGAATGGAGGATTCAAAGGAATTGAGTCAAAGGATGGAGGCTTTGATGCCGAAAAGGAAGATGGTGTGGATGAGGGTAACTTTGAAGTGATAATCGGTTGCAACTTTGGGGATGCTTTCCTATTTTCCCCGGAATTGATGGATTTATTTTCTTTGTGGCCTTGTGTGTGAAATAAGGAGATTAGATTCCTTGAATTTAGGTTTCTTGGTGACATCATTGTTAGTATCCTAGTCCTGGTTATTTCCAAGGACAATAATCTTTCTATTATATTTTGGAGCAAAATGGTTTAGTATTTTGGTCAAACCCTGTCTCGCAACCTCTCCCTGTCTTCTTTCAAGAGGTCCTTATCTTGTTATTGGTAAAGGTGACTTGGCTTCCATTTTAGGGTCTTTTTTTCTCTATGGTGTATATTAAGAGCTAGTCTTGGTTTTCGAGCAATGGGTAGGATCATTTGTTTCTCGTTCTATGGCTTCGAGTAGTTTTGTCTCAAATATGGTTGATTCCATATATGGGTAGTTGTTCCATGGATACCATGGCTTTGGAGACTCATCTAAGGGTTTATCCCCTTTCGGTTCGGATTTGGTGGGCTTTTCTACTCATATCAAGGTGCATCTATGGGAAACTCCTATTGTGTGTGGTGTTTTGACTAGTTTGGAGCTTCATATTGGCCATGTAAGGTGACTTTTATGGTTTTTTTCTTTTAGTCTAGAGCCTTTCTTGTTATCTCTATTCATGGATTATTTTTTAGAGGTTTTTTAATTTTTAGTATCATTACTAAGTGAGGTATGATAGTTTTTTACTTGTACTACTACATACCTATTTTGCACTTGAGTTTTCTTTGTATATGTAACTAATTGCTTCGATCCAATCAGATACATATACAAAAGAGAAGCTTATTTTGGTGAAGTTTAAGAAGACTCATTTTCTCGATCAATTTTATTTTTTGTTAAGGACCTATTTTATTATTTTCCTAGTCTCTTTTCACAAGTCCCCTATAGAGGTGGAGATTTTTCCTATGGAGGTGAAGAACTTCTTTGTGAGAAGGACTAGTGCATTGTTTCTACATCAGTTGTCTTCATCTTCATCTCCTATCTAGCCAATTGAGGTGATTGATTCTCCTATTGAATTGGATGATGTTTGTATTAGAGAGGCGGTGTGTTTATGTAAGGGAGCTATTACTTCCCTTGCTTTGGTTATTGATTGCAAGGAGGCTAATATTGGTCTTTCTCTTGTTTTATTTCCTCTCACTCATATTGAGGTAAAGACTTTGGAAGAGAAAGGGAATATTTAAATTTATCTCTAAATGGTTATGGGATCTTGTAAAACATCTTCTCTCTAAGTAGTGGCTTTGTCTAAGTGTTCTTGTAGCTTGGGCCTTTGATTTTTAACCTCCTTTAGGCTACAATTATTTAGCTAATTTTTGGGCGACTACTAGTATGTGTTTTATCTTTAGTAAATTTTCATTTTAAGGTTTTAGATCTCATCAAAATCTACTTGTATAGGGTTTTTTTGTCCCTTAAAAACCTATTTTACCCTTAATAAAAAACAAATTGATCATCATATTTATAAGAAAATATCAAGTAGACGTAGACCATTTGTTAGGTTTAGGAGGCCAACATTTCATTTTATATTTAGATCACTTGTTGAAAACCATATAACCCTAGAGCTCCCCACTACATTATAGAAACAAACTACAATATTTTTTCCTTCTTTTACTCTCCCTCAAAGGTAATATATAACATTCATCGCCACATTTAAGGCAATTATGGTTCAAGTAAGTAAGCAATCTATTTATAATTCTAATTAAATAATGCCATGTAATATGTATACTCAAATATATATATTTAGATATATATATATTGTGATTATTGGATACAATTTAGCCTTCTATATGCACTCTCATTGGTATCATGTTCTTGGTAAACTACGACAAGGGTTTTCTTGGTGAATATGGCCTATTTGGATAACCAAATAGTATTTTTATATTTTTTTACAAATGCCTCATTATACATTTTCCAATAACTTCTTTATCCCAATATGATACATCATGTAAATTATAAAACCCTAATGAAGTAGACAACTAAGAACATAATAGAAATTACACGTAGATTGTAAAATATTATAATAAAATTTGTTAAAATACTATTTAAAATTAAATACACTTTATTAAAATAGGTCTTTTAAATTTTAAGGGTAAAAATGTATCCTCATTTAATAAGGCATAGTGTAATGAATTTGTTTTAGAATCAAATATGTAAAATATGTATTAACTAGCTAGAATTTATGTCTACTCAAACATGATTTAGTGACCTAGACCAAGTTTATATATGAGTTCTTTTTTTAATAAAAGAAATTCTTCCAAAATTTAGAAATAGCATAAGTGAAATGTAGCTACCAAGATGAACTCCAAAACTATGAAATCTAGCAAAACTATTCTATGAGAGAAAAAAATCAATACATTAGAAATTAAAATACTTGAAATAAAAAAATAAAAAATAAAAAACCTACTCTATTAAATTTATTGCAAGGCTCAAATAAGTAATATTATCTCACAATTGAATGTGGATGCTAAATCTTTGTAGTATAACATTGGATATGATTCATAGTGATTTCAACATGCAGCTACATAATATATATTTAAATTTAATGATGAGTGAGTTGTCTTATTTATAGACTTTTCTATGAAAAATAAATTAGGAAATGGGGATGAGTGTGATGACCTGAGTCAACTTATCTACAAACTATTAATTGTTATTTTGAGACTAAGAAAGGATAACATTAGATTATCTAATTTGAATGATGAATAATTATGGACATCAAGTTTCTATTTGAAGATTGTTTTGATCAAAGAATGAAGCAGAAATTTATAAAATAGGGAATATTCAACTTGTGGGAGAATACTGAGTTTGTAAGTAAACATCAAGTTGACTAATGGATAAAAATCATGTTTCTAAATGAAAATTGAAGAGATAAAAATAGAAAATACAAGTGGATAATTAGTTCGCATTTAGTTTGGTAATATATTATTATCTAAATAAATTTGTAAATAAAAATAAAAATAAAAATTATCAAATGATAATACGAGCAAGTGAAAAAAGATGAGGGGCCAAAAGGGACCTTCTTATTCACCATTTTTTTTAAATAAAAAAATTTTGACCTTGAATGATACATAAAATTGTATATCTTTTAAAATACATTAAAGTGTACAACTTTTTATCCTAAATAAAATGGGAACAAGATATAATGCACATATTCTAACATAAATAACAATTATTATTTCTATATCATCAAAGTAATGTGATATTCATTTTGAGATATCCAATACCAATAATCAAGGTGCCCACAAGATAAAAAGAAAATTTAATGTTCACTATTTATACACATTTCATATTCATTACACATTTTAGATATCAAAATTTTAATGTATACCAAATTTTGAGTAGCACAACCTCTAGGAAATGTACCTAAATACATGTTCACTCCATATTTTTAATAAGCTTGTACTTCTAACAATGTATTATTATTATTGTGGGTTCAAGGCCCATCATGATTTTCACCCTAATTTTGGTCTACATGTACTATATTTTAAATCAGTAATAAGGGTTTTAAGATTAAGGGTTTCAAGTCTTAAGGGTTTAAGGGTTTAAAGATCTAGTATTTTAGAAGGGACTAATTCACCCCCCCTACCCCCCCTCTTAGTTACTTACTGCCTTATTTCCTAAAATTGGTATCAGATCCTAGTTACTTAAAGGAAGCATAACAACGTAATGGAGATCCGAAGATGTGAGCATATAAGAAAGATAGTCTAGGGTTTGATGGATCCCACTACAACTTGTGGAATAATTGCATGATAGTGCATCTTAGATGTATTGGTGAATATTTTTGGAAGGTTGCAAAAGAAACTTACAATCCTCCTGCAAACCCTACAACTCCACAAGAGATTAGTGATGCCAGGACCAATATTATGGAGAAGGAAGCAAGGAAGCTTATTTGAGTATTGATTGATGATGAAATAACTAATATCATGGAATTGGAGCTGACTAATGAAATATGGGAGAATTTGTGGACCGTGCATGAACGAGATAAGGAACTGAAGGTTTCCAAGTTGAAGAGTTTGAAAGGTAAGTATGAAATCTTCAAAATGAGTGAAGAAAAAATATTGCCTTGTACATGCTTAAGGTAAATGAGGTTATGAAAGCTATCAAATGTGATGCGGGTATTTTAGATGAAGATGAGATTGTTTCAAAATTACTAAGATCTCTAGCCCCTACCTATAGCCACAAATTTGCATCCATTGAGGAGATTCAAGCAGTAATAGATGTGACAAGAGATAAATTTGTTGGTAAGTTTACTATATTTGAGCTTAGTGAATTGGGTAGACCTTTGCCTAAGGTTGATTTTGCATTCAAGGCTAGTGCACATAGGAAGGACATGCAAAGATTAAATTGGAGTGAAGTATCTTCAAGAAGGATGTCAATTTATGAGAGGAAGATGAAGGAAATGGAAGAAGAAGAAAGAGACCTTCAAGAGTTAGAGGTACTAATTTAAAGGAGACTACCTAAAGCCCGTCCTAGTAAGTACAAAGGGAAAGAACCTCTTAAATTTTTTACATGTAATAAGATAGGATACTTTGCTTTTATATGTCTAGATAGAATTCTTCAATGGAAGAGAAGACCTATTGTTGTGAAGAAATGCTACTTCTCTTTTAGTGATGATGAAAGAGTTACAAATGATGAGTTTGATGATGCTGACAATAATGATGATGAGTTCACATTATTTTTTGTCAAAGATGAGGATATTGATTCTAATGATGAGAATATTGATTCTTATGATGAGCATATTGATTCTAATGATGAGCATATTGATCTTGCAAATTCTATGCATACTAGTTCTACTAATTGTGTTGTTGAATAAAAATCCATTGTTCCTAAACTTGTTAGAAAGGTTGAATGGGTTATAAACAATGGTTTCTCTCACCATATGACTAGTGACAAGACTAAATTTGTGAGCCTTGAGAAATATGATGGTGGTATGGTAAGATGGGGAGACAACATTGGTGGTATGATCAAAGGTAGAGGTTCTATTTCTTTAGATGGTAAGAATAATGTAGATGATGTGTTATATGGTGAAGGTTTGAAACATAGTCTTTTGAGTGTTGGACACTTGATGATTAAAGGAAAAATAATCTTCTTAGTGTTTCCATCAATGCTAAAGGGGGAGATTTTTTGTAGGTTGCATGTGTTGGTATTGATGTCAATGTGTTTGTTATGTAGTTTTTCTAGAGGAACAGTATGTTCAGAGGTATGCAAAGGGAAGGTTATTGAGGATGAGGAGTTTTGCACCTTAGGGGATGATGTAGAGGTTTTTTACTAGGTTCATGTTAATTCATAGGTGTTGACATGATCATTTGAGTGACTAATGATGTAATGCCCCCACTAGGGAACCCAAGAGATATTAACCTAAAACATGATACTAAGTTTGCAGGATAAATTTTTTTCTTAAATATTTACAAAAAATGATAAATAAATAAGAGGAACTAAAGCATAAGGTCCATAAGAACATAAACATAAAAACATAAATATAATCTCCAAAGGTAGATTACACATCTCAAGGGTTCCTTGACATAGAAACTATGAATACATTTACAACCATGAATTGCATATTACATCATAAGTACAACTGAATGATAAAATACCCATACTCATCAACATCCTCTGTACATGTCACATGGTATGTGATTACAATAAATTAAATGTACAAAAGAGAAATATAATATCAAGAATAGAACTCCAAGAAGATAGGAAAGGAAGTAACTGCAAACAAGATCATCCAGCATTGGAACAAGGATGTTGGAGTCTCAAATGGTAAAAGAATCACTACCATCCAGCCTCGTGGAAACCTGTGGTTCCACTCCCACCACATTAAGGAGATAACATCAAATCCCAAATGGATAGCAATACCAAACAATCAGGTAGACTAAGAAAGGATTCTAGAAGCTCCTCTCTCAAGTCACAAATCATAAGTCCAAGGTACACATAATAATCCTAGAGGCAACCACATGTAGGAAACCTAGAATGAAATCAGGGAAGTGTCATCACATGCATCAACTCTAAGGTCACCTGGTAGCCTCTCTAGACTCCAGACCCTAGTGACTCTATGCGGATCACAAGTCCTCTCATGTACACAAGGAACAACTAATTATGTCAGACTCACCATCACTACTAGATTGGCAAGAATCTTCTCTCACTCCCATCCTTAGCCTATCCTAGCACTCAAGGCATGGGCAAGGTATCATTATCTTATTAATTCATTTTAATCCCCATTTAATTTAATATTATCACTTGATTAAGTAACCTATTAAGGATACCCAGGTAGCCACTTCCTGGCTTCAATGCCTCCAAAGTAAGACACTTCCCTTCTAACACCTAGATAACCTATCCTAGGTTTAATAATCTCAAATCATGACTCTAAGTCAACATAGTCTCATAATACTCAACAACTGGCTCCAAGAAGTGATAGGAACACATAATACAAAATCCATCATAAAATAAATTTCCATAAAGGTTGGGTTTCATTTGATCAATTTCAATCAAGTATGTAAAGAAAACAAAGATAAACAGTAATTCCTAAAACCACCTCTAGTAACAGTCCTATTGGGTTGACATACTAAATCCCTTTATACCCCAAATCACATAAGGTAATTAAAAGACAAATAATAGAATTTAATTTAATAAACTAATTTGTAAATTTCATCATGAAATTAATTTATCCAATAATTTCTAATACATTATAATTACATTTAAAAACAATTAAATTCTAACCCTACAAATCAATTTATAACATCCACGAAATAAATTGATCCTGGGCATTAAAATTACTAACCCATTATAATTTTATAGTCTAAAAATATACCAAACTGATTTAAATTTAAAAATAGCAACCCAATAATAATTTACCAAAACTCAACCATTAGCTCCAAATAAACAATGCTTAATTTGCATGAAGTGCCCACTAAAATTAATCATGCAAAAATAAAACATAATTTCCTTCCCTAATTAAACATGTAAAAATACAAATTTTCTGCCATTAAAATTATTCACACAACAAAAAAATCGCAGCTAAATATTTAAATAAATCCAGTAATAACACCACATTTATTTTCTTCCAAAATATATAAATATATATTTTTTTACAACATTTAAAAAAAAACTTACAAAATTTAGGGTAAAAGTACAATAGTGTGTCACGGTAGAGGACATACTACGGGGGTCCGGCCGGAACCACATGGCGCCCGTTAGGTGCCAGATGGCATCTATGTGTCCGGGGATCCGGTCGAACCCCCAAAAGTCTATAAAAGAAAAAAAGGTGGCCCACGCAGGTCATTTTCATTCAGCGGGTTCCAACTTCTCAGGAGAACTACAGGGGTGTTCTGGCCAGAAGAGGTAAGTACATTTTTTATTTTTTAATTTGAATATTTTTTTTAAGTTGTTTTTTTAATTTAGTATTAAATAGTTGTATTTTAATTAAAAATCATTATTTAATAGTTATTTTTTGTTTATTTTATAAAAAATAGTTGTAATTCAAATAGAAATATTTTAATTTAATAGTTTTTCTTATTTATTTAATTTTTGTTTTTTAAAATTATAGAAATAAAATAATACAATATAACTAATAATTTTTAGTTCATTTATGCATGTAACATGTATGTTTTTAAATTTCTAACATGTGACTAATATGACCAATTAAGACAAACATAACATGATTAAGATGACCCCTTAAGACCTAATAAGATTAATACCACATAAACAACATAAACAAAAAATTTAGAAAGCAATTAAGACTTAGTAAACTCTAACACTAGAAACTAACATAAACAAAAATTTCATCTAAACCAATTAAGATCTAATACCTAACCAATGAAGACCTAACAAGTGACTAATATTTAATCAATTAAGATCTATTAATTAAGTAGAGTAAAAATTTAACATGTGACTAATATGAGTAATAACACCTAAATTGATTAATAGGACCTAATAAGACTTAATACCTATTTTAATAAAAACTAATAGTCCACCCTTAAGAACTAATAGGACCTATATTTAACATGTATGTTTAAATTTGTAGTTCATGTATGCATGTTTAAATTTGTAACATGTATGTTTCTTAAATTTTTAGTTCATCTATGCACGTAACATGTATGTTTTCTAAATTTCTAACATGTGACTAATATGACCAATTAAGACAGACCTAGCATGATTAATACGACCCCTTAAGACTTAATACGATTAATACTACATAAACAATATAAACAAAAATTCTAGAAACCAATTAAGACCTATTAAACTGTAACACTAGAAACTAACATAAACAAAAATTATAGTGTAAACCAATTAAGACCTAATTTTTAACCAATTAAGACCTAACTAGTGACTAATATTTAACCAATTAAGACCTATTAATTAACCAATTAAGACTTGACATGTGATTAATAGGACTAATAATACCTAAATTGATTAAAATTACTTAATAAGACCTAATACCTACTAATAAGACCTAATAGTCCACTCTTAAGAACTAATAGGAACAATACCTAGTAATAACACCTAATAAGACCTAATACCTACTAATAACATGTGACTACTAATTGATTAAAATTACCTAATAAGACCTAATACCTACTAATAACATGTGACTAATACTTGACTAATTAAGACCTATTAATTGACCAATTAAGTCTCATTAATACAAGTAACATGTGACGATTAATACGACCTCTTAAGACTTAATAGGATTAATACCATATAAACAAAAATTCTAGAAACCAATTAAGACCTATTAAACTGTAACACTAAAAACTAACATAAACAAAAATTCTAGTGTAAACCAATTAAGACCTAATACCTAACCAATTAAGACCTAACTAGTGACTAATATTTAACCAATTAAGACCTATCAATTGACCAATTAAGACTTAAAACATGTGATTAATATGACTAATAATACCTAAATTGGTTAAAATTACCTAATAAGACATAATACCTACTAATAAGACCTAATAGTCCACCCTTAAGGACTAATAGGACCTATACTTGACCAATTAGGTCGAATATGACCTATTAAGACCTTATAGTCCTACCAATTAAGACCTAACATGTGACTAATACTTGACCAATTAAGACAAGATTAATTGACCAATTAAGTCTCATTAAAATACAAGTAACATGTGACGATTAATATGATCCCTTAAGACTTAATATGATTAATATGTTTATTAAATTTGTATGTACATGTATATATAGATTTCATTTTTAAACTAGATGATCTTAAATTTGTAATGTATGTATGTTTAAATTTGTAGTTTACATGTATGCATGTTTAAATTTGTAACATCTATGCATGTAACATGTATGTTTCTTAAATTTGTATGTACATGTATGTTTCTTAAATTTGTAACACATGTATGTTTCTTAAATTCAAGTATGTACATGTGTAGATATCTATATATATTTTCTTGTTTATCTATTACACATGGGCGCATCGGGTAGAGGTTCAGCTGATTCAGGAGAGCCTAGTGTTCAGGGGGGGGGGATCTCATAGTGGTAGTGGTACTAGTACTAACTCCTCTCATAGATCAGCTGATACAGCACAGGCTAGAGAGAAGCTATTTGCAGACACTATTTAGAGATTAACACGAGCATTACTTGTTCGTGATCAGACATTAGCTTCACCCACCAGCATTCCCAATAGGGAAAGGGTGAACATTATTAGAGATGAGGTGGTGTGTATGATTGACATAGTTCAATCATACAACCCGTATGGGGACATGAGTATTGATAGATTCTATGCTTCTTTGTCTTGCAGTGTTATTGGCACTGTGAAGTTCAGTGAGATCGATACAGTTGTTTCCACTCCTATGGTGAAGGAGATGTTTCCCCATTATCGAGACCTGAAGAAGGTCAGAGGGTACATGCCTATGAGATGTGAGGATGACTTGGTAGGACCATTTATATATCCTCGTTGGGTGGTTGCTCACCATATGTGGCCCCAGAAGGATGAGTTGCCATTATATTTCTGTAAACAATTGTTTGCAAAATTTCATTTGCACCTTGATGTTGATTATACAGATTTCCCTGCTAATGTTGGGCAAGGGAAAGGGAGATTATCTGACAAGTTCAGAGCACCTGATGCCCCTGTGCCCGCTAATAAGTGGGCAAGGGTGGGTCCAAACCTTTTGGTCATACCAAAAGGTTTGGAAGTGGCAGGAGCGAGTGTTCCAGATGACACGGTGAGGATGGATGTTTTTTCTCATATAGCGACTATTGCCACACAGGTTCATGAGATATCCTCTGATCGTGTGGGGAGATATATGTTATGGTCTCGTTCCAACATTCCTTCACCTGCACAGGATACATCCTCTAGTGCACCTGATTTATATGATATAGTCGACATACCATCTCCCCTGGAGGTTGTAGCTATATCAGATATAGATCGTTTGCGATCTACGAGTGCATTGTTATCCAGTGATCTTCTTTCTGCTTATCAGACCATATAGATGCTTGGTGGGATTTCACTCGGGGAGGTTCCATCATTTTTTGAGGTCCTATATCATTTCTCAGCAGACTGCACCACCGACAGGTCCGCGGCAGATGACTACACCACCATCGACAGCTCCTCCACAGTAGACTATACCACCGCTAGCTTCATAGCAAACTGCACCACTGATAGCTCCTCCATAGTAGACTGCACCACCGACAGCTCATTTGCAGTAGACTGCACCACTGACAGCTCCTCCATAGTTGACTGCACCACCGGCAGGTCCTTAGGTGACTACACCACCATCGACAGCTCCTCCGCAAACAACACCACATTCAGCTGATCGTCAAACCACGTAGGCCACTTCATCACATCCAGGTCGTCAACTTTTTACTACATTGCTTACAGACAACCAGATTGATCCTGCGGTTATATCATTAGACTCGTCTAGTTTGAGCACTTTCGGGAGAGCATTAGAGACCAATTTGGTATATTTATAATTAAATTAAATTTTTATTTATTTAAAAAACTTACACATATTTGAAATTTGATTAAAATATATGTGTACTCTAGGAGGTTATATATAATGCTGCACCATATGGAGATTTAGAGACTCCACGCGATCCTATTCATCGTGATACACAGGTACATTGAGATGTTTGTTCACAAAATTAATTTTTCTATGATAATATGTATTTAAAATTTATTATACATGTATGTATGTGTGACAAATTTTGTTTATTGTACACAGGCATCAGGAGGAGGTGCACCGGCATCAGGAGGAGGTGCGTCGGCATCAGGTCACGGATGAGGACATGGCCCTACTTGAGCGACCATGTTATTTTAGATATTTCATGTGACATTTCATATATACATGCTATAACATTTCATAGATATTTCATTTTATACATGTAGAAATTTTATACATTTTATACATGTAGTCATTTTATACATGTAGACATTTTAGACATTTTATACATGTAGACATTTTATACATTTTATACATGTAGACATTTTAGACATTTTATACATGTAGATATTTTAGTCATTTCATATATGTACATGGTATATGGTTACATGTATTATTTCTTATTTTATACATTACATGGTATATGGTTGTGTGTTAATTCATATTTTATTCATCGCATTACATATTTCAAACGTTACATATTAGATATTTTATACATGTTACATGTTATATGTTTGTGTGCTATTTCATCTTTTAGACTTAGTTTTATACATGTGTTATGTATACATTATGTTAAGGTGATGTAATTAATCAAAGCATACTTTTAATTAAGTAATCTAACTAACATAATTAGGTAAATTAACTAATATAATTAAGTAATTTAACTAACATAAATAACTAATCTAACTAACATAATTAAGTGAATTTGTAACTAAAATAAGTAGGTAACTAACATAATTAAGTAACTAACATTATTAATCAAAGCATACATTTAATTAACTAACTAATTAATCATTTTTCATGTAATTAATTAACTAACATTCATACATAAAAATATACAATATATATATATACAATATATATATATATATATATATATATATATATATATATATATATATATATATATATATATATATATATATATATATATATATATATATATATATATATATATATATATATATATATATATATAGATACATACATTTAATTAAGTAATCTAACTAACATAATTAAGTAATCATACAATTAATTAACTAACATACATACATAAAAACATACACAATATATATATATATATATATATATATATATATATATATATATATATATATATATATATATATATATATATATATATATATATATATATATATATATATATCTGTGTGTGTGTGTGTGTGTGTGTGAGTTCAAACATGAAAATTCAAACTATAGAGTTCAAATATATGAAATACAAGAGCTACAAAAAGAAGTTTATTCTGAAGTTTATAGAGTTCTAAAGCTCGTCATACATATAGTTTGGATCCTCTCTATCTTTTATTATCTCCAAAAGTTTTTCATGTTCTTCAATAGACAACCTCCACTTCTGATTGACATTTTTTCTTTTTGGCAATGTCTCAAATTGCAACTTTGTTTCTATAACCAAGTGACTGTTGTACACACAAAAGTAGTGCACTTATATGGATCCTTACAATCAAGAACACTAAAAAATGAGGCCTCAAAAATCAATCCATAGCTCTCTATGTATGGAGTTGCAAGATTTAAAATTGCTCTCAGCTAGAGCTATGAAGCTAATGACCTTTCTAGTCAACCACACAATGAGAGATTCAAGGTTGGAGACAAGGGCAACAATGCCAATATGTCCAATGAATCCAAATGAAATGCAATGCAAGTAAACTAAGAATGAAGATGCAAGCTAAGCTAAATGATAACAATGCAATGCTTGAAAGGAAATCTAATCTATGAAAGGAAAATGCAAACTATACTATGAAAAGAAAATTGCAAGTGTTACAATCTCTCCTAATTAAGCTAGATGAGATTAATCTATTGCATAAAGAAAATCTATACTAAAAATGTCATGATTATGCAACTATGAAAGCAAACTAAATGAAACGCAACAACAATGTTTTCAAAGTTTGAATGCAAGAATGTCTTCAAAGAGCTCCAAATGACCTAGAAAACCTGAACCATAACATTAGCATGAAACATGAATGGATGTCAAATGAGGAGGAGAGCTCTCCTTTTATAGGGAATGAGGAGAAATGGACCATGGAGATTAAGAGGCAAAAGACTTAATCAATGGTGGAGCATCAAAGAGGAGCAATCCATGTACACAAATATCCTCCAATGAGAAAATAAGAGTTGACTTTTATGTCTATATGAGACAAAAAATACTTTTCTTCTTTTTATAAAATAAGAATAATGTTTTATTTGTGCAACTTAGGATAAGAGGAAAAGTGGGGGCTTTTTATTTATTAAAAAGGGAGGAAATATTCCTTTTGAATAAATAAAAACTAGGATAAAATGGTTAGCCCAAGCCAAATAATAAAAAATGATGAAAAGGATTTGATCAAGGAAATTGATATAATTGATAAAATGTTAATTTTTGAAAATCTTGATTCAGGGATTTGAAAAATTGCTGAATGGGGGCCCAAAGTTTAGGTGACCATTTTAGGGTGCATACATTTGCCCCTCTTTGACTAATGTGTGATCGATATGGGAACACATGTAGTTAAAGAATGAAGTTGCAATGTGAGATTGATTTGGGATCACAAACAACTTAGATGTGAGATCAATTTGGGATCACATCCAGATAAAACATAAACAAAGGCCTTTGAATATGAGGTCAATTCGAGATCACATCCAAAGTAGGAGATAAAAATCTCAAATTTGAGCAAAAGCTCACAAAAGATTTATGAATCAAGAGAATCAAGAGAATCAGGGATGAGAATCCCATAGAAACTGCCCCCTCGAAATCGAAATCAAAATCAGGTAGAGGACAATAAATCGATAAAGATTAGATCAAATCATAATGAAATCATGATCGAAGATAAAAGATGATAGGATAACCATCGAGCAGTGAAGATATGCCCCAGTCTGATTGAGAAAGATATAGGATAAAGATGCAGTCAAACGTGAGAAAGGAGTGAATTAAATGAAGATGAATGAAAGACTAGAAGTTTGAAAGACATGAAAAAGAAGAAATGAAGATGCCCCAACAAAGATCGAAGGATCAAGCCTCAAAAGATTTAGCCAACTGCACAGAAGAGGGTGAAAATTTGAAATGTGATTTTGACTATCAAGACTAACTCAGATTTTGATTTTGAGTCCAAAAATGGATCCAAGATGTCGAAATTAGGTAGGGGTGCAATTTTCATGCAATTCTAAGGTATTTAAAAAATTAGGTCAAAAAGTCAAAATGCTATAAAAGGGGTAAAAAATGTCATTTTCAAAATCATTTGACTTTTATTGATTTAAGAATTTTGAAAGCTTAGAGCGAGAAAATGTCCCAGCCAGTAGCAGTGCCCATCCATAGACATCGATTCAAGTGCACCCGGTTGCATAATCCGCCTCCACACTATGGTGCCCTGGTATGTTTTTGAGAAAACTCGCTTGTTGGGTCATTTATGATGATTTAATGCATTTAAACATGTTTTTAAATATTTATTCAAATTTTCAATTTTTACTTAGGGTGAAAAGTCACACGACACTTTAGAAGTGTCGTGGCCTATGAAAAGTATTATCGTGTGACACTTCGTGGGACAAAATAGTGTCGCACGCACATTGAGTCCAGTGTCACACGACATAGGATGAAATGGAACATGCCACTATGCGAAATGTCACCTGGACAAATACTGTCACACTGGTATATGACAAAGTGTCGCACGACACTTAGCCAAAAAAAAAATAGTGTCGCCCAATAGAAAAATTTTACATGTTTAAGTTTTTGAGCAAAAATAATATGAGTCTTGACAATTTTTGATTTTAAAATGCTTTGTACCTATATTTTACATCCTTCATGATATGCTCTGACATCTGGCTTGGTTTAAATAGCTTGCAGGAGCACTTCCCAGCATTTTGCATTAGAGCAGCGCAGGTGACTAGGTTGAGATTCATCCGAGATATAAATGATCCGGGCGAGGCTGACTTGAGGGTGATGGGCTTCTGATATCTATTATGGATGCCCCACATACAAGTCTATCACGGGTTGTTGACTGCTCTAGCTGAGAGATGGCATAGTGAGCACAACACCTTCCATTTGCCTACTGGAGAGGCATCCATCACTTTGGAGGACGTCTACCGGATCCTAAGGGTTTCGTGCTACAGAGATCCTGTAAGTATAATCATGGTTATAGATAGTCATAGTTGTAAAGTTTCCATATGATAGAAACTAACATGATTTGTCTATTGGCACAGGTTTAATATGATCAGGATCCCATAGAGGGTAGACAGGTGATACAGGGGATGTTTCAGGATGTTACCATCCTGGATCGGCACGTTAGCTAGGATCAGCTGATGGATGAGTATGGCAAAGACTATCCCGTACCATGCATTGTTGCATCTTTGATTGGACAGGCTTTGATTTCGGACAGGAGTCAGAAGGGATTCCCACTAGGCTGGGGGAGACTATTGGCAGACTTGGTGGCACAACCATGTAGGATGGCCTGGGGTCTGGCTATCTTAGTGGACATGTATTACAAGCTACATGAGATCATATACAGGGATGGGAGGACTTGGGCATGCGGGGCTATACTCACATAGATATGGGCGTGGGAGCACATAGTTGTAGTGCACCCACTAGTGTAGCCTAGGGAGTGTAGATATCCCTACATTCATAGATATAGTGGTTTCAACTCCCAGGCACATAGCAGACATCTTGCATACTACCATAGGGTATTGGACGAGCTAACCTCCTTCACATGGAGGCCTTATAGGACAGTAGAGGAATGGTCTAATAGGAGAGAGCTAGACTACATGCTCTATAGTCGACCATTGGTAGGTTGACATTTAGATATTGTCGAGAGATTTGCTATTACTTGAGTGTGGAGGCAGTTTGGTCGGCAGTAGACGGTATCTGTGGAGACCACCACACATGCTAGATTCTAGGATGAGGAGGGACAGGGATGGTTGCTGATGCTGGACTACTAGCAAGAAGTACAAGATATGGCTACCATCAGGAGGGAGCCATGGGAGTACCTGCCAGACATGGCAGATGCAGGGATAGATGTAGCATACCATACTAAGAGGCGGAGGGCCCCATTTTTGAGATTTACTATACCAAATGTATAGGATGCCGCATAGGGGGGAGCTGGAGGGGAGAGAGAACTAGAGAGAGTAGAGGGGTCAGGAGTAGGTGGCCATAAATGGCCAAGGAGATGGAGGTCAGCTACTCCAGAGGATGAGGTGAGACCAGCTTGCTGACAGGAAAGGGATCAATAGGATCAGCCTGTAGGAGGAGAGGATCTTAGGGCTAGGATATAGGCCCTTGAGATGGAGATACAGCAGTTGAGGATCACCATAGTTGTGAGACAGCAGCAACTCATAGATCAGCGGGCTGAGATCGAGCGATGGGAGAGGCAGCTAGAGGTTTCCTTAGCAGAGAGGCAGAGAGAGGTAGAGTGGGTGGCATACTACCATGGATTGTATATACAGGCAGTCCCCACAGATCAGAGAGTGCCTTCCTACTCAGTAGTAGTAGGTAGATCAGATGTAGTATATGTTGCCGCACCACCTCCTCCACCACCAGGTCCCAGGGATGGTGGCAGTGAGTCCTAGATTTAGGTTTAGATGTTTTGTTCATATCATGAGACATTGATCCAAATTTTGGGATCTCATATTGTACATTATACTATATCATTCATATATATATATATATGAGATTACTAGATTTTTGATATATCTTGTGTATCAGTCTCACTTGTGATGGATGTATCAGTTGATATATTGTCTTGTTATTTTTCTCAAAAATGTATGCATTAAATGATCATGTATATTCTCTCTCATAGATGTATGCTTAATCCTCATGTGTATGATGCAGTCTTATGTTTCTGAAAATAACATCTCTTAGTATAGAGATATGATGATGTGATTAACCCCTTATGATGACAGGAACAGGATGTGATGAAAAAGACAAGGATTGAAAGACATGATCGAGAAAGGAAAGAAAGGAAATGAGTGCAATTGACTAATAGGTCCACGAAAGATGAAAAGAAGAGCTCTCTCCATATACAAGATGCAAAACTAAACTAACATGACCCTAAAAATGCAAGCTACTATGAAAAGTGGTTGACTTGCAAGGTTACAATGCTAATAGACATCTAATTATCATCATTGAGTGTTATTGGTAGCATCCTAAGATCATACAATACTCACTAGTATAACTATGGGTATATGAATATGATCTATATCAGATAAAATGTGGGAATTCCACCTAGGCATCAAAGACATGTAGGTCAAGATGACTAGTGCAGTGAGATCATCTAAGTTTGATATGGCAAGATTATGCTTGTATCAAGACACATGAAAGTCAGGATAACTAGAAGCACGCACTCACATAATAGTCAAGGATAATATCTAGTAGGTCCTCAATGTCAAGTAGGTCAAGCATAAATGCTAATGACAATAAGGACTAACAAGATATACCCACAAGTAGATAAAGAAAGAAAATATGTTCTCATTCCCTTAGTCTTCTAGCTATGCATTATCGAAAACTTCTCAGGGAGAGACCACTCATCAAAGATGATGAAGGGTGCTCCCCTTAATACCACAAACACATAACAGAAATAGAGAAACAACAATAATATGCAAGAACAGAAAATTGGCTTCTTATTATCTCCACAAATGTGGAATTACAAACTTTCAGAATTACAATATGCAAAGCCACATGGGCATTCCCTTACAATATTCTTTAGGACAAAGCCTCGAACCAATACCCAGATCTACTACCCAGAATTATTCTGAACTGCCTAAGACAATAATACAGCCTTCCTTATATAGGCAATTTTCCACCGCCTGGGAAGGTTCCAGAATTTTAGCCAATAAGGCTGACCAACTTAGAATTATTTTATTTTACATTTTATTACATCATAGTCGGCTCAAGATAACCTTTGAAACTTGAACAAAAATTTTGAAGAAAATTATTTTTTGCCATTTCAGGTGGCCCAACTTTCGAAGACCATAAGTCATCACCGGTTGACCCGCTCGGCTATTATAACCCCATTTCGGAAATGCCACGAAGCGCTCTACAGGCTTGTTTCGCGCAAGCGCTCGTCACCCAAATTTTCAACCTCATCCGGGGCCTCTAAAGCCTTCAAAACTGAGTTCAAAGTTTCTGTACCCTGCTGCCAATACCGAAAATCTTCAATATCTTCCAATATACACTTGATCTGGCAATGAAACTTTACTGGCAGACTTATATGACCAAAAAGAACCTCCAAGAAAGAAATCAGATCATTCTAAGCACATACAAAAATTACCAAAAATAGTAACTTTCCATAAATAACAGCTCTGCACAAAATAGCCCTTATTGAAAACAAAAATAGAAATATTTTTGGGTGATGCAAGATTGCTCTTACACCCAGGATGCTCCTGCATCAGACCCCTTAATACCACAAACACATAATAGAAATAGAGAAACAACAACAATATGCAAGAACAGAAAATTGGCTTCTTATTATCTCCACAAATGTGGAATTACAAACTTTCAGAATTACAATATGCAAAGCCACATGGGCATTCCCTTACAATATTCTTTAGGACAAAGCCTCGAACCAATACCCAGATCTACTACCCAGAATTATTCTGAACTGCCTAAGACAATAATACAGCCTTCCTTATATAGGCAATTTTCCACCGCCTGGGAAGGTTCTAGAATTTTAGCCAATAAGGCCGACCAACTTAGAATTATTTTATTTTACATTTTATTACATCATAGTCGGCTCAAGATAACCTTTGAAACCCGAACAGAAATTTTGAAGAAAATTATTTTTCGCCATTTCAGGTGGCCCAACTTCAGAAGACCATAAGTCATCACCGGTTGACCCGCTCGGCTATTATAACCCCATTTCGGAAACGCCACGAAGTGATCTACAGGCTTGACCCACGCAAGCGCCCATCATCCAAATTTTTGACCTCATCCGGGGCCTCTAAAGCCTTCAAAACTGAGTTCAAAGTTTCTGTACCCTGCTGCCAATATCGAAAATCTTCAATATCTTCCAATATACACTTGATCTGGAAATGAAACTTTACTGGCAGACTTATATGACCAAAATGAACCTCCAAGAAAGAAATCAGATCATTCTGAGCACATACAAAAATTACCAAAAATAGTAACTTTCCACAAATAACAGCTCTGCACAAAATAGCCCTTATTGAAAACAAAAATAGAAATATTTTTGGGTGATGCAAGATTGCTCTTACACCCAGGATGCTCCTGCATCAGACCCCTTAATACCACAAACACATAACAGAAATAGAGAAACAACAACAATATGCAAGAACAGAAAATTGGCTTCTTATTATCTCCACAAATGTGGAATTACAAACTTTCAGAATTACAATATGCAAAGCCACATGGGCATTCCCTTACAATATTCTTTAGGACAAAGCCTCGAACCAATACCCAGATTTACTACCCAGAATTATTCTGAACTACCTAAGACAATAATACAGCCTTCCTTATATAGGCAATTTTCCACCGCCTGGGAAGGTTCTAGAATTTTAGCCAACAAGGCTGACCAACTTAGAATTATTTTATTTTACATTTTATTACATCATAGTCGGCTCAAGATAACCTTTGAAACCCGAACAGAAATTTTGAAGAAAATTATTTTTTGCCATTTCAGGTGGCCCAACTTCCGAAGACCATAAGTCATCACCGGTTGACCCGCTCGGCTATTATAACCCCATTTCGGAAACGCCACAAAGCACTCTACAGGCTTAACCCACGCAAGCGCCCGTCACCCAAATTTTTGACCTCATTCGGGGCCTCTAAAGCCTTCAAAACTGAGTTCAAAGTTTCTGTACCCTGCTGCCAATACCGAAAATCTTCAATATCTTCCAATATACACTTGATCTGGCAATGAAACTTTATTGGAAGACTTATATGACCAAAATGAACCTCCAAGAAAGAAATCAGATCATTCTGAGCACATACGAAAATTACCAAAAATAGTAACTTTCCATAAATAACAGCTCTGCACAAAATAGCCCTTATTGAAAATAAAAATAAAAATATTTTTGGGTGATGCAAGATTGCTCTTACACCCAGGATGCTCCTGCATCAGACCCCTTAATACCACAAACACATAACAGAAATAGAGAAACAACAACAATATGCAAGAACAGAAAATTGGCTTCTTATTATCTCCACAAATGTGGAATTACAAACTTTCAGAATTACAATATGCAAAGCCACATGGGCATTCCCTTACAATATTCTTTAGGACAAAGCCTCGAACCAATACCCAGATCTACTACCCAGAATTATTCTGAACTGCTTAAGACAATAATACAGCCTTCCTTATATAGGCAATTTTCCACCGCTTGGGAAGGTTCCAGAATTTTAGCCAATAAGGCCGACCAACTTAGAATTATTTTATTTTACATTTTATTACATCATAGTCGGCTCAAGATAACCTTTGAAACCTGAACAGAAATTTTGAAGAAAATTATTTTTCGCCATTTCAGGTGGCCCAACTTCCGAAGACCATAAGTCATCACCGGTTGACCCGCTCAGCTATTATAACCCCATTTCAGAAACACCACGAAGCGCTCTACAGACATGACCCGCGCAAGCGCCTATCACCTAAATTTTTGACCTCATCCGGGGCCTCTAAAGCCTTCAAAATTGAGTTCAAAGTTTCTGTACCCTGCTGCCAATACCAAAAATCTTCAATATCTTCCAATATACACTTGATCTGGCAATGAAACTTTACTGGCAGACTTATATGACCAAAATGAACCTCCAAGAAAGAAATCAGATCATTCTGAGCACATACAAAAATTACCAAAAATAGTAACTTTCCATAAATAACAGCTCTGCACAAAATAGCCCTTATTGAAAATAAAAACAGAAATATTTTTGGGTGATGCAAGATTGCTCTTACACCCAGGATGCTCCTGCATTAGACACCCAGGGTAATTTGAGAAGTGACCCTGTCACGACTCAGGTGTGCAGAGGAAAACCAAGACGGTTAACCTCCTCCTTTGTTAGCCATGATGAATCTTCAACAGGTCATCCTTTCCACTTGACCAAATATTCTTCATATGTCCTGTTCCTTGTGCTTCTGCCAACACGACTGTCCAGTATATCCTTGATCTCCTTAGTGTCTGAACTAGTTGCTGGAATACTCCACTGTGCTGCTGTGATCTCATCTTCAACACCTCCTTCATGATACTCTGTCAGATCTGAAATGTTAAACACTGGTGAAATATTCAGCTCACTAGGCAATTCTACCTCATATGCATTTCCTGAATCATGCTTCTTCAGTATCTTACATGGCCCAAACTTCTTCATTTTCAGCTTGTTATATGTACCAACTAGAAACCGCTCCTTCCGCAAATGAACCATGACTTCATCACCAACCTGAAATTCCTTATACCTCCTTTTCTCATCTGCCTTAGCCTTATACTGTGCATTCATCTTGGTAATATGCTTCCTCACCTCCTCATGGATGTTCTTCAAGTGTTCTGCAAAATCCTCAGCTTTAGCACTACTTATTTCTCCTTTATCTATCTTTCTCAATTCAGATGCATTTCTTGGACTACTTCCATATACAATCTGGAATGGTGATTTACCAGTGCTCCTATTGACAGAATTATTGTATGCAAATTCTGCCTGTGGTAAAATCAAATCCCATCCTGTTGGCTTATCTCCAACCAAACATCTCAGCAAATTTCCCAAACTTCTATTCACCACCTCTGTCTGTCCATCAGTCTGTGGATGATGTGATGAACTAAACTTCAAATCTATCTTCAACTTCTTCCACAATGTACACCAGAAATATCCAACAAACTTAGTGTCCCGATCTGAAACTATGGTCTTTGGCAAACCATGAAGTCTCACTACTTCTCTGAAAAACAATTTTGCTACATGAACAGCATTATTAGTCTTCTTGCAGGGAATGAAATGTGCCATCTTTGAAAATCGGTCAACTACTACAAAAATTGAATCATGTCCCCACTGTGTCCTCGGTAAACTAAGAACAAAGTCCATACTGATATCCTCCCAAGGCTTCTCTGGTATAGGTAATGGCTGATACAACCCTGTATTCTGCTTCACTCCTTTCACCATCTGACATACTCTGCAACTCTATACAAACTTCTTCACATCTTGCTGCAATTGTAGCCAATAATAATTCTCACCAACCAAAGCAAGGGTTTTATCATGACCAAAATGTCCAGCCAATCCTCCACTATGCTTCTCCTTGATGAAATTCTCCCTCATAGAACTTCATGGAATGCACAACTGACTCCCTCTGAATAGCATATCATCTTGGATGATAAAATCCAGCCATTTCATCCTGTCTAGGTAACAGGTTCTGTACAAGCCTTCCAAGCTTCACCAAAATCAAGATCCTCTGGACACAAATTCTTGAGTTCCTTGAACCCAACCACCTCAATCTGCATCTCTGTCAGCAATAGTTGCCTTCTGCTAAGAGCATCTACAACCCTATTAGACTTTCCACTTCTGTGTTTCAAAACAAATGTATAACTCTGCAAAAACTCAACCCATTTCAAATGCCTTTGATTCAATTTTCCTTGACTATTCAAATATTGCAAAGCTTGATGATCAGTATACAAAACAAACTCCTTAGGAAGTAGATAATGTCTCCACTTCTTTAATGCCTGAACTATAGCATAAAATTTTTTATCATAAACAGAATATTTCCTCTTGGCATCATTTAACTTCTCACTGAAATAAGCAACAGGTTTACCTTCTTGGCTCATAACAGCTCCTATTGCAGTACCACTAGCATCACAATCTACTTGAAACACCTTATTAAAATCTAGAAGTGCTAAAATAGGTTGTTCTGTAACTTTTTGTTTCAACAATTGAAAACTCTTTTCTGCTCTATTAGTCCACTTAAATTCTTTTCTATCCCCTCTCATTGTTTCAGTCAAGGGTCCACAAATACTGCTAAAATTTCTGATAAACTTTCTGTAAAAGCTAGCTAGACCATGAAAAGATCTTACCTCAATAGCATTCCTTGGAGTAGGCCATTCAAGAATAGCCTGTACCTTCTCTGGGTCCATTTTTAGACCTTCTGCTGAAACTACAAATCCCAAATACACTAACTCTTTCTTCACAAAACTGCACTTCTTCAAATTAATCAATAATTTCTCTTCTCTCAGCTTCTCAAATACCATACGAATATGCATCATATGCTCCTCCAATGTCTTACTAAAGATCAAAATATCATCTAGGTAAACAATGACAAACTTACCTAGAAATTCTTTCAGAACCTCGTTCATGAGCCGCATGAAAGTGCTCGGTGCATTGGTTAGCCCAAAAGGCATGACTAACCACTCATATAGTCCTTCCTTTGTCTTGAAGGCAGTCTTCCATTCATCTCCTTCTCTGATCTGAATCTGATGATATCCACTTTTCAGATCTATCTTTGAGAAATACACAGCTCCACTCAAACAGTCCATAATATCATCCATTCGTGGCAATGGAAACCTGTCCTTGATTGTGATCTTGTTTATTGCTCTGGAATCTATACACATCCTCCACTCTCCATTCTTCTTTGGTGCTAATACCGCTGGTACAGCACAGGGACTCAGACTCTCACGGATCAATCCTTTCTGTAACAGTTCATGTACTTGTCTGTTCAACTCCTCACTTTCTGCAGGTGTCATTCTGTGTGCTGCTTTATTCGGCAAAATCACTCCTGGGATCAAGTCCATCTGATGACTGATCTTCCTGACTGGTGGTAATCCATCAGGCATGTTATCGGATATAATATCCTGAAACTCATTCAACAAATCTGCAACTTCTACAGGAACATCTTCTACTTTCTCTTTACCAGCTTTTGGAATTAAAGCAAAACATACATGCTCATGCCTCATACCATCTAGGAAATTTTTTCTATCAACAAAAGTTATCCTTGCATTACCACATACTTTTTCTTCAGTCTCCTTCAATGGTTTTAGCTTATGTCGCACTCCATCCTTTGTCAGGGAATAGGTATTCGCACGACCATCATGTACAGCACATCTGTCAAACTGCCATGGTCTACCCAACAACATATGACATGCATCCATAGATATGATATCACACAATACCTCATCTTGGTATCTGCCAATCTTGAACTTCACCAGGCATTGTTCATTGACCATGACCTTGTGGTCATCCTGTACCCAGGCAATCCAATATGGATGTGGGTGTTTCTGTCTCTTGAGCTTCAACTTTGTCACCATCTCTTCTGACACCAAATTGTCAGTGCTTCCACTATCAATAATCACATCACAACATTTACCTTCACACTTACACCTGGTGCGAAATAGACTCCTTCTTTGCTCAGGTTCATTCTCACCACTCAACAGGACTCTTCTGTTAATCAATGTTTCTCCTCTTTCAGCATCTTCAGAATTTGATGATCTGGCATCTTCATCTACATGTGCAACTTTGGCTTGACCTTCATTTCTCCTATCTGTTCTGCCTTGGCGCTGAGGACATTCAAATGCCCTATGACCTTCTTCTCCACAGTGAAAACATGTTCCACGGAAGCCACCTCTTCCAGATCCTTGTCCTCTTCCTCTTCCTCTCTGATCTCTATTATTCTAATCCTGAAAATGATTAGAATTATTTCTTCACTGATTCTGACTACTACTGGCCTCATCCTTCTTTTTCAAATCTTCATTTCGGCCACCATATGACCATCCACCAGATCGTCCACCATGACCTCTTCCATTTTATCTACTCTCAAACTTCTTGTTCAGCTTTTCCTCTACTTTTAGGGCAAACTGGTATGCCTCTTCAATACTGTTCATTCGAATCAGATTCAGCTCGTCCTGAATGCTTGGCCTTAACCCATTAAGGTATCGGGCAACTTTCTCCTTATCAGCTTCTGCATGGCCTGTTCTGATGAGAAGTCGATAGAACTCATCTGTATACTCCTGAACAGATCTTCCTGCTTGCTTCAAACTCTGCATTTTCCTCAGTAGGTCAAGCTCATAATCAACAGGAATGAACTGTCGCTTCAATTTATCCACCATCCGATCCCATCTTGCGATTTCATCTTTCCCTCTTCTATTTCGCTCCAATTGAATTTCTTGCCACCAGATCTTCGCATGACCTTTCAGTCTGGCCTTCGCAAATTTGACCCTATCAGGATCCTCAACATCTTCGTACTCAAAATATTCCTCACATTCATTGATCCAGTCGATCAATTCCTCTGGGTTAAGATTTCCAGAAAATGTAGGAACCTCAATCTTAGGTCTTTTCTCAATCTTGAAAATTGCCCGAAAAAGTCTTTCTTCCTCCTGGTTCACAATTTCAACTTCTCCTTCTTGATATTCTTCTTCGGCTTCATCCTCGCTTTCGTCTCTGACATTAAGATTCATTCCTCTGTGAATCTCTTCTTGCAATTCTCGCACTTATCTTTGCAGCTCTCTAACCTCAGGTGTCACAGCACCAGCTCTTCCACCACGTTCTCTTCGTGGAGGCATTTTCGCGATGCGCGCTGAAACCCTAGCCACAGTCCTGGTGCAAACTACCTCATAGTCGGTGATCTGTTTACACACTCAAGAACTCCTGCTCTGATACCACTTGATGAAGGGTGCTCCCCTTAATACCACAAACACATAACAGAAATAGAGAAACAACAACAATATGCAAGAACAGAAAATTGGCTTCTTATTATCTCCACAAATGTGGAATTACAAACTTTCAGAATTACAATATGCAAAGCCACATGGGCATTCCCTTACAATATTCTTTAGGACAAAGCCTCGAACCAATACCCAGATCTACTACCCAGGATTATTCTGAACTGCCTAAGACAATAATACAGCCTTCCTTATATAGGCAATTTTCCACCGCCTGGGAAGGTTCTAGAATTTTAGCCAATAAGGCCGACCAACTTAGAATTATTTTATTTTACATTTTATTACATCATAGTCGGCTCAAGATAACCTTTGAAACCCGAACATAAATTTTGAAGAAAATTATTTTTTGCCATTTCAGGTGGCCCAACTTCTGAAGACCATAAGTCATCACCGGTTGACCCGCTCGGCTATTATAACCCCATTTCGGAAACACCACGAAGCGCTCTACAGGCTTGACCCGCGCAAGCGCCCGTCACCCAAATTTTTGACCTCATCCAGGGCCTCTAAAGCCTTCAAAACTGAGTTCAAAATTTCTGTACCCTGCTGCCAATACCGAAAATCTTCAATATCTTCCAATATACACTTGATCTGGCAATGAAACTTTACTGGCAGACTTATATGACCAAAATGAACCTCCAAGAAAGAAATCAGATCATTCTGAGCACATACAAAAATTACCAAAAATAGTAACTTTCCATAAATAACAGCTCTGCACAAAATAGCCCTTATTGAAAACAAAAATAGAAATATTTTTGGGTGATGCAAGATTGCTCTTACACCCAGGATGCTCCTGAATCAAAAGAAATCCTCATAGATAGCACACAAAAATAAATACAGTCAAACATATCTCAATTGAGTTGATTGTTTAAGTGCATGTGTGTTGGTCATAGAGTCAAACTCTGAGTATCGCATCTACAAATGAGCAATATCGCATCATACTAAACTGTAGGGTAAGACATCTGATAAGTGTTAAGAAACACTCGACACAAGGGTAGTATTGAAAAACACTGTCTGGGGTGGTGTTGAAAAACATCTGCTTGTGAAATGCACCTAAAGGACCTATGCTAACAGGTATGCCCCCTAGACAAAGACAAGGACCAATTCCAGATCAAGTCAAATAAGGTCAAGACATGATGGAGAAAGGTTCAGTGTCAAGGACACATGCTAAAAGACAAGGGTACAAAGGCCTCAACTAGCACCTGTTTCCAAGTTTTCGTTACTTGGAATACTTTTTATTTTTCTCTTTTTTTTTGTATTTTTGCTACCAGGGCACCTATTTCTAGGTTTTCACCAAGGCACTTTTTCTTTTTTTTTAAATTTTTTGTATTTTATTTTTATTTTTATTTTTTATTTTTATTTTTTTTATAATTTTTTTCTGTATTTTTTCAGGACTATATACTTTTTAGGATTTTTTCAGCATCATATATGATTTTTTTGGGAATTTTTTCAGGATCAATAAGATATATACAAAAGATGCCCCTAGACAGAAATAGGCATCAAGGATAGAACTTCTTGAGGTGCAAAACATTGATAGGATCAGGGAGTTGTTCTCCCTCTTCATCAGTTAACAAGTAAGCACCTATCCCAAAAGAAGCAATGATGACATATGGACCAAGCCAAGTAGGTTCAAAATTACCCTTCTGTTCTTGATTTTGTTGATTCTTTGGATTCTCACGTAAGACAAGATCTCCCACTTGAAATTCCCTAGAGCGGACCTTCTTGTTGAATGCTTTGGACATGCATTTTTTATAGACCCTCATATGATCAAATGATACTTTGCGCTTTTCATCTAGAAGTTCTAATTCATGTAATCTCATGGCATGGTAATCTTCATCTGTTACTAGACCTTTGAGAGAGACTCTGAGTGAAGGGACCTCTATCTCTAAAGGTAACACTACTGTAGCACCATAAGTAAGGGAAAAAGGAGTAGCCCATGTTGGAGTACGAATACTTGTTCTATAGGCCATAAAGCTGGATTTATCTATAAATTCCAATCTCTACCATTCTTATGAACTATTCTATGAAGAATCTTTAGAATGGTTTTATTTGAAGCCTCTGCTTGCCCATTTCCCTATAGGAAGTAAATGGAGGACCAATGTTGTTTTATCTCAAACTTTTTGCAGAGATGTTTAAGGTCCTTGTTTTTAAACTGACCTCCATTGTCAGTGATGATTTTAGAAGGTACTCCAAATCGACAAATGATATGATTCAAGATGAACAATGAAACCATCTTGCCTAAGGCAACAGAAAGTGGGATGACTTCTACCCATTTTGTGAAATAATTAGTAGCTGTGATAATGAATTTATGTCCAACTAATGAGCTGGGATTAATCTACCCAACAAGGTCAAAAGCCCAACGCTGAAATGGCCAATGAGAAATAGAAGGAATAAGCTCCCTACCTAGAGCATGAATCAGGTTTCCATGTTTCTGACACTTTTCACATGATTTGGCAAAAGCTATAGCATCCATTTGCATTGTGGGCCAATAGTACCCTGCCCTAAGCAACCTTTGGGCCATGGCCAGACCATTGGAATGTCCTCCACAAATGCCCTCGTGGATGTCAACTAATGCTCGGTCAGACTCATCCTTTTCCAAGAACCTAAGAAGTGTCCCATCTAAACCCCTCCTATATAAATCACCAAAGATAAGGGTATGGTGAGAGGTGTTACAGACAAGGTTTCTTCTTTCAGATTGGTTAAAGGTTTTGGGAATGGTGCCATCATGAAGGTATGAATAGATAGCACCATAACGGGAAGAGTCATGACTGACCAAGGTACAGATGACATGGCTTTCAGAGGAGTCAAATATGGGATGGTGTAGCTCTTCCACTAGGAATTCAAATCTCGACTCATGTTGTTCCAATTGAAGGAGTGAAGCCAATGTAGCCATAACATCTGCAACCTTATTTTATGTTCTAGGGATCTATTGAAATGTTACAAATGTGAAATAGCATCTCAATGAATCAACCATCTTCTTATAAGGCATCAGCTTATCATCCTTAGTTTGGTATTCTTAATTTACTTGGTTGATAATCAGTTGCAAATCCCCAAAGACATGCAGCTCTATAATTCCCCATTCGATGGCCATTTTCAATCCATTAGTTAAGGCTTCATATTCAGCAATGTTGTTTGTGCATGGGAACAATAATTTATAGGATTTTGGAATAGTATACCCATGAGGGGAAACAAACAATAGTCCGGCTCTTGATCCATTTTTCATATTTGAACCATCAAATAACATCTTCCAAGTTCTTGTTGTCATGTACATGATGTGCTCATCTGGGAATTCAACTTGCATTGGTGTTTTGTCTTTTATTGGAAAATCAGCCAGTTGATCTGCAATAGCTTGTCCTTTTATGCCTTTACACTCAACATACGCAATGTCAAATTCTGAAAGAATCATCATCCATTTAGCAAGTCTACCCATGAGAGCAGCCTTACCAAGAAAGTATTTGAGAGGATCAATTTTAGCTATGAGGTGTATTGTATGTGCATGCATGTAGTGACGCAACTTTTGGGAAGCAAACACCACAGCAAGGCAAGATTTTTCAATACTAGTATAATTGACCTCATAGGAGACAAGTGTATGGCTGATGTAGTAAATGGCTCTTTCTTTCCCAGTATCATCAAGTTGAGCCAACAGTGCCCCCAGAGAAGATTCTATTGATGATATATACAAAATCAATGATTTTCTTGGGATAGGAGGCATTAAAATTGGTGGATTAGCCAAGTATTGTTTTATTTGGTCTAGACTCTTTTGACAATCCTCATTCCAAGTACATGAGACTCCCTTATGCAATGTCTTATTAAATGGCTATGCTCTATCTGCAAGCTGTGAAATGAACCTCCATATAGATTGGAGTCATCCTTGGAAACTTCTCATTTGACTAATGTTCTTAGGAGGCTACATAACTAATATAGCTTGAACCTTTTTAGGATCCACCTCTATTCCTTTGGCTAAAATTATGAATCCCAGAAGTTTACCTGAGGTAACCCCAAATGCACACTTTTTCAGATTCAATCTAAGTTGAAATTGTTCCATGCGATCTAGAATTACTTCCAAATCTTTGAGGTGTGTATCCCTTTTCTTAGATTTAGCCAAGGTATCATCCACATAATCTTCCATATTTTTATGCATCATGTCATGAAATATTGTTATCATAGCTCTTTGATATGTAGCTCCTACATTTTTCAATCCAAATGGCATGATGTTCCAACAATAGGTTCCCCATGCACATGTGAAGGCTATCTTTTCTTGATCTTTAGGAGGTATTTTTATTTGGTTATATCCAGAGAAACCATCCATTAAAGAGTATATTTCATAGCCCGCAGTCATATCCACTATCATATCTATATTAGGGAGTGGAAAGTCATCCTTTGGGAAAGCTTTGTTAAGGTCTCTGAAGTCTGTGCATACATGAATGGACCCATTATGTTTTAAAATTGGAACAATATTGGAGATCCATTCGGCATAGTCAATAGCTCTAATAAATTCTGCTCCTAAGAGCTTTTCTAATTCAGCCTTAACAAGGAGAGCTATGTGAGGATGCATTTTCCTCCACTTTTGTTTTACTAGTTTAATTCCTGGATCTATAGATAGATGATGCATAATAAGATTAGTGTCAAGCCCTGGCATATCTGAATATGTCCAAGCAAAATTGATTTTCTTTTTCTGTAAGAATCTTGTATATGCCTCTTTTTCTTCTTCTGATAGAAACTGAGCTAGATGAATCATTTGTGGAGCCTCCTTCATATTTAGATTCACTAGTTGTGTAGGTTCAATGAGAACTAATGATCTGTCCTAAAAATAACTCGGCAAGTTATTAAGAACCCCATCCTTAGGCACCTCAAAGAGGTTTTCACCTTCGGATATGTCTTTTGTTTTTACTATTTTGGGTTCTGACACCGCCATAAAGTGGTTTTCGCCATCAGAACCATCTCTTTTCTTTTTCTTTTCTTTTATTTTATGACTGAGGTACTTAATATCAGGCTTTGTCATACTTGTTGTAGGCTCCCTGGTGGAAGAGACTATAGGTTCAAGAGTGTTTAAATAGCAGGCTATCTCATAGTCATTATGGAAAGTAAGGAGCTGAGGCTCTTGATAAAGCTGTGACAAGTCAATCAGATGGCGGTGGACAAGGGGGAGGTCAATGACTAGTTCAATATTATTGATATGGTAGGTATTATCTCTGGTGATCATATAGTTAGGATTCATCAAGTCTCCCTGTAAGGTACCTGAATTAGGGTTTGTCTCCCCAAATGAAGTATCATCCACTAAGGCAATTCATGGAATCCAATCCTCTAGCCCTACACTAGACTCGTTACCTACCTCGGGTTGGGACTCAAATGTGTGGACAACAGCAATGTCCAAATCAAGAGTGGAACAATTCGAGAGGGTCTCCCACTCATACTCATGCGAGTTTGTGTCAGAATCCCTGCTGGGATGTTTGCACCAACCATATTTTTTAGGCCTTGAGGTAGAGGCACCTGGGTCACCAAGGGTGAAACCTTCTTGGATATCATTTTGAGATTGAGTAGATCCTTCACCATGAGTTGTAATAGAGGATTGTTCCTATTCAAAACTTGTTGGATCAATTACAGAAGCATCTAGGTCTCCCCAAAGGAGATTAGTGGAAGGGATCCAATCTTCACACTCATCTTGCTGCTTTTGCAAATTTGGCACATAATTAGACTCATCGTCACTATTTGTCGTAGCTAGGATAGGAGAAAAATTTTCATTTTTTATTTCAAAACCTAGGCCCATTGTTGTTTTAATTCTCCAGCCAAAGAGAGAATGATCAAGAGGTTCCACTTTAGCATCTAACCTATGACTGAGAGGTCCATGACTTGGGTAGCCCATGTTTTTAACTGAGAGGTCCAATCTCTGATGGCTACTTCCTCTTTCTCTTCCTGAATAGGCACTAAGGACTCTACAAATTTCCCAAACAAAGTCATGGTGGAGGATGAAGGTTTCCTCTTGAGTGAAGGTTTTCCATAAGACCTAGGTGAGATTGGCATTTTTATGAAGGAATCCATTTTGTAATCTCCCATGCCAAGGTCAACGGACTTAAATTTATTCTTACACTGCTCAAGAGCAGCATCAAAATTGTCAGCTTCTCTATTTAAGGGAACATGTGAACCAGCTGAAACTGCATTGATAGATAATGTGCTATCCCCTGGTATGCAAACTTCAACACCATTGTAAGGGAATTTAACTCATTGATGGTAGGTAGATGGCACTGCTTGCATGTCATGAATCCATGGTCTACCTAACAAAATATTGTATGCCAAAGGTTCGACATCAATAATCTAAAACAAAATGTCCTTTTCCATAGGACCAATTCTGACAGGAAGAACGACCAATCCTTTAGAGCTTCGCTCTACTTCATCATAGGCCTTGATGGTGATCTTCTTCCTAGTGTCAATAATTTTCTTGAAATATCCCAAGGCTTTCAGTAGACTCAAAGAGAAAATATTAAGCCCGACACCCCCATCTATCAACATGTGCCTAACACAGGTTTTATGGATCATGACTTCAATATGGAGGGCCAAGTTATGCGGGTGACTTAGAACTTTGTCATCTTCTTTGGAAAATGTAAGGTAATGAGGGCTAGCAAGGTGACTAACCATGTCTTGGAATTGGTCAACATCTATGTCATTAGGGACACTGGCTACTCGCAAAGCATCCTCAAGAACACACCTATGTTTAGGAGATAAATCAAGGAGCTCAAAAATAGAAATCTGTGCTGGCGTTCTCTATAACTGATCGACAAGGTTATAACTTACATCCAGACCAACAAAAAACTTAGGAGGAACACTCTTTGACACTAGTTGTTTTGACTTGCTAGAATTAGGACCTCGAATGATAACAGGACCTTGGGACTGACTCCTAGTGAGAGCATTAAGAGGTTGAGACAATCCTTCAGAACGAGGGCCTCTAAGCACCGCAATGGGTCCTTCATCAAAAATGGGGGATGAGTTTCCTTTATAACCATAGGGATCTCTCTCAGTGATCACATTGACATCATTGTCCACAAATTCAAGCATATTAATGACATTTTCAACGGTTGTATAAGTGTAGTTGATAGTGGCCTTGCCATTCTTACTCTTAGAGTTCTCTCCTTTTTCATATTTGGGCAAGGGTTCTTTAAAATCTTTGTGGTCAGCATTTGTGGTCAACCCATCAACTTGTAATCTTCCACTTTCAATAAGATCTTGGAAAAGATGCTTAAGTCTAAAACAATTTTCTATATCGTGTCCAATTCCATTGTGAAAGACACAAAAAGCCTTCTCATTCCACCAATGAGGCTTAGGATCTGGTATGCGGTGCTTGGCAGGATCCTGAGGTTGTGCCAAATTATGAGCAATTAATGTCTTGAAAATTTATACATATGAGTCCCCAAGCTTGGTAAATTGTCTATTTTCTATTTTAGGTCTCCCTTGATACTTGGGTTTAATCTCTTATTGTTCTAAAGACGTTTGTAGCTTCATGGCTTGGATTGCGTTAGAGAGATTAAGAACTCCTTCATTCTTAGGTTGTGATGAGTCAACAACCCCATCATTAACCACTTGCTTATTCTTATTCCAATAAGAGTTCTTTTTGTTCTTATTACCATTATGATTGTTGTTTTGGCCATTGTTGTTATTAGTTGTTTTGGCCAAAATGCCTTGTTCTTTTAGGACATCTTCTATATGACATGCAATCTCTACCATGGTATCAAAAGAGCTAAAAACCATTTTCCTCACTTCATACCTTAGCTCTAGTATTAAATTGCTCACAATTATGTCTATTCTTTCTTCCTCAGGAATCATTCTAGGATACTTCGAGCACAACCGTCTCCATCTTTGCAAGAAGGTGACAAAAGGTTCTCCTTGATTTTGTTTGAGTTTGCACAAATCAAGTATTATGACTGATCTTGATAGATTGTAAGAAAAATGTTGGACAAATCTTTGAACAAGTTCTTTAAACGTCTTCACTGGAGGAGTAAGGTTGGTGAACCACTCCATAGCTTGACCTTTTAGGCTCCTTGGGAATAATCTCATTAAATAGGAGTCTTCATGATGAAAAGCAAAGCTCATTATGTAAAATTGTCTAACATGGTCATGAGGGTCACCAATACCATCATATTTTTCATAAGTTGGGAACTCAACCTTCTTAGGAAATTCAATCATCACCACACTTTTGTCTATAGGGTTGGGACATCTGGAGTCTAAATTGAATGTACTCTTAGGAGCTCTCATTTTCTCTATGTCCCTTTGCATTTGCATGATCACTTCATTGGTTGAAGGATTTTGTTTCTTAATCTTTTGGTGCACATCAAAATCATATGGGACCTTAGCACCTTTGTTGATGAGACTTTCTAGGAACTGATCCTTGTTTTACTCCACATATCTTTCTACATATGCTTGAAAAGATAGTTCTTGCTACATAGTCATAAAATCCATATGATCAAAGTTGGCATAACTTCCTCCATGTTGAGAGCCATGATGAGCTCGTTGGGAGGGTTGTCTTGAATATCTAGGAGGTGATTGTCTCCTATGATGGATATGTTGAGAAGTCCTTCTTCCTCTAGGACTAGGTGATCTCGAAGGAGTCCTTGACCTTCTCCTGGTCCTTGGACTTGCTAAGGGAGTAGATGGTGGAGAGTTGGTTCCACTGTGGGTACCCCTATTTTTGAATTGATTATGAAGTTGTTGTGCTAGGAGCCTATCTTGTTCTTCTTGTGTGGCTCTTCTCCTTATGTCTAGCAAAGCTCGTTCCTCATCCTCCAATTGTTTGAACCTTTCTTTCTTAGCAGCTTGTTCATCTAAGAAAGCTTGTTTTTCTCTTTCAATCCTCTTTAACTTGTCACTTGTATATTGTGAGGCATCTCTAAGAGGAGAAGACTTTCTTGAATGTCTAAATATATTAGCTGCATTGATGTGAGCATCACTTGACTCATTTTTTTGGTTATCAGGTTGTGACCATGCATCCAGGTGAGCTTTCCTATAGTGTTTCTCTACTCATTGGTGAGCATCCAAATACCTATCATTGATAGGAGGTGATCCAAGTGGACTATCAAAAGAAGACCCAGTAGACATCATGTCACCCCTATGTCATTGGAAAATGTCATTAAGAGTTTGATTCATTGCTTCCCTTTGTTCTCTTGTGAAAGTATAACTCATATCCATATTCGATGAAAGTGGTGCCACAGAGGTACTCACTTCATTATAATTACTCTTTGGATTGAAACAGACCTCAGACTCACTCTTTAGGGATTGGCCAAAAATAGGTTCCTTTCCCTTTCGCTGTTGACGAGTCTTAACTAAGGGTAATTGATTTAAGACAACTGGGGGTTGCTTCCCTTGATTTACTTGGTACCGAGTTGTAACTAACATGAAAGAAAAATATTCTTAATGATAAGGTGACCTCACAAAGTGTCAACACCAAACTAGGATAATTGAAGTTCTCTAATGTCAAAAAGAGATGGAAAGATAGAAATAAAAGGGGCTTTACCAACACTGTCAAAGAGGTGCCTCAAATCAAAGGATGAATATCTTTTCACTTTTGAATCAGGAGGTTGGACTAGGCCAAAATATAATTGAATTTGAGATTTGGTGAAAATGATTTGGACAAAAGGAGCACTAAAATTCTCCAAGAATGTAGCTAACAATTCTAGAGATGTTCTTTCTCAACAGGAATAGTCTTCTAACTTAGCAAGCCTTCCCAAGGTGACGCTGTAAATCAACTAATACTAACCCTAGAGGGCTAAAACTAGAAACTCAAGGTCAAAACAGGCTTGCAATGGCAAGATAAGTAACCTTCCTAAAGACCCAACCAACTAAAAGCAAGTGAAACTAGGTATACAGCAGCAAAATCTCAAGCCACAGTCTCTAGGCAAATAGCGCGCCACTTCACGTAATGTCACACGACACAGTCCAGGTAGATAGAGCGATAATTTCTAGGTAAGAGAGGTGATAGTGTTTCTGGGGCAGACTAGTGCATGATAGTTCTCAGAATAGGGGCGACAGTCTTTCAGTGTTGCACAACTCTTTGACCAGTGAGTGTCAAAATCTTAGTTTTAAGGCTTGTTCATTCAAAATTTTCAGTCTGAGGGTTGATTTTTTGATTCCAATCACAATGATAGCATTAATTCGATAGGTTTGAAAATAGTATGGGATCAAATGTGTCTCCAAGCACTTAGAACAAGGGCAAACACAACCTTGCCAAGAAAAACAATTGTGATATCGAAAATTGAAAAAAAACACCCTATGAATGCTACCGATTGTTTGAATGTTGAGAACGTTTACACTGGTATAGCACAATCGAAACCACTTCAAGCAATATCTATCCTAAAAGGTCAAGGCTCAGTACTTAACAACTTGGCTCACACTTGATGCTCCCTTGCCTCACACAAAGTGGTTGCCCACAATAGATATTGGCTTTGTCATGGAAGTGCCAAAGACACAACCAAAGGAACACAGATGGTGGGTAATCTTGGGGTGATCTGGGTTATTCCACTTGGATCAATCCTTCCACCAAGAAGCTAAGCAAAAAAATAGGATGGCCTCTATCTATGGTTCTTAGTAAGGGCTTCTGTTCATAGTACCCCTCTTGCTCCTCATAAAGGACTAGGACCTTGCGGCCTCAAGAGTACCTTAAGCATTCTTGCTCAACATTTTCCTCATGGTCACAATCCCACAAGTACTCACATCAAGCAAAGACAAGCACTACATCTACCAAAGGTTTTTTGTCCTCGATAGCCTTGAGATTATAGTGGGTTGGAATAGCTTGGTATTAGCTTGTCCCCACTTGGGTCGTTCCTCTTGATTACTCAAGAGCAGGCCCGCTAAAGGATTCTAACAATCTAAACAAAAATGGATCAACTTATGAGATTCAAGGATTTTGTTTCCCCACAAGGGTGAAGAGTATACTCCCCTTATCCCAAAGCTTTCTCCCAAACACACCAAGCAAAGTTCAATTACCCTCTTTCTTCCAAAATCCTAAGATGGGTCAAAATTTTTTGGTTCACCACAAGGGTGAAGAGCATACTTCTCCTACCACCTCAAAATTCCTTCCACAAGATATTAAGTGCCTATGAAATGAAACAACTAGTATATGCCGGACTCAATCAATAAAGAAAGCAATTAACCAAGCACTTGATTTGTTTTCCTATGCTTTAGGCAGCCCTACAAAAATTGTTAGTAGCCCTTTTGGCATGCAATGCATCAATTTTTTTCAAGCAAGAGTACCTACAAAGCAACTTGTTAGCTTCACAATGGTTAGAACAATCCTAAAATCCAATTAGCTCCAAGCAATCCACTATCAAAAAGTATTTAAAACACTAAAGGTGGATCACTTAACCCTTCAAGTGAATGTGAAGCAAGTCCAAAAGTGGAACATTTAACTCTTCAAGTGCATGTGAAGTGAGTCCAAAAGTAGAACATTTAACTCTTCAAGTGAATGTGAAGTGAGTCCAAAAGTGGAACATTTAACTCTTCAAGTGAATGTGAAGTGAGTCCAAAAGTGGAACATTTAACTCTTTAAGTAAATGTGAAGTGAGTCCACAAGGTGGTACATTTAACTCCTCACAAAAACTCAAAGTGAGTCCAAAAGTGGAACATTTAACTCCTCACACAAACTCAAAGTGAGTCCAAAAGTGGAACATTTAACTCTTCACACAAACTCAAAGTGAGTCCAAAAGTGGAACATTTAACTCCACAATCAAACTCAAAGTGAGTCCAAAAGTGGAATATTTAACTCCTCACACAAACTCAAAGTGAGTCTACACCTTAAAAAACTAATGAGATCAAGAAAGCAGAAGAGGGAGAACTTTGTGGAGCATTTAACGCTCTTTTCAAGTAGACCCCTCCCACATGTATGAATGCTAACCTTGCACCCAAAGGGAAAACAACAAGGGGCAATTAGAAATAAGCAAGTCCAACACCCAATTTAGCTAACAAGCTCAATCAAAAGTAATCTAAAGTTTCTTATCAACACTACCCACAAATGAAAAAAGGGGTTGAATCAATGGAATATTTAACTTTCCAAGCAAACATGGGGTGAGTCCAAAAAGTGGAACATTTAACCCCCTATGCAAACAAGGAATGAATCCATGCCCTCAATCACTCAAATGAGATGTTTGATATTGGAAACCAAAGAGCATTCACAAACTATCAAAAGCAAATCAATGTTCTTTTATTAACCCAAAAGAGATGTGCCTATGAAAGCAAGTAAACCAACTGAAATCTGGAAATGCAATCTATTTAGCTACAGAAAATCAAACTAACAAACAAATCAATCTAAACTCAGCTAAAAGGGTTTGAAAAACTCACTATTAGGTACAGGTGATAGTACAGTCACTAGAACTATCATGCACCACTTCTCTCTATACTAGTGCGACAATTCTTCCTAGGGTGACAGACTTCAAAACCTGTAGGTGATAGAACACAGCAAACAGGGTGGCAGTTTCTGCCAAAAAGAGCAACACTATTAACTGGCGAAGTGTCACACTGTCATATAGAAGACCATCATATGACATTGGTGAAAAGTGTCACAAGACAATCTGAGACAGAAAAACTAGAGATCGAAAACAGTGCTAAAAATTGATGAAAAATTAGCGAAAATTGACAAAAATGTAGAAAATGAAGGGACAAAGCTAATGTCTTGCCCCACGGTGGGCACCAAAAATGTACACACAAAAGTAGTGCACTTCTATGGATCCTTACAATCAAGAACACTTAAAAATGAGGCCTCAAAAATTGATCCATAGCTCTCTATGTATGGAGTTGCAAGATTTAAAATTGCTCTCAGCTAGAGCTATGAAGCTAATGACCTTGCTGGTCAACCACACAATGAGAGATTCAAGGTTGGAGACAAGGGAAAGAATGCCAATATGTCTAATGAATCCAAATGAAATGCAATGCAAGTAAACTAAGAATGATGACGCAAGCTAAGCTAAATGATAACAATGCAATGCTTGAAAGGAAATCTAATCTATGAAAGGAAAATGAAAACTATACTATGAAAAGGAAATTGAAAGTGTTACAATCTATCATAATTAAGCTAGATGAGATTAATCTATTGCATAAAGGAAATCTATACTAAGAATGCCATGATTATGCAACTATGAAAGCAAACTAAATGAAACGCAACAACAATGTCTTCAAAGCTTGAATGCAAGAATGTCTTCAAAGAGCTCCAAATGACCTAGAAAACTTGCAGCATAACATTAGCATGAAACATGAATGGATGCCAAATGCAGATGAGAGCTCTCCTTTTATAGGGAATGAGGAGAAATGGACCATGGAGATTAAGAGGCAAAAGACTTAATCAACAGTGGAGCATCAAAGAGGAGCAATCCATGTGCACAAATATCCTCCAATGAGAAAATAAGAGTTGAATTTTGTGTCCATATGAGACAAAAAGTATTTTTATTCTTTTTATAAAATAAGAATAATGCTTTATTTGTGCAACTTAGGATAAGAGGAAAAGTGGGGGATTTTTATTTATTAAAAGGGGAGGAAATATTCCTTTTGAATAAATAAAGACTTTAGGATAAAATGGTTAGCCCAAGGCAAATAATCAAAAATGATGAAAAGGATTTGATCAAGGAAATTGATATAATTGATAAAATGTTGATTTTTAAAAATCTTGATTCAGGGATTTGACAAATTGCTGAATGGGGGCCCAAAGTCTAGGCGACCATTTTAGGGTGCATACAACTGTAATGTAGAAATTTTTGGCCAAACTGGTATTCAATAAATTGAACACCATTTTTGTCGACCTTTATTTGCTGATAATAGGTTCTTTTAATAACAACTGAACCAATTGGATATTTTTGGTGAGACATGAAAGTGCCTATTGCTAGGTTTTCACTAGGATGCTCCTTTTTTTTAGTACTTTTTATGCTTTTTAGGATTTTTTCAGCATCATATATGAATTTTTTTGGAATTTTTTTCAGGATCATAAAATATGTAAAAAGAATGCCCCAGACAGAAACGAGCATCAAGAATCTATTTCCTCTGATGTAGAAAACTGATAGGCCCCAGGCTGAAATGTTGCAACTATGATGATAGGAGGTCTCAACCAGTTCAACCAATAATAACCAGCCCTAAGCAATGTCTGAGCTAGAGGAGGATCATTAGAATGTGATCCACATATGCCATCATGGATTTCATCTAGCACTTTTTCTGACTCCTCTATTTCTAGACACTTAAGGAGAGTTCCATCTAGACCCTTCCTATACAAGTCACCAGAGACAAAGGAAAAGTGTAAGGGATGGTAGGAAGAATGGCGTGGCAGATTTGCAGGAGGAATATGAGGTGGAAGATATGAAAAGATGGTAGGATTGTAAGATTTGTGAGCAAGATAGTGTAATTCATCCACCAGGAACTTGAAGTGAAATTTATGCTTTTTCATTTGTAAGATGGATGTCGAAGTAACCAAGGCATTAGCAACTTTGTTCTCAGCTCTAGGAATGGGCTGAAGTGTAACAGATATGAGATCATGCTTGAAGTAGTGCACCATTTTTTTGTAGAGAATCAACTTGTCATCTTGTATTTGATAATCATTATTTTTAATTTTCTTAGGTGCAGATACCGCCACAATGTGGTTTTCTCCATCTGACCATTGCTCTTTTCATTTGATTCAATGCTTGTGATACTTGATTGTTGATTCAATCCTTTTTGTTGCTAGTCTTCTGGTGGAAGAAGTAATAGGTATTGATGCAAGATGAAATTAAGTGACTGGTTCAATAGCATTTATGTGAGGGATATCATCTCTGGTGACAAGAGAGGTCAAGCCTATAGGGTAAGCTCCAAAAGTAGCTAGATCTAGAGTTGTCATAGAAGGACCAACGTAGTAGACTAAGGCAATACGGGGAACAAACTCATCAGACCTAACATGAGACTCATCAACTATGTCAGGTGGGTTACGAGAGGTATGAACCACATCAACATCCATATCTGTCATGGGAGGATCTTCTGGAAGAGGCTTAAGATGCCGAGAAGTAGAGATACTCATGTCATTATGTGAGAGATCACCTCTTTGTAGCAATCATGCAATGCTGCGATGTTGTCTATCATAGTTCAATGATTCTTTAGGCACATAGGTTCTAGACATAGAGGCCTCAACTATATCATCAGTAGATATACATTCTTCTCCCCAAAGAAGTGAAGTAGAAGGAATATCATCTCCCATTTGAACCATAGTGTGCAGTGGTGACTCATCTGTATCTGTGTCTGAATTACTGAGCATGGGAGTATTTCTAGAATTATCAAGGAGGGAAAATCTACCCTCATCTTCTCTATAGATCCACTCTTGAATAGCTTTTTCTTCTCTTTCTGCTTCTAAAGGAACAGATGAAGGAACAAAAGTATCAAAGATCATCATAGTAGAAGTGGAAGGCTTCATCTGATTAGAAGGTCTCCCATATGACCTAGGAGAAACAGGTGTAGAAGCAAAGGAATCCAGCATATATTCACCCATACCAAGGCTCATCATCTTAAGTGTTTTCTTAGCAGCAACTAGAGACGTACTAGGATCAATAGAAGGTTCATTGTGAGGAACAAATTTTTCAGCAGTAGCAAGAGCATTAATAGCAATAGTATGGTCTCCAAGAATCACAACTTCAATGCCATTGTATGGAAATTTGATGCACTTATGATAAGTGGAAGGAATAGCCTGCATGTCATGGATCCAAGGATGACCCAAAAGAATGTTATATGTGAGTGGGATGTCTGATACTTGGAAGCTAATATCTTTCGTGACAGGGCCCACTCAGACAGGCAGCGTGACAAGACCTTTGGAAGATCTTTCCACTTCATCGTAAGCTTTTATATTAATCTTCTTCTTAGAATCCATAGTGAATTCTGACAAACCCAACTATTGTATGACATTGAAAGAAACAATATTTAACCCTGCACCATTGTCTATTAGGACTCGGCAGACTCGGGTATTGTAGACTAGAACTTCAATGTGTAAAGCTAGATTATGCGGGTGAGCAATAGATATGTCATCTTCTGCAGAAAAGGAGAGAGATAGCAGAGATGAAATGTTGTTGATCATAGCCTGAAATTGATCTGGATCAATGTCATTGGGAACATGTGTTGTACGTAGAGCCTCATCAAGAATCTCTCTATGTGAAGGGGATAATCGATGCAACTCAAGGATAGATATCTATGCCAGTGTCTTTTGCAAATGTTGGACAAGATCATAGCTAAGGGTGGTTGAAGGAGTCGCTTGTTTGGAAGGCAAAGCTTGCTTGGGATCTTGCGCAGTTTTAAGGACAATCTTGGCTTGCCTCCTAGTAACAGCAATCAGTGTCTCACTTCGAGAAGATGAGCTACCATGTGTTTGCAAGACCAACTTTGGCTTACCATGATTGGCTTTATTATCCTCTTGAGACCTCATCATTAAAACACTCTCAATGGGCTCTACCATGTTGATCATAGGCGTATTAGAAGGATACGTGTAATTGATCTTACATCATGATTCTTCTTATGTGCTTGAGAAGTTTCCCCCTTATCATGCTTAGGTAGAGGATTTTTGAAAGCTGTGTGATCAAAATTTTTAGTTAAGCCATCAGTGGAGATTGTGCCATTCTCAATAAGATCCTGAATATCATCCTTAAGCTTAAAACAATTGTTTGTCGAATGTCCCTTGTTTCTGTGATAATGACAATAAGAATCCTCTCACCACCAATCAGGCCTATTTATCAGATCCCAGTTACCAAGTTTATCAGGAAGCATAAGATATCCATTATCAACCAAAGTCTTAATGATCACATCATAAGGTTCTGCCAACTTGGTATAGACTCTCTTTCGAAATGACTTCTTAGGCTTATTTGCATATTGAGGTTTAGGAGCACTGTGAGCATTGGCAGCTTCTTGTTGTTTTGCTGCATAGATAGCATTAGAGAGATTGAAAGTAGGCTCTTTAGCTTTAGGAGTGTCAACAACCCCATCATTAACAACATACTTGTTTTTATTCCAATGTTTGTTCTTGTCTTTGCCATTACCTTTAGCATCTTTATTAATAACAATATCCCCTTTTCTTATAGCTACATCCTCAATTTGATATGCACTTTCAACCATGTCATTGAAAGAAGAGAATAGATGTTTTCTTAAATCATAATATAGCTCAGGCAAAAGAGTGTTGACGAAAATGTCAAACTTTTCTCTCTCGGGTAACAGATGAGGATACCTAGAATACAATGACCTCCAACATTATAAGTAAGTTGCAAATGGCTCACCTTGATGTTGTCTTAGATTACCAAGATCTATCATGGTGATAGGCTATTGGATATTGTAAGAATAATGCTGGGTAAATCGCTGAGCCAACTCATCAAAAGTCTTAAGAGGTGGTGTCAATTTTGCAAACCATTCCAAAGCTTGGCCTCTTAAGCTTTGAGGGAATAATCATAGAAGAAATGTGTCTTTATGAAGGAAGTCCATGCTAAGAGCGTAAAAGTGACACACATGGTCATGGGGGTCACAATTTCCATCATACTTATCGTATTTGGGAACCTCAATATACCTAGGAAATGGGACCATGTATAGACTCCTATCAAAGGGAAGAGCACAAATTGATTCTACAAAAGAGACCTTTGGAGGCTCTCTTTCTATTGCCATTTGGGTAAGGCGTTGATTTTTCTGACGCAGTTCTTCCTAAAGGACTTCCAATTCAATTGGTACTCTTTGTTGGAAAATTTGTCTGATGTCATAGCTAGGAGGAAGCTTGTATCCTCTAGAAGTCATATATTGAAAATATATATCGCCATTACACTCTAAAAGCTTATGCATCATTTGTTGGGAGACCACATCTTATTCAAATCTCATAAGATCCTCACTAGAAATCTTATCATCAGCCTCTGCCTCATGTTGAGAGGGAGGAGGTCTAGGAGGTGAAGAAGGCATACCAAAAGTGGGTCTTGGAGGAGATCTTGGTGGTGTGTTGTTGCCATTGTTTCCATTGATAAAAAGAGATCTATGCTCATGATTACTAGTCTCAGGTTGCTCATGAAATGTCCCTCTATAAGCCATGCACCTAGCAGCATCCATCCTTTGTTGATTGTGTTCTTTGTCTAAGCACGCTTGGTTATCCTTATGCTCAAAGTGTTCTTGCAAGCATTGAAATTTTTCTTGTTTAGTCAAAGTGAGTGAGACACTGTCTGTGTTTTTGGGTGTCTTGAATGCAAACAACCTCCTTTGTACCACGGGGTAGCCTTAGAATCCTCAAATTGGTTAGAACTAGAACTATTTTTGCTAATGGGCCCTCATGAGCATCTAGTTGGAGAAGGTAACTGTGTATAATTGAATGGAGGATGACTCTCCTGCTCAAATTGAGACTAAGTTATAACCAGCATGAAAAGAGATGTTGGTTGACTAATAGAATGAGACAAAGTTTCACAAATTTGAGATAAGAAAGGCTAATAAAGATCACTTGTTAAAGTATAACAATAGAGAGATGGCTCATCAAAAGTGCTCAGGCACTTACAGCAATCAATTGACTAAAGCTGAGCAGTGAGCAAGAAGCTCAATAAGAAAGTAGCTAAGCAGGTAATTGTGATGTGACAAGTGATCAAGAGTAGCATTCGTTAAGCTCAAATCCAATATTTTTAACTCATTTGTTTCAGTCTAGAACAAGTTTGAGCATGCAGATAATAGACTAGATTCAGGTAAGAACAGAAAAAGACACTCTATGACAGGTTAAAATGCAAGTTTAGCAGCTCCGAATTGCAACAGCAAAAAGGTTTTGGGTGACACTTTCCAGGTAGACAAGGTGATAGTTTATAGTGAGGTGACACTTCGCCCTAAGCCAAGCGATAGTTTCTAGTAAGCAGGGTGACACTTTTGCAGGGTTGTACGACTCTATGACCAATGAACATAAAAATCTTAGTTTTGAAGTGTTTTGACCAAGTTTGCATATCAACAAATTTTTATCATGGATCAAGCACATAAGATAGCAATCAAGGAGTTCAAGAAAGCAATTGTCTTCAAACAATGAGCAAGGGGAAAAGCAACCTTGCACATGAACAAGAATAGTGACTTAGTATTTCTACTGCTTAAAGATTCTACTTGTATATGTTCTTGAAAATGTTTTAGAGGCACTTAGAACACAATAACATCCTATCAAGCTGTCTACAAGGATATACATAGCTTTGCTAAAGGGAGTCCATGATATACACAAGGTACATGAGGCCCAAATCCATAGATGAGAAGAATCTGAAATCACATAGTCGGGGGGAGACGGTAACCCAAATCTCCTCCTTCACTTCTCAAAGGTATAAAGTTCTTTGAGGCTTAGCCAAGAGTGATATCAAACTCAATTATCAAGAGAGGTGTCTTTCAATTCACCTCCTGCTATTTATACTCCGCCGGAACATAGGAGTTAACGTCATCCCTTGAGATGGTGTGTCCCCAAGCAGGCCTTCTAGAAATAAAAAGTAAGTAATTCACTATCAAAAGTATTTAAAGCACTAAAGGTGGAACACTTAACTCTTCAAGTAAATGTGAAGTGAGTCCAAAAGTGGAACATTTAACTCTTCAAGTGAATGTGAAGTGAGTCCAACAGTGGAACATTTAACTCTTCAAGTGAATGTGAAGTGAGTCCACAAAGTGGAACATTTAACTCCTCATACAAACTCAAAGTGAGTCCAAAAGTGGAACATTTAACTCCTCACACAAACTCAAAGTGAGTCCAAAAGTGGAACATTTAGCTCCTCACACAAACTCAAAGTGAGTCCACACTTTAGAAAACTAATGAGATCAAGAAAGCATAGAAGGGAGAACTTTGTGGAACACTTAACGCTCTTTTCAAGTAGACCCCTCCCCTATGTATGAATGCTGACCTTGCATCCAAAGGGTGATAATGAGGGGCGATTATAAATAAGCGAGTCCAACACCCAATTTGGCTAACAAGGTTAATCAAAAGTAATCTAAAGTTTCTTATCAATACTACTCACAAATGACAAAGGGTTGAATCAATGGAATATTTAACTTTCCAAGAAAACATAGAGTGAGTCCACAAAGTGGTGCATTTAACTCCCTATGTAAACAAAGAATGAATCCATGCCCTTAATCACTCAATGAGATATTTGATATTGGAACCAAGAATTACTTAAGGTTTAAACACAAGCATTCACTTACAAAAACTTGTAAAAACAAATCTATGTTCTTTCATTTCCCATTAAGAGCATCGATTGAAATGTGTTCTATGAAAGCATGTAAACACTCAAGCCAAACACATGAAAGGTTCAATTTTAATCCCAAAATCCAAATGTTGTAGAGATGGAACAAAGTACCTCAAGCAATTTTAAGCATTTTCCATGAAAGCAAGAGCACCTTCAAAACAACTTGTTAGACCAACAAAAGATTAGCAAAATCCAAAATCTAACAATGGTTAGCACATGAAAAATTAGATAATCTACAAAAAATAATTGATCAAATGACAAAATCTGAAAATGAAACCATCATGGTTGGATTAGGCATGGAAAGACCTTTCCAACGATATATCACACTTTGATTTTCGATACCATTTGCAAAAATTTCTCAAAAAATGGGCACCCATTTTCCAGAGTGCCACGGATTTGAAAATGCTAAAATTTTTAGAAAATTTCAAAAAGTTAGCAGAGAACCCAAAACTTGCAAGATAGATAAAATAACTCAAAAACAATGCTAAAATTTTTACGAATTTTCAAAAAGTTTGTAGAGAACCCAAAACTTGCAAGATAGATAAAATAACTCAAAAATAGCTCATTGTCAGGTACAAGCGATAGTTACAGACACCAGAATTATCACGCGATACTTCTCAGCATATTGGGGTGATAATATTAGTCTGTGCAATACTTCTCTCGACACCAGGCGATACTTCGCCCAAGACCAGGCGATATTCTTTGCAATAGCTAGGCGATACTTCTGACAGGAGAAGTATCGCACGCGTATATAGAGAACTATGGCACAATACTTCTGGAAAGTATCGTATGATAGTCTAAGATAGAAAAATAAAGACCAAAAATTAAGCTAAAAACTTGTCAAAAAATTGACGAAAAATGATGAAAATGCAGAAAAAGAAGGGACAAAGCTAGTCTACTCTGCCCCACAGTGGGCACCAAAAATGTATGGTGAAAATGTAACCACACTTCTATGAATCATTACATTCAAGAACACTCAAGAATGAGGTCTCAAAAATTGATCTATAGCTCCCTAGGCATGGAGTGCAAGGGTTTTAAGAATGCTCTCAGCTAGAGCTATTTAGTCTATAACCTTGCTAGTAAACTATGCAATGCGAGATTTAATGAAGACAAGGGCAAGAATGCCAATATCCTCAAGAATCAAGAATGAAAATGCAATGCAATGCTATGCTAAAAATGGAAATGCAAGCTAAGCTATGAAAATGAAAGATGCAAGTATTACAAAGCCTCCTAGTTAAGCTAGATGGATTAATCTAAAGCATAAATGAAATCTAAGCTAAGAATGTCATGATAATGCAAGAAATGAAAACTATGATAACATGTAGATGCAAAAGCCAAGAATGCTCCAAATCTTCAAAAGCTCCAAAATGACCTAGAAAACCTGCAGCATAACATTAGCATAAAAACCTAAGATATGAAAATGAAAAAAAAAGCTCTCTTTTTATAAGAAATGAACCATGGAGATTAAGAGGCAAAAGATTTAATCAAGGGTGGAGCTTGAAAGAGGAGCAATCCATGTGCACAAGTATCCTCCAATGAGAAAATAAGAGTTGACTTTTGTGTCCATATAAGACAATTTTTTTTTTTTCCCTTTTTATAAAATAAGAATAATTCTTTATTTGTGCAACTTAGGATAAGAGGAAAAAGTGTTGGCTTTTTATTTATTAAAAGGGGAGGAAATATTCATTTTAAATAAATAAAAACTTAGGATAAAATGGTTAGCCCATAGAAAATAATTGAATAAATGATAAAACTAGGATTTGATCAAGAATAAGCAATTTATGATTTAGCAAAAGGGGCTAATAGTCTAGGTGACCATTTTTAGGTGTATACACTACCTATACCCATTGAGCCATGGATAGATGTGAGTATGGATTTTGTATTGGGGCTTCCCCACACCCAGTGAGGTATAGATTTTATTTTTCTAGTTGTTGATAGATTCTCTAAAATGGCTCATTTTATTGCTTGTAAAAAAAATAGTGATGCCACAAGGATAGCCAACTTATTTTTCTCAGAAGTTGTTAGACTCCATGGCATTCCAAAGACTATCACATCTGACAAGAAGACTGAATTTTTGAGTCATTTCTGGAGAACCTTATGGAAGAAGATGGGAACACAATTGCAGTTTAGCAATGCTTGTCATCCCTGAATTGATGGGCAAACTGAGGTGGTCAATTGGAGTTTGGGAAACCTATTACGGTGCATTGTTGGTGAAAAGTCGAAGCAGCAGGACTTGGCATTGCCTCAAGTAGATTTTTCTTACAACTGTTATGTTAACAAATCAACTGGAAAATCTCCTTTTTAGATTGTATATGGTAAGAATCCTCATGGTGTTTTGGACCTTGTACAACTTCTTGTGCAAGATAGAATTAGCGATGATGGGGAAGCATTTGCTAAACACCTTCAACAACTTCAACAAGATGTGAGGAGTAAATTGTAGGATAGCAATGAGAGATATAAGGTTGTTGCAAATGTCAGTAGAAGGAGACAAATATTTAATATAGGTGATTCGGTGATGGTCTACTTCAGGCGTGAGAGATTTCCTACTAGCACATATCATAAGCTAAAATACAAAATTATAGTTCCTTGCCGAATTCTGAAGAAGATCAATGATAATGCTTGTGAGGTTTGTTTACTAGATGATTTGGATATTTCTCCTATGTTTAATGTTTTTGATTTGTATGCATTTCATGGAAAGCTATCTAAGCCCGATAGTAGAGATGAGGTGGATTGGCATCGCCACCTTCCAAGTAAAAAGAAGGAAAAATTGTCCAAATTCTGGATAAGCAGACTATAATCAAACGGAATGGTCATTACAATAGGTACTTGATTCAGTGGGAGGGATTACCAGCAACAGATAGCACCTGGATCACAAAGTGGGAAGTGATGTAGCTACACCCCACAAAGTTGTAGCAGTTCACAGACAACCACTTGCAGGAGCTGCATTCCTTTAAAGAAGGGGAGAATGATGCAGAAACTTCTGGAGCTCATAAAATGATGCAAAAACTTCGGGTGTCATAACTTTTGACTCAGTTCTAGGTTTTTGCTGAATTTTTTTGGGTGCATGCTTCAGGAGGTGCCATATGTTTTACTACTACTCTCAGATTGATCATAGTCTATTTTGGCACATTTTGGGGAGTTGAAAGTTTCATTTAGGGTAAAGTTCTATTTTGTAATAAATCTGAAATTATGTTTCTAATCTCGGATATTAGTTGGAAATTCATTCTAACTTAGTCAAGGGCATGTTTAGACAAAAGCTCAAATTTTTAAGTGTTGTTTTGAAAATTATCAAAAATGGCAAAAAAACAACTATGGGAAAATTGCCAAAAAGGGTAATTTTCAGATTTCTTGATCTTTTGGGTTTTTTTGTTATTTAAGAGTTTGCAGAGAATTGTTTTAGCAGTCAGTGATGAATGGAAAATATTGAAGATTCAAAATCTGTGTTTTTTTTTCTCTTGTAATTGAGTTTTAGTATTAATAGTGAGTTGTGTGCTACATCAGAGCTCTCCTAGAATTAGCAATAACCATCACAGAAAAATTCAACTCCATTACTTTCAATCACATTTATAGAAAATGAAACAAGAGGGCTGATAAAATTATTAATCTTGGCATGAATGGAACCATAATAAACCCTTGGAACATTTGATAAAACTTCAATTAGCAACACCACAGTATTAACAAGTAGGTAATTAACACCATATGTTTTGGAAATAATCTTACCTCAGATAAAATTCCACCTCTTTATTCTGAATTTGGCATTGTCACTCCTTTAATCCAGGGATTTAACTTGTTATGGCTATGAGAGTTTATCTTATTATAGAATATCTGAAAAATGTCTAATGTGTGTAGATCTAAATGTAACCCTTATGATTTGTTACTGCAATTCAGTTAAAACCCCAAGGTTACTTCGTAGCGGGTGCGAATGTGGAGATAGGAAACTAAAACCAAATAATTAGAATCTATCATGTTTGTAAGCATAATGCTCTCTTTTGTTAGACTGTATACAAAACCAGCTAATCCTTTGAAACATTTATATACACAGAATGAATCATCCAAATATTCAGGTTCAGAGATCACAAAGGGACCACAGAGAAATAGGGAAACCCCTTAATGCACAAAGGAAACCAGTGATCTTAAGATTGGATTAATTAAAGAAACTTATTTCCCAAGGCTCCCAGGCTTCTCCAAATTTTCTTTCAACAGTAAAAGTAGATAAAAGCATGGTTTAATAAAAATATGTCAATCTAAAAAACACTTAGACACACAAGTTAGCATCAATCTTAATTTCACATATAAGAATATCAGGAATACTCTTACACATTAAGGCTCTATCACAAGCTTATCAGTATTAGTATTTAACATTAGAACAATAAAGTATTACTTTACAACCAACTTCGGTGAAACAAAGGTTTTAAAAAGGTAAGATCTAAAAAATTCAATAAACATCTCCTCCTTATGATTTTATCAGTTCTTTACTTTAAGATACTAATAATGAATGAAGTATGGAATGAGCAATATATGCTTTCTTAGGATCAATATAGGTAGGTTCTCCCATCCAAGCAGGCAATACAAGCCAGATGAACACTCTGGGCTACAAAATAAGCATGATCTCTCAACCAAAGCAAGACAGCTGGGAGGATTACAACAATCAGCTGCAAAAATGCACACATGATGTTTTGACATTTATTTATTTGTAATTGTTTATGCTTTAAGCGTAATGAGGGGAATCCATTATATTACTGTAAATAGGGGAATACCCCTATACCCCAAAATATGTAATCTTTATAGGGATAATAATCTCCGGGCGAGACTGGAGGTTTTCTTGACTCCATTCTTTCCTACCAGTGCCAATTTGAATGGAGGGATTATTTGAAAAAAAAATTGTTCAAATTAATTAATAAAATTTCATCGCTACGGCCTATTAGCGACCAAAAAAAAGAAAAACATTAATTAAATTTAAATATAGAATTAAATTATAAATAATAATTACAATATTAATGTTATATGTAAAAATATAAAATATATAATAAAAAAAATTGATATAAAATAAAAAGTAAAAAGTTTAATATAAAATAGAAAATACAAAACTTACTTTTTATATTAAATCTAAAGTATAAATTATATACTTCGCTAAAATAAAATAGAGTATATAAGTTTATAAATAAAATTTTAACATATATGCAATTAAATAATTTAGTAAATTTGATACAATATTCTTTAAAATTGTATAATTAGTATTGTTATACACTAAGTTTGCACCCTTGTTTCAAGCTCTCGTAGTCTTGATAACCTAGTATAACATGGGAATCATCTCCAGGTGTGGGACCTATGCTAACTGAGATGAGACCTCCAGGTTCTAGGTTGGTTCCTCTTGGATAATCACCTTAATTTGCTTCTTGACATGAAAAGTAAACTTTTGAGGGAAAGGGATAGAAGGAGTACTTGAAAGGGAAATGACTAAAAAGTAAACTACCTACTAGGTGATGCACCAAAATTAGGGTTTGGATCTCAGTATAGAGGAATGGTATCAATGAAAGGTTTAGGTCTAGTAGGTCACAACTTACTAAATAGGCTTGCATGAGTGTTTCATAGGAGGGCCTGAACATAAGACACAACCTATGACCTGGAAGTAGACATTCACTTCTGTAACTCAGTGTAGGATTGAGACAAGACTGTTAGGGGGCTGAAGTATACCCACAAAAACATCTAAATCAGATTAAACACAATAACACACAAAAATTACAGAAAGCAAGAGGGACCAAGAACCCTAAGATATTACTGAAAACATCATATACTTTAATCCAATAAGAGATAATTCAAACAAGGAAGCATAGGGACATGAAGGATTGTCACAAAATACCTCTGCAATGTTTTTATTATCAACAGGAACTTTACAACTGTATAAGCCAAAGGGTAGAAATGGTACCACAGATGACCCTTGAGAAAAGATGAATTTCTTCTACAATTGTGGACCTCTCTTTTTACTAGAAAAAGTCAATTCTGAGCTCAAAAGTTCCAAAAATACATTATATACATCCCCCTCCTGCACGCAGGCAAGACTCAAAACCTAACTAGGGTTACAAGATTAAACAATGATATCAAACCCTAGGGTACTGATCACCTATTAATGAAAATATATGAGAACACCGGTGATCAAATCATATCTTCTTTGCGTGTTGATCCTTCTGAACTAAAAACACCTGCAGAGACAACAACCTCGACCTACCAACCCATTTGCAACTCCACTAAGCCATGAAGGCTCCAAATCTGATTATATTTCCCTGGGAGAGGTACTGCTTGAAAAGGTGGCACCAACTCTTTCTAGCACCTCCTGTCATTAAAATGCGGCAAAGGACCCTGCAACGCTGGCCAACAGTTACTTCTATCATCTTCATAACCACAACCATCCTGAGACTTTATTTCATGAGCTACCTGACGTTGTGCATGGCCGAAAGAATGCAAAACCCTTGCAGAGACATTTGAATTTTGAAGTATAACGGCTAGCGGAAGATTTTAAAATGTAACCTTTGATGAGAAACCCTTCCTGGCAGATGAACGGCCGTGATGTACTTGAAAACAGCTTGAAAACCTATCTCTAACAAGTCAACTACCACCTAGAAGTCAGCAACCAATGAAATGCAAGAAAATCAGCACATCTAACAAACTTGGACCCATGACCTGCAGAAAGAGCATCGGATGGTTGTCACAAGATTGCAAGGGCTTGGAAGATCCCTTGTGATCAAGTGACAACCATAGATCTTCAGTCTACTGACATCCCTACAGATACTCTAACACGGTCCTACCAACCCATCCAGCTATCGTCTGACCGACCAATGAAGACTGAGCATGTCAAAAATCAAGGACCCACCGGACAGAGCTCAGAGATAAAGTAAGATCAACGTCGGGTGCATGATCTCATGTGTCAGAAAAGCTCCTTCAGATCATGCACTAGCCGTTAGATCTTCAGTTGACTGACAACTTGTTGGGCCCCGCGCTGACATGGCACCACATCACTAACCCTGACCAATCACAAATGCATAGCTCGGACTACGTGGTAGGACCCACTGACAAACAGACCCTCTGCAACACCAGTCACCACTACGTGGAGCAATCAAACGTGAGGACATTAGCAAGAAAGGACCCACCATCAAAGCCTCAACAATAAAGCAAGATCGACGGTCGGCGCATAATCTCATGTGTCAGAGAAACTCCATGAGATTATACGCCAGCCGTTGATCTAAACGGGACATAGTCTGTCGAGCCCGCTCTGAAAATTGGACAAGTCACCACCTCTTGACCACTAGGAAGCCTCCATGTAGGATAACATGGTAGTGGATCCACTTGACTTTGAAGCGCTATAGGGAAAGGAAATATATGGTCATCGCAAGATCGCAAGCCTCTGACAAACCCTTCGCGAACTTACGACGATCGTCGATCTTACTGAACTGTGACCCCACAAGCTGAGACCGCCAAACATTTAAGCAACTACACGACTAAAGGAAGAATAGACCGCCTGCTGAATCGCTAACCACTGAGGACTTAACCGTGAAACATTGGGGTATTATGCGAACAAGCCATTCGCTGAAACACCAGAAGGAAAAGGTAACCGCTGACTGTCTTGGAGAACTAGCGACGGGCCAATGAAAAATTAGCACACATGGAGAATTAAGAACTTAACTGGCTGATAAAGTAACAAGGAATTAGAATGAAGGCTTAGGGTTTGCAAGGTTATTTTCCCCAACGGCTATATTTATGAATTTTTTGACTTGCAGACCAGGGAGTAAAATAATTTGCAGAGGCCAGAGGACAAGGCACAACTTCATGAAATTTTTAGGGATGCTTGGCAGGATAAAAATAGAGATTTTGGAACAGGTTTTAGCCAAATTTGCATGTACATGGGAAAATTAGGGTAACAAGTATTATTATAGAAACTATATAAAAAATTAAATTATTTACAATATATATTGGTTAATTGTAAGATATATATAATATAATGTTTAATGTAAACACTAAAGTTTAATGTAAGAGAACCATACAAAATAAATTAGAGTGTATATTTCTGGATTCAATTGTATTAATTTTATTTGCATCCATGTTCTGGATCATACTCAATGAGCCATCATTAGGACGTAAGAGAGATATATGAAAATAATGGGTCATTTTTAGATAGCTCTCTTACATCCTGATGATGGATCATTGAGTATATGTTGATGCAAATAAAATGAACATAGTTGAATCTAGAAATCTACACTATAATTGTTGTCCACTATGGAAATCTAATATCTTCTATAAAAAATAAATGTGATATAAAAATCAAACATCAAATTTAATTAATGGCAAATAATTTATTTTTTAAATATTTTTTTATAAAATACATATTTTATATATGGTTTCAAAAAATCTTCTACATTTTTACTTTAATAAGTGAAAGAAGAATAAACTATTAAACAAAAGAAGACATATAAGAACATTGGTTTGGAATAGGCAAGAAGGTAAGATAATATAAAAATGGTAGAGTTTTTTTGGAGTATAAATAATATGAAAATGATGGCAAAATAGTTGTTTTGACCAAGTACAACTTGTGAAGTAATTGGAAGCGCAAATAAAATGAATGAAAAGGTACAGAAATCAGAAAAAGTAACAAAAGTTTGAACACAGAAATTTATTGTAGTTCACCAATTTGGCTACATCCACTTTCAGCTGGGGAAAATATCTTATTATTGTCATTGAGTTTTGTTTACACACTACAATAGTTGCCTTCAACAATTGAATAAAAATAAACAATATCCAATCAACATATATGAAGCTTTCGAATATAAATGAGAGGACATAAAATTGGAGGGGAAAACAATATGTGACCGTTGGGCTTCATACACCCAACAAACTCTCACTTGAAGTCCAATAATTGTTAAAATGCAAGAGGCATTCCCCTACTTTGTCCCTACTGTTATTTCTTTACAATGTTGAGAGAAGCTTTGCAAAGCTCAAACTTCTCTCGTGAAACAATCTTTGTAAGTGCATTAGTTGTATTCTCTTTGGTGTCTATCTTCTCCACTTGAAGTTTACCCTCCTCAAGATTGTTTCAAGTGAAATGGAAAGGAACTTTAATATGTTTAGTTCAACTGTGAAAGGAAACATTCTTTTATAAGTGAATAGCACTATTGCTATCACAAAACAAAGTGGAACCACATTGAGGAAAATCTAAATCACCAAATAAGTGCTGCAACAATATCATCTTTGTATCTCCTTTAGTGAGAGCAATAAATTCAGCTTATGTTGTTGAAAGTGATACTACATGTTGCAACCTTTAGGCCCAACTGATTATTGCTCTAAAAATTGTAAATGCATAACCAGTAGTGGATATTCTATTGTCTAAATTTCTAGCCATATTAGAATTGGTAAAACCTTTTAATGATGCATCCTTGCCACCAAAACACAACACAAAATCAAAAGTTCCTCTTAGATATCTTAGGATCCATTTGACTGCATTCCAATATGGTTTACTCGGGGTACTCATAAATCTTCTTAGCACTCCCACTGCATGGGAAATGTTTGGGGGAGTGCTCACCATAGCATACATAAGACTGCCTACAACTGGAGAATATGGAATGCACTTCATTTCAGCTTGTTCCTCTTGTGTCTTAGGACACATAGCTGAAGTTAAGTGGAAGTGATCAGCTAATGGAGTGTTGACCGCTTAGGAATCTGTCATGCGTGCCAAACCTCTCCGAAACTTTGAGAATGTAATGTTTTTGAGACAACTTGATCTCTTTCTTTTGTCTATCCTTGATCATGTTCATACCAAGTATTTGGCTTGCTTCCCCTAAATCGTTCATTGAAATCCTATGTGCTAACTTTTGTTTCAATTCACAAATCAGTTTCATTGTAGAGCCGGTAACTAACATGTCATCAACATAGAGTAAGAGAAGAACAAACACACCATTGGATAACTTTTTGTAATACACACATGAATCAGATTTGCAATATACAAAATGATGCTCAATCATGAAACTATCAAACATGAGGTACCATTTCCTTGGGGCTTGCTTGAGCCCATATAAACTTCTCTTTAACCTGCAATATAAATGCTCATGTCCATGTTTTACAAAACCTTTGGACTACATCATGTGTAGCTCTTCATTTATGTCACCATGAAGAAATGTGTTTTTTACATCAAATTGTTCAAGTTCAACATTGTGAATAGCAACCAATCTTAAAATGGCAGGAATGGTAATAATTTTGACTACTGGTGAGAAGTTTTAATTGAAATCAATTCCCTTTTTCTTATCAAAGGCTTTCACAACTAGTTTGGATTTATATCTTTTCTGACCTCTGTCTTCATCTTTCAACTAAAAAATACATCTTTTTTTTCAATGCTCTTTGATTTGGTGGTAATGGAACCAAATCCCAAGTTTCATTTTCTATTCTCATTTGCTTGCAGAAATTAGGAAATGTTGGATTTCATGAAATGTTGGAAATGGTCAAATCATGGATTTGATAATCCGGTTTTTCATTTCCGGATTATAGTTTGGACCATTTGGATGACCCGAAATATCAGCAAGAAGATACATTTCTTCCATTTGGTTCCACATTTTGAAACTGAAATTGAAATTTGAGTATGATTTTTTTTTTTAATTGTTTTAATATTTTTTAATATAATAATTTATTTTTTCATTTATTTTGTTAATACTTGGAAACCATCAGATTATATCACTACTACATAAAAAGTTAGTTTAAGATGTTTGTTGAAAATGAAATAAATATTTCATCTTAAACACCTAAATTATTATTAGTCCCTCCTATGTAAGCTTGATCTTTTTACCATTTGTTTGCCTCAAAAATAGTGTATTGAAAAATGTTAAACAACATTTGTAATGTTCTTGTAATTTTTTATTTTTATTTTTAATTTTTAAAAGAATATATATATATATATATATATATATATATATATATATATATTTTCCAATTGACTCTATGTATTTTAGCTGGCAGATTTTTATTTTTTTCATTAAAAAATTAGAAATGTTTTCATGTAGCATTTCCTTTTGCATTGCATCCTTCCATTTCTTAGAATCGGATGCTTTGCAACTATCTTTAAAGCTTGCAGACTGTACTTGATCAGAGAGCAATAACTCTGGCTCTGCCTCTTCAGAATACAATAGCTCATTATCACAAAAAAATTCAGGAAGTTTCCTTTGTCTTGTTGATCTCCTCAATGTAGAAACATTCTCTATTTTTTGTGTATTGTCAGGATTACTGTTTTTTAGTGTGCCCTACACCTTATTAGAAGGATCCAACTGACCGGCATCGGCACAATGAGCAGTATCAACCTTTGGATTATTTTCACCAATCTCCTTTATTCTCTGTCCATCGTCCGTTATATTTTTTGAATCCTCAATAAGGTTGTGTCGTAGACCCAATTTACTAGTTGTTGAAGCATCTGTGTAGGTGCTCTGTTCGTGGCTACCAGTGTTAATAACTTGCATATGCATAAAGCGGGGGATCGGTCAACACAAGGAACTCGTGTGGCATCTAAATCAAAGACTCCCCAATCACGCTGCGAATTTAAGGCAGGATCACCGTCATTTGGGGTGTGGATTAATCGATTTTTATTTGAAGAGTCAAGAAGACCCGTGTCTCCCTACCCAGCTTTTATACCGTTGTTTTCAAAAATGCGGGCCTGCTGATGAATTGGAGAGGCGGGGACATATTCTAAAGAGTGCTACCTGTCTAAGTTTTGCGTGAGTGAATTTCCATAGTTTCCCAAATTAGCATTTTGGAGTAACTTAGCCGCTGCTCTGTCTGTATCCCATGCCACTTTGGCAGTGAGTGAACGCAGGCCTTTCTCAGTAGGAGTGTTATGATTTAATGGCAATGAGGAGCCACTGTTTTTGAGATAACCCATCACATAGAGGCAATCCCAATTTAGCGCTCAATGGACATGGAGTCCCATTCACCGCTCTGTCAGACTGGGTAGTTTGAGATAGACCACGTTTGCAAAGATGAATCACCGCTATGTTGTGCTCTATCATGAATAGGGGATTGCGTTGAAAAGCTAGGTGAATGTAAGCGATGGCTGTCATAAGTGGAATATTTGTCAAATTCATTGCTCTGTTCACTATGATTATTATCGTCATCATCCATGTTTTCTGCACCAGCATTCCACATATTTCCAGTAGAAGATGAAGAAGAAATAGGGGCAGTAGCTAATACCGATGTAGGTGAAAAAATATTTGAGGGATGTAATGGTTGCGAATTACTACCATTATTCTGTCCTATGAAGTATTATTTTCAAAAATTGAGAAAGGCATATGTCATTTGGACTATGTTGATTGAGGTTGCAAAGTTGGAAATGTTTTTTATTGAAAATAACATCTCTACTCCCTATAATTTTTTTTGCTACCAGATTCGAAATTTGAAAACTATATTGATCTTCTCCATAACCCACGGAGATGCCTTTCTAATATTTGGGGTCCAATTTGGTCCTCTTTTCTTTTAGAACATGTACATAAACTTCACATCCAAATGTCTGAATTTGTGAATATGAAATTCACTTTCCTAACTATGTCTTCCAAAATACCAAAGTCCAACTGAGATGAAGGACTTCGGTTGATCAAATATACAGTTGAATTGCAAGCTTCCACCCAAAATTCTTTGCGTAAACCTGCATTTGAAAGCATTCATCTTGCCTTCTCCAAAATCATTCTATTTAACCTCTATGCAGCTTCATTTTTCGAAGCTCTAAAAGGAACTTTTTTAATTCTACGAATACTATTATCAACACAAAAAAGAATCAAATTTCAAGGAACAAAATTCACCACCGTTATCGGTTCGCAAACTTTTGATTTTATGTCCAATTTAATTTTAGTTGAGGCTTTAAATTTGTTTAATTTACTAAATACTTCAGATTTCCTATGAAGCATATATATCCATACTTTTCTTGTGAAATCATCAAGAAATGTAACAAAATAGTTAGCTCCTCCAATGAAGGTTACCTCAATGGGTCCAAAGACGTTGGAATAGACCAACGCTAATGGTGTGTTCTTCTTTTCATGTCCAATTTTTAAGAAGATGACCCCCTTTTGTTTTCATAAAGACAATATTGGCAAAATTGCAAATCGATTGATTTGAGGCCTGATAGTTGTTTCCACTAGTGCATAGAATCAAGGCCCTTCTTTCTCATGTGACCGAACATTTTAGCCATACTTCCAAGTTGATGTCCACAATTACCATAGTAGCTCCCAGTTGACCAATATTTTCTACAATATATAAGCTACCAATTATCACCATTTGCAACAACCATGGAACATTTGCGACTTTCTATGCATCTGTAAGAGAGGTATGAAAACCTTGTGTGTAGTGACGACTTACCGAAATCAGATTTCTTTTTAATTTAGGAACATGATGTGCATCTTTTAGCAACCATTTACTAACTCCTTTTAATGAAAAAAAATATCTTCTTTACCAATGATTCACAAGCTTTGTTATCTCCTAAATATACTTATCCAAACTTAACTTCTTGGTAATTTGTGGAGTAATCTTTACATGGGGAGACATGAAATGAAGCACTGGAATCCAAGACCCAAGAATATGAAGTAGTCTTGCTTGTTGATAGTATTAAGACACCATAATCCTTATCATAAGCCATGTTGGATTCGTTGTCCCACACTCTTTCATGTGCTTTCTTGTATTTTCTTCAATCCTTTTTCACATGATTGGATTTACCACAAAACAAACAATCACCATTTCTTCCTCTAGACTTTGATCTCCTAAATGATTTGGATCTCCTATGATGATTATTTCTGCCTCTATTGTGGCTCCTTCCTCTATTTTTGGTGCTTACAACTATTAAGGCTTCATCGAATGAGATTTTTTTTTTCTTTCTCCTCATTTCTTCACTAAGAAGACTAGCCACTACATCATAAAAAACCAACTTGTTCCTATCGGATACCGAAGTGCTAACTATTGTCACAACTCCATCCCAACTATTGGGTAAAGAACACAACAAGAGAACAACCTTTTTCTCATCATCTTGTGCCATGGAAACTAAATTTTCTTGGTTGATTAGAGTGTTGAACTCATTGATGTGGTTTGCGATGATGCCTCCTTCCTTCATCTTCATGAGTTCGTAAAGCTTCTTCATGATGAAGACTTTGTTTGCAGCTGATGCCATTGCATACATGGTTGTGAATTTATCCCAAACCGTTTTGGTTGTTGGGTCAACTGAAAAGTTGAAGAGAATATTGTTAGATAGTGAGAGAAATATAGTTTATTTTTCTTTCTTGTCAAGAGTTTCTCAATCTTCATCCTTCATCTAAATTGGCTTCTTCAATTTCCCTTCAAGTGCGAGTGAAAGGTCTTGCTTTATTAGCAAGGATTCCATTTGTACTTTCCACAAACTGAAATTCTATCCAGATAATTTCTCTACCTTCACTTCTTCCATGATTATAGAATTTCAACCACCAAAATCTCAACCAACAATCCTACCTTTCTTTTATACCAATTGTGAAATAATTAGAAGCGCAAATAAAATGAATAAAAAAATACAGAAATCAGAAATCAGAAAAAGAGACAAAACATTGAACACAGATTTATAGTAGCTCACCAATTTGGCCACATCCACTTTCAACAAAGGAAAATCTCTTATTAATATCTTTTAGTTTTGTTTACACACTACAACAATTGCCTTCAGCAATTGAATAAAACTAAATAATATCCAATCAACTTATATGAAGCTTTCGAATAAAAATGAAAGGACATAAAATTGGAGGGACAAACAATATGTGAGCATTGGGCTTCATACACCCAACCCAACTATGTAAGTACATGCAAATGAAATATATATGAGCACAAAATTGTTGAGATAGGTATGGGCTTCTAGTAGGGATTCTTTTTATTTTTTCTAATAATAAGTTTTATTGGATGTTATCTTCATGTAGTTCATGAATTCTATCAATTTCAATGGTGTACCTTATTTTTATAATTATTTTACATTATTCTTTTCTCCAAATATTATACTTAATTCTTTCTTTATAAAAATAAAAATACATAATCTCCATTTTTCACAATTTAATTTTACATAAAGTTTTAGTTTTAATATTAATTTTCAAATATTTTCAATGACATTATATTTTACATTAAAAATTATAATATAGTTATATCATTTGAAATATATTTTATTTGAAATATATTCAATTCTTTAATTTAATTAGAATTTAATATTGTTATATATATTATATGTGTAATAAACAATGTAAAATAGATTTAGAAAATATATTGTTAACTTATTATTCTTTATATATATATATATATATATATATATATATATATATATATATTGAGAATAGTTTGTTGTCTTTGGCTGAGAGCCAAGGACTGAGGGGTTTCCATTCCACCAAATTCACCCGGCCTCATCCCTTATCAAATGTCTTTACGAGATTTGAACCCTGGTGGGCTCAATGAGAACCATTGAACTTCACCAGTCAACCAAATCATAATTAACATTCTATTTTCCTATAAAAGATTATATTTTATACTTTAGATTTATAGTGAACATTGTATTATCTGATTTATATTATATTTTATATGTTCTTGTTTAAAAATTATAATTTTTGTTATTTAATATTTATGACTTATTTATGACCGTGTTGAATGGGACTCTATTCTTGTTATTCTTCAGGCCTTTGGCTTCCCTGATGAGTTTGTTAGATATATTCAAGTTTTACTTAAAGATTCCTCTGCTAGAATTGAAATAAATGGGCTATTGACTAATCCTATTCCTCTATCTCAGTCTATTAGGCAGGGATGCCCTCTTGCTCCTGCCCTCTTTGTTATTGCTTCTGATGCTTTATATTATGTTCTCAGAGATAACATTATCTCTCCCAAAGTCAATGGGATTCTCCTCCCTGATAACTCTGATTTGCTTAACATCCAGTTTGCGGATGATACTTCTCTGTTCCTAGAACTTTCATGTTCTAATATTCAACATCTTAACCAAAAAATTGAGTTTTTTGAAATTATGTCTGGTGCTTGTATCTCTAAATCTAAATCTATTATGCTTGGATGGGATGAGGAACCACTTGATTGGTTTCCTCAATTCGGGTACTCATGGGGTGGACCTAACAAGATTGTCAGATACCTGGGGGTTCCTTTTTCTATCTCCCCCTCCCTCAAAGATATGTGGACTTGGGTCAAAGATAAAATTGTTAAGAAATTGTATAACTGGGATAATAGAGTGCTTTTTCTTGCTGGCAGGGTGTAGGTTTGTCAAAAAATCTTGTCATCCTATAGTATATACTATTCTTCTGTGTGGATGTTTAGTAATTATCAAATTTTGGAAATCCAGAAGGCCATTAGGAGGTTCCTTTGGTCGGATGGAAAAGGAAATAAAAAGAAACATGCTGTTAGATGGAATTGGTGTCATATTGAGAAGAAATGTGGTGGTCTTGGTCTTAAAGACTTGAAAATGCAAGGTATAGCCTTGGCTACTAAATGGATCTTCCAGGCTCTTGATGGTCAAGAACCTTGGAAGATTCTTATTAGGAATAATATTCAGAATGGTTATCCTAGGCAGGCTAAGCATTGGAAAAATCTTCCATTCGCTGACCTTGTTGCTGGGTCATTTTTGGTGACTATCCAAGGCTCCCTAGTCTTTAAATCCATTTGGAAGGCTTGGGAGCTTGTGAGGGGATATATATATATAATTCTAAATTTAGTGACATCAACTCTATTCATGGGGAACGTTCCATATGGTGGAATCTGAAACATAATGGTAAACCTCTTGCTATGATTCAGGGCTGCTCTGTGAAGCATTGGAATAGCCAAGGTATTAAGTATTTTATTGATCTTCTTGAGGAAGATAGTCTCCCTAGTTGGCAGCACTTTAAGGATAAGTTCAATCTTCCTGATTCTCATATTCATACCTATAATATGGTCTCTCATGCCTGTCGCAGTATCCTTAACCTTCCTTGTAGATGTGATGTGGACTCACACCAATTTTTGCAATTTAGATGGGATGATGGATCTTTGCTACATAAGGTTAAGGCCAAAGATATCTATAAAGTGCTTAACAAGGATAACTCTATTATCCTTCATTTAAATACTGTGTGGTATATGAATTTGAGTCCTCTTGAATGGCAAAAAATGTTTGAAATTTTTTGGAAAGCTCATATTCCTCCTAAAATCTTGCATTTTAAATGGCAGCTTCTTCTTGATAGGCTTCCTTTTAAAAATCAGACTGGTATCATTGATAATTGTTCTTTTTGCAGGGCTCCTGAGAATTTGAGGCACCTATTCTTTACGTGCCAATTTGCTAGAAATATATGGAAGTCTTTTGGTTTTTCTATACCTGATCATATCTCTGTTTTAGATACTATTTTTTGGAAATATACATGGTTTTAAAAAGAATTCTAACTTTTTATGGAATATTATTTCCTCTCATATTCTTTGGTATATTTGGAAAAGTAGAAATGAAAGCAAATTTCAAGATGCTGATAGTACCCTTACTTTGTTTCAATTGAAACTTATACATTTTAAGATTGTCTCGCAGATTCATTGTATCATGAAGCTCGAGAAAGAAAAACTTAAAAGATTTCTCCATGATGGACTTGCTACGATGTTCATCTATGAAATGAAACATGGGCTGGAATGGGCCACTATCATTGATAACCAAGCAGCTTTTGAAGGTGCTTTAAAGGAACTGCTTAAAGAGATGCGCGCTACCAGAGGCCCCTTCTCTGATAGACTGGAATTCTTCTCTCAGATTCTAGATCAGAAAAAAATCGTATGGATGGAGGGTGAGCTTGGATGGACAACATGGATTGATGATCAGGATGATATTCTAAAATAGTTTTGTTCGTTGGTGCACATATTTCTGTGCTGGTTTTTTGTATTGGACCTTTGTTGGTGGTGGTAGGCTTGCCTCCCACTTCTTTTTTATTGTATCAGCTTGTAAACTCTCGATTATTTAGTTTAAAATTTGTAAAAATAATAATCTATTTTTATATCTCAACTGATATCTTAAATTTTAAGTATATTTTATTATCTAATATTATCTATTTTATATTAAAAATTTTATTTTATATTTTTACAATAATTTTTTATTATATATTTAATATTTGTACATATAACATTAATATTGTAAGTATTAATTATAACTAGATTCTATATTTAGTGAGAGAAATCATTAATTATTATTGTGAAAAATTCAAAGAATATGACTAAAATAGAATCATAATATGAATCATATATAAAAATATAAATATTAATCATTTATATAAATATTAAACTTTTTAATATATTAAAGAGTGTATTAATTTTTAAAACTTATTTATTATGTATATTTTTACTTACATAAAATATAAATTTTAATTAAAAAAATATAATCTAATATAAAATTAATTTAATTTAAATATAGAATTAAATTATAAATCATAATTACAAATCACAATGTTATATGTTAAAACATAAAGTATATAATAAAAATTTTGATAACAAAATAAAAACTAAAATGTTTAATATAAAGTAGATAATGTAAAACTTACCTTTTTATATTAAATCTAAAGTATAAATTATATACTTCACAAAATTAAAATAGAGTATATAAGTTTAGAAATAAATTTTTAACATATATGCAATTAAATAATTTAGTAAATTTGATATAATATTTTTTAAAATTCTATAAATAGTATTATTATATAAACTATATAAAAAAATTAAATTATTTACAATATATATTGATTAATTATAAGATATATGATTTAATATTTAATGTAACAAATAAAGTTTTATATAAGAAAAACGTACAAAATAAATTAGACTTCATATTTTAAATTCAATTGTATTAATTTTATTTACATTGAAAAATATACACTCTAATAGTTCTCTACTATAAAAATCTAATGTCTTCTCTACAAAATAAATGTCATATAAAAATCAAATATCAAAATAAATTTATATCAAATAAAACATTTTTAAAATATTTTTTTATAAAATACATATTTCATATATGATTTCAAAATATCTTCTACTTTTTAACTTTCATTGATTAGGAATAGGGAGGAAGGTAAGACAATATAAAAATGGTAGAGTTTGTTTGGAGTATAAACAATATGAAAATGATGGAAAAATAGTTGTTTTGAGTACATAGAAATGAAATATATAAAAGCACAAAATGGTTGAGATAGGTATGGGCTTGGATTTTTATTTTATTTTTTAATTTAATAAGTTTTATTTGACGTTATCTTCAGGAATTCTATATTCATGGTGTACCTTATTTTTATAGTTATTTTACAATATTATTTTCTCCAAATATTATATTTAATTCTTTCTTTATAAAAATAAAAATGCATAATCTTCATTTTTCACAATTTGATTTCACATAAAGTTTTATATTTAATATTATTTTTTAAATATTTTAAATTTGTATATGTGAGTTCAGAAGTATATTTTATAATCTAATATTATCTATTTTATATTTTACATCAATTTTTAGTATATATTTTATATTTTTACATATAACATTAATATTGTAAGAATTAATTATAATTTAATTATGTATTTACATTAAATTAGTTTTTTATTAAATTATATTTTTAATTAAAAAATATTTTATGTTTCATATTTTATATGAACGGATTAAAAAAATATACAATATCAATAAGTAAAATTTATATAGATATATTCTCCATTGTTGATGTGATTTTTAACCATTGACTAATATTCTTCACTGTTGATGTGATTTTTAACCATTGACTAAATTTCAAAAAACGGAAAGCACAACAGATTTTCGCAAAATTTTCAGCATTTGTTCTTCATGATCTGCACATTTTGTTGTCGAAAACCACAAAAAAACTGCAAAAAAATGGCCATGTTTTTGCAAATCTGAAAAAAAAGAAAAAACTTTTGACTTTTTTTTGGGTATTTGGTGCATTCTGTTTGAGCTTAGTTGGCACCATATGTTTTTGGGTCTACATATGATGACAGTGATATGGGACTACCTCGTAGTTCTTGTGGAAGGCACCTAATTACACTACAAATGAGACGTACATACCCTACCCCTTGTGAGATTTAAACTTGTGACCTCTCTTTCAAGAGTACAAGTTCTCCAAACACTAGACCAACTTCTATAAAGAAATAAACAGAAGGACAAGCAATCAGAAAAGACGTAACAATAACATTAACACAAATATTCATAAAATGGCAAAACGAAATTGAATTTTACAAACGAACCCACCAAAAAGAACATACACTAAGTCAAGATTAGTATGTGATGTTTAAGCCGGCCTGTCTACAACCATAAACATGCATGCATTTTTCACAAAATATCCCAACCAAAGTAACTGCGTATGTTAAACATATGTCTAACAATCCACACAAAGAACCAAAGCGAGTAATCTATCACTAAAAATAGACCAACCGCTAGATCTGATGACTCCTCACAAATTTACCCATAATATTTTTACCATTATTGAAGAGAAATAGAAGACTTGTCCACAATGAAAATCTTACAACGTTCTCATACAGCAAGAAGATTGTTTTCTTACAAACTTGTCCATGCCTAGTCATTGTCTTCGTTTGTTCCATCATCCCTTTCGCTTTTTGGAAGAAGAGAACATCTGCAGAGAGGGCAAGTATTCTGATACTCATCTGCCCATTTGTCTACGCAATCTCTGTGAAATAAATGACTGCAATTGCACAGCTTCCGAACTTCATCATCTTCCTCAAAGGAACCCAAGCAAACAGCACATATAACATCTGGATCGACCAAACAAAACCTCTCTGCAAAATCTCTGAATATAAAAACAGGTAAACTTTCTCTGGATGAAGTGGGAGGAATGATTTGGGAATAAGAGCTCTGGATTTTGAGGAGGCCAAAGCAGGAAAGAAGCCAACAAATTGCACGGCGGAGATAATCTAAAGCGATTGGAGTAGGAATAACTAGAACCGGCACCATTTTACAAACTTGAAATAACAAAGCAAGAGAAATGCTCTTAATGAGGGAAAGGGGATCAATACACAAACTTCAGTTGAATAATTACAAAAAGAGCAGGAATATTGAGAGTTCAAATATTATGGTAGTGATCTGCCCATTTATCTAGGCAATCTCAGAAATAAATGACGGCCATCGCACAGCTTTGGAACTGGAAAAAAGGAAAGAAAGAAGTGTGGGACAATGGGAACAAGACGAAAGGGTATCATTTTACAGACTTAGAATGCTGCAATGAATCGGCCCACCACATTAAAAATGAGGATAATGCTGAGTTATTGGCCGTCTGATAGCAATTTACGTTGAATGATTCTAAGCGCCCGAAATATCGTGAGTTTTGTTGGTTGACGTGGACATAGAGCTGTGCACATTTAATCTCCCCTGTTGTTTCTCATCTACGTCACGTACAGCATTTACTCCAGTTTTATTCTATTTTCTTCCCTCCTTTACAATACTTCTAGTCGGTTATTTCTAGGCTATTCTAGATGTTTCCTGTTAGGTTGAATGTTTTTGAAAAGGGCAAAAAGTTTTCTCTGTTTTTAGAAGAAAAGAGATACAGATTCTCTGTTTTAAGAATAGGAGATGGCACTGTTTTGAAAAGGAGCACAGGTAGCTCTCTGGCAAGGTTCCTATGTAAGCAAGTTTATATTTATGAATGAACAAAGTTAACCATCTTTTATTTTATGTTCTGTGTTTATTTTTTCTGGGCATTATCTGTTCTTGTCCCTACCTCCATCAAGTTTTCGGCATTTCTGCATTCGAGTTATAATTCATAATTGGTAATTTGTCACTGTCTAGACCGCTTTTTAAGACTGGATTAAAATTCTTTATCTGCAATTTGGCGAAGGCGTTACCTATTTAATTTCACACAAATATAAATTAATATGTAAGATGACATATTTGTTTTTTGGTAAGTGGTTTTATTAGTGGGAATTTATATTTTCAAAGACTTACTTGGTGGAGAATGTATTAATAATATGATAGTTGGACTAAGTGCTTGGCATAATTCGATTTATTAATTCAATATAATTTATTTTTAAAAACAATTATTAATAAATCGAATTATGACAAACACTTAGTGGAACCATCATTATTAATACATTTTCCACCAACTTTTGACTTTTGGAAATTATAAATACCTTCTAATAAGACTACTTACCAATTTCTTAAAAACAAATATGTCATCTTATATATTAATTTGTATTTGTGTGAAATAAAATAAGTAACATCTTTGATATATATATATATATATATAATAAAAAAAATACAAATACATATTATATGAAGTATTGTGTATTTATGTTTACAATTATTAGTATGAATTTGTGAAATATTAAAATTGTTTTGTCTAGACACAAAATGATTTTTATAATAAATATGTTCTTGATAATTTAAAATATATAAAGATATACAACTTTACATCCTAAATCAAATAGATGCGAGATATAATGAACAACTTCTAACACAATTATTAGTCTTTCTCTTGATATTCATTTTGAGGCATCCAATGCTAGAAGTTCAAGTACTTCAAGACAAAATAAAAAAATTTTAAAAAATGGATTACTCACCATTTCATACATATCTTATATCTATTACACATTTTAGATATCAAACTTATTTATTAACACCAAATTATAAGATAAGCTTGATTTTTCCTATGCTTATATTCATACCAACAAATTGATCATATTGGGAGAGCACAATGGATATGATAAATGAAAGTAGAAGAGAAGGAGACATTGTAGGGGTTTGGAATGGGGGATTCAAAGGAATTGAGTCAAAGGATGGAGGCTTTGATGCCGAAAAGGAAGATGGTGTGGATGAGGGTAACTTTGAAGTGATAATCGGTTGCAACTTGGGGGATGCTTTCCTATTTTCCCTGGAATTGATGGATTTATTTTCTTTGTGGCCTTGTGTGTGAAATAAGGAGATTAGATTCCTTGAATTTAGGTTTCTTGGTGACATCATTGTTAGTATCCTAGTCATGGTTATTTCCAAGGACAATAATCTTTCTATTATATTTTGGTCAAACCCTATCTCGCAACCTCTCCCTGTCTTCTTTCAAGAGGTCCTTATCTTGTTATTGGTAAAGGCGACTTGGCTTCCATTTTAGGGTCTTTTTTTCTCTATGGTGTATATTAAGAGCTAGTCTTGGTTTTCGAGCAATGGGTAGGATCATTTGTTTCTCGTTCTATGGCTTCGAGTAGTTTTGTCTCAAATATGGTTGATTCCATATATGGGTAGTTGTTCCTTGGATACCATGGCTTTGGAGACTCGTCTAAGGGTTTATCCCCTTTTGGTTCGGATTTGTTGGGCTTTTCTACTCATGTCAAGGTGCATCTATGGGAAACTTCTATTGTGTGTGGTGTTTTGACTAGTTTGGAGCTTCATATTGGCCATGTAAGGTGACTTTTATGGTTTTTTTCTTTTAGTCTAGAGCCTTTCTTGTTATCTCTATTCATGGATTATTTTTTAGAGGTTTTTTTATTTTTAGTATCATTACTACGTGAGGTATGATAGTTTTTTACTTGTACTGCTACATACCTATTTTGCACTTGAGTTTTCTTTGTATATGTAACTAATTGCTTCGATTCAATCAGATACATATACAAAAGAGAAGCTTATTTTGGTGAAGTTTAAGAAGACTCATTTTCTCGATCAATTTTATTTTTTGTTAATGACCTATTTTATTGTTTTCCTAGTCTCTTTTCACAAGTCCCCTATAGAGGTGGAGATTTTTCCTATGGAGGTGAAGAACTTCTTTGTGAGAAGGACTAGTGCATTGTTTCTACATCAGTTGTCTTCATCTTCATCTCCTATCTAGCCAATTGAGGTGATTGATTCTCCTATTGAATTGGATGATGTTTGTATTAGAGAGGTGTTGTGTTTCTGTAAGGGAGCTATTACTTCCCTTGCTTTGGCTATTGATTGCAAGGAGGCTAATATTGGTCTTTCTCTTGTTTTATTTCCTCTCACTCATATTGAGGTAAAGACTTTGGAAGAGAAAGAGAATATTTAAATTTATCTGTAAATGGTTATGGGATCTTGTAAAACATCTTCTCTCTAAGTAGTGGCTTTGTCTAAGTGGTCTTGTAGCTTGGGCCTTTGATTTTTAACCTCCTTTAGGCTACAATTATTTAGCTAATTTTTGGGCGACTACTAGTATGTGTTTTATCTTTAGCAAATTTTCATTTTAAGGTTTTAGATCTCGTCAAAATCTACTTGTATAGGGTTTTTGTGTCCCTTCAAAACCTATTTTACCCTTAATAAAAAAAAAATTGATCATCATATTTATAAGAAAATATCAAGTAGACGTAGACCATTTGTTAGGTTTAGGAGGCCAACATTTCATTTTATATTTAGATCACTTGTTCAAAACCATATAACCCTAGAGCTCCCCACTACATTATAGAAACAAACTACAATATTTTTTCCTTCTTTTACTCTCCCTCAAAGGTAATATATAACATTCATCGCCACATTTAAGGCAGTTATGGTTGAAGTAAGTAAGCAATCTATTTATAATTCTAATTAAATAATGCCATGTAATATGTATACTCAAATATATATATTTAGATATATATATATATATATTATGATTATTGGATACAATTTAGCCTTCTATATGCACTCTCATTGGTATCATGTTCTTGGTAAACAACGACAAGGGTTTTCTTGGTGAATATGGCCTATTTGGATAACCAAATAGTATTTTTATATTTTTTAACAAATGCCTCATTATACATCTTCCAATAACTTCTTTATCTCAATATGATACATCATGTAAATTATAAAACCCTAATGAAGTAGACAACTAAGAACATAATAGAAATTACAAGTAGATTGTAAAATATTATAATAAAATGTGTTAAAATACTATTTAAAATTAAATACACTTTATTAAAATAGGTCTTTTAAATTTTAAGGGTAAAAATGTATCCTCATTTAATAAGGCATAGTGTAATGAATTTGTTTTAGAATCAAATATGTAAAATATGTATTAACTAGCTAGAATTTATGTCTACTCAAACATGATTTAGTGACCTAGACCAAGTTTATATATGAGTTCCTTTTTTAATCAAAGAAATTCTTCCAAAATTTAGAAATAGCATAAGTGAAATGTAGCTACCAAGATGAACTCCAAAACTATGAAATCTAGCAAAAATATTCTATGAGAGAAAAAAATCAATACATTAGAAATTAAAATACTTGAAATAAAAAAATTAAAAATTAAAAATAAAAAACCTACTCTATTAAATTTATTGCAAGGCTCAAATAAGTAATATTATCTCACAATTGAATGTGGATGCTAAATCTTTGTAGTATAACATTGGATATGATTCATAGTGATTTCAACATGCAGCTACATAATATATATTTAAATTTAATGATGAGTGAGTTGTCTTATTTATAGACTTTTCTATGAAAAATAAATTAGGAAATGGGGATGAGTGTGATGACCTGAGTCAACTTATCTACAAACTATTAATTGTTATTTTGAGACTAAGAAAGGATAACATTAGATTATCTAATTTGAATGATGAATAATTATGGACATCAAGTTTCTATTTGAAGATTGTTTTGATCAAAGAATGAAGCAGAAATTTATAAAATAGGGAATATTCAACTTGTGGGAGAATACCAAGTTTGTAAGTAAACATCAAGTCGACTAATGGATAAAAATCATGTTTCTAAATGAAAATTGAAGAGATAAAAATAGAAAATACAAGTGGATAATTAGTTTGCATTTAGTTTGGTAATATATTATTATCTGAATAAATTTGTAAATAAAAATAAAAATTATCAAATGATAATACGAGCAAGTGAAAAAAGATGAGGGGCCAAAAGGGACCTTCTTATTCACCATTTTTTTTAAATAAAAAAATTTTGACCTTGAATGATACATAAAATTGTATATCTTTTAAAATACATTAAAGTGTACAACTTTTTATCCTAAATAAAATGGGAACAAGATATAATGCACATATTCTAACATAAATAACAATTATTATTTCTATATCATCAAAGTAATGTGATATTCATTTTGAGATATCCAATACCAATAATCAAGGTGCCCACAAGATAAAAAGAAAATTTAATGTTCACTATTTATACACATTTCATATTCATTACACATTTTAGATATCAAAATTTTAATGTATACCAAATTTTGAGTAGCACAACCTCTAGGAAATGTACCTAAATACATGTTCACTCCATATTTTTAATAAGCTTGTGCTTCTAACAATGTATTATTATTATTGCGGGTTCAAGGCCCATCATGATTTTCACCCTAATTTTGGTCTACATGTACTATATTTTAAATCAGTAATAAGGGTTTTAAGATTAAGGGTTTCAAGTCTTAAGGGTTTAAGGGTTTAAAGATCTAGTATTTTAGAAGGGACTAATTCACCCCCCCCTACCCCCCCTCTTAGTTACTTACTGCCTTATTTCCTAAAATTGGTATCAGATCCTAGTTACTTAAAGGAAGCATAACAACGTAATGGAGATCTGAAGATGTGAGCATATAAGAAAGATAGTCTAGGGTTTGATCGATCCCACTACAACTTGTGGAATAATTTCATGATATTGCATCTTAGATGTATTGGTGAATATTGTTGGAAGGTTACAAAAGAAAGTTACAATCCTCCTACAAACCCTACAACTCCACAAGAGATTAGTGATGCTAGGACCAACATTAGGGAAAAGGAAGAAAGGAAGCTTATTTGAGTATTGATTGATGATGAAATGACTAATATCATGGAATTGGAGTTGACTAATGAAATATGGGAGAATTTGGGGACCGTGCATGAACGAGATAAGGAACTGAAGGTTTCCAAGTTGAAGAGTTTGAAAGGTAAGTATGAAATCTTCAAAATGAGTGAAGAAAAAATATTGCCTTGTACATGCTTAAGGTAAATGAGGTTATGAAAGCTATCAAATGTGATGCGGGTATTTTAGATGAAGATGAGATTGTTTCAAAATTACTAAGATCTCTAGCCCCTACCTATAGTCACAAATTTGCATCCATTGAGGAGATTCAAGCAATAATAGATGTGACAAGAGATAAATTGGTTGGTAAGTTTACTATATTTGAGCTTAGTGAATTGGGTAGACCTTTGCCTAAGGTTGATTTTGCATTCAAGGCTAGTGCACATAGGAAGGACATGCAAAGATTAAATTGGAGTGAAGTATCTTCAAGAAGGATGTCAATTTATGAGAGGAAGATGAAGGAAATGGAAGAAGAAGAAAGAGACCTTCAAGAGTTAGAGGTACTAATTGAAAGGAGACTACCTAAAGCCCATCCTATTAATTACAAAGGGAAAGAACCTCTTAAATTTTTTACATTTAATAAGATAGGATACTTTGCTTCTATATGTCCAGATAGAATTCTTCAATGGAAGAGAAGACCCATTCTTGTGAAGAAATGCTACTTTTCTTTTAGTGATGATGAAAGAGTTACAAATGATGAGTTTGATGGTGCTGACAATAATGATGATGAGTTCACATTATTTTTTGTCAAAGATGAGGATATTGATTCTGATGATGAGGATATTGATTCTTATGATGAGCATATTGATTCTAATGATGAGCATATTGATCTTGCAAATTCTATGCATACTAGTTCTACTAATTGTGTTGTTGAATAAAAATCCATTATTGCTAAACTTGTTAGAAAGGTTGAATGGGTTATAAACAATGGTTTCTCTCACCATATGACTAGTGACAAGACTAAATTTGTGAGCCTTGAGAAATATGATGGTGGTATGGTAAGATGGGGAGACAACATTGGTGGTATGATCAAAGGTAGAGGTTCTATTTCTTTAGATGGTAAGAATAATGTAGATGATGTGTTATATGGTGAAGGTTTGAAACATAGTCTTTTGAGTGTTGGACACTTGATGATTAAAGGAAAAATAATCTTCTTAGTGTTTCCATCAATGCTAAAGGGGGAAACTTTTTGTAGGTTGCATGTGTTGGTATTGATGTCAATGTGTTTGTTATGTAGTTTTTCTAGAGGAACAGTATGTTCAGAGGTATGCAAAGGGAAGGTTATTGAGGATGAGGAGTTTCGCACCTTAGGGGATGATGTAGAGGTTTTTTACTAGGTTCATGTTAATTCATAGGTGTTGACATGATGATTTGAGTGACTAATGATGTAATGCCCCCGCTAGGGAACCCAAGAGATATTAACCTAAAATATGATACTAAGTTTGCAGGATAAATTTTTTTCTTAAATATTTACAAACAATGATAAATAAATAAGAGGAACTAAAGCATAAGGTCCATAAGAACATAAAAATAAAAACATAAATATAATCTCCAAAGGTAGATTACACATCTCAAGGGTTCCTTGACATAGAAACTATGAATACATTTACAACCATGAATTGCATATTACATCATAAGTACAACTGAATGATAAAATACACATACTCATCAACATCCTCTGCACATGTCACATGGTATGTGATTACAATAAATTAAACATACAAAAGAGAAATATAATATCAAGAATAGAACTCCAAGAAGATAGGAAAGGAAGTAACTAAAAATAGGATCATCCAGCATTGGAACAAGGATGTTGGAGTCTCAAATGGTAAAAGAATCACTACCATCTAGCCTCGCGGAAACCTATGGTTCCACTCCCACCACATTGAGGAGATAACATCAAATCTCAAATGGATAGCAATACCAAACAATCAGGTAGACTAAGAAAGGATTCTAGAAGCTCCTCTCTCAAGTCACAAATCATAAGTCCAAGGTACACATAATAATCCCAGAGGCAACCACATGTAGGAAACCTAGAATGAAATCAGGGAAGTGTCATCACATGCGTCAACTCTAAGGTCACCTGGTAGCCTCTCTAGACTCCAGACCCTAGTGACTCTATGCAGATCACAAGTCCTCTCATGTACACAAGGAACAACTAATTATGCCAGACTCACCATCACTACTAGATTGGCAAGAATCTTCTCTCACTCCCATCCTTAGCCTATCCTAGCACTCAAGGCATGGGCGAGGCATCATTATCTTTCTTTTTTTTTTTATCAATAAACGGCCGAAGCCTTGATTTTATCTATTTAAAATTTATCTTTTTACATTTTCCTCCGTTTGTGCGGACACTGGTAGGAAAGAACGGGGAAGAAAACCTCCAGTCTGGCCCGGGACTTTTTTCCAGAAACAAATCAAGTTTAGAGTTCCTACAAGCGTAGGATTACAAAGCTCCACTTGATGGAGTCAAAGAGGGCATTCCCTCTTTAGTACAGATTAATGGAGGCATACCTCCATGATAGTGAACACAAATATATTAATCTTTTATATACAATGGTCTTTTAAGAAGAACTGATGAGCATTCCCATCCTGTGCCGTACATTTATTTAGATTGAGATTACATATACCTTGCTCTTATCTTTAGAACTAATGAGCCTTCCTTTAATTTTAACTGTACTTTTGAAAAATCATGTTATTTTCTCTCATCCTCTCTCTTTGAGTATTTGCCTTAGCTTTGATAAGTTCTTGAGCCTCTTTTTCTTTATTTCTGCCTTTTTGGTCTATTATGCTTTCCCTGTATACCTGCAAAATAGAAAGACACCATGCAACCTCTATTCTCCTAATTTATAGTTAATTAATCATTTTCATGATTCAATCCTCATAAAGCTAGTTCAAGTTAGGTATTGATGAAATTAAGGAATTTCAAATCTTAATCCATGAGTTAGTCTACTAAATAAAACATTACAATCTGAGTCCATTTCTATTGACAGTCATGCTATGAACATAAGAAATTTATGGGCACTTTACAAATCTTTTAATTTGTCATAACATTTTCTGTTTTAAAGATTATCATTTTTGTGATCGATGAGACTTCATTGTAGGTTGGCATGCCCTTAATATATGATGATTGTTTTGACTAAATGAGATGTTAACTTCTTACATTCCCTATCTTGAAGTCTGCTATGTAAGAGGGCAGTATATATATGTGTGTGTGTTTGTGCGTGTTTGTGTGTGTATTTTTGCATTTTTATACTATACTCGCAAATGTATCTATACTTTTTTACCTTTAAATTCATTTACATTTATTTACATCTAATCTTGATTTCCTATTTTGAAATCATTTTTCTTCACCTTCCGAGTTCTTCTTTCAAACTCTCATGAATTTCTTCAATTTCTTGCCCGTCGGCTCCTAGGTTAGCTAACTTATCTGCGTCTATATTGCCCTCCCTGTAAATGTGATTCACTGTATAATCTCCTATAACTTCAAGAGATTCCAATATTTGTTCAATAGCACTATTTAGTTTCCAGTTCAGCGTTCTACCCTGTCTTATTACATTTATAATAATAGTTGAGTCTCCTTCAATCGCAATTCTTTTAAGCCTCCATTTTTTGCACCAAGCCAGACCTAATCTTATAGCTTCTATTTCAGCTTCGTTATTTCTCTTAATTACTATAGGTTTTGCTAACCTTCCTAATAACTTTCCTTCCACATTATGTAAACATATCCCTATACCCGCCAACCTTGGGTTTCCCCTAGCTGCCCCATCAAAGTTCAACTTAATCCATCCTTGCTCCGGTGGTTTCCATTTACAGTTCGCCCTTGATAAGGATTTATTGCCAATGCTAGATCCAATCCAGGGAGGAACTTTCAAGCCATACCACTTCTTTCTCTGGTTGTTGTCTTCTAGTGAGAATTCCATCATTGATTGTCCCAACATATTTCTATTGTTTGTAATTTCTACTATATTTGCCTCTAATTTGTTCAAAAAACTCTCAATGTTCATCCTTTTATCTTGAAAAATCCTACGGTTCCTTTCCTTCCACAATTCCCAGATTAACAGAGATGGGATTATGTATCTCATTTTACTGTATAAATCCTCCTTACATGATCTTTGCCATGAAATAAAAACTTCTGTGATATCATTTTGAAGAGCAATCTTCAGATCTAATTTCTTGAGAACCCAAAGCCAGCATTTATTGGCATACTCACAATTTAACAAAATATGATTAATCATCTCACTTTCTTTCTCACACAGGGCACACCTAGAAGGACCATGGTACCCTATTTTTTCAAACCATTCAGCGGTGAGAATCCTTTTCTGTAAAGCTGCCCATGACAATAGGTCTGCCTTAGGAAGACAGTTTATATTCCAACATAGATCAATGGGAAGACTGGTGGGTGGATTATCTATCCCAGAAATAACTTTGAAACCTTCTTTCGAGTTGTATACACCACTCTTTGAGGCAGCCCATATAATTGTGTCCTTCCCAGAGCGTGGATAGAAGTTTCATTCTTGTAGAGCCTTGTTAAGTTTATTCTGGAAATCAAGGGGAAGTCTGAGTTCCTCTAGAGATTTCCATGCCCAACTGCTACCCTCACTATTATTGATTTGTGAAAAATAGTCTTTAACCCGCTCTCCCTTACTTTGTTTGATTAGTTCAATTAGTTGATCCTTCCCAAGAATTTCACATAGGGCCAATTTTCCACCCCATGAGTCATCCCAGAAAAGAGCCTTATCCCCACTTTTCACGTCCCAAGAAAGGGACTCTAATACTATATCTTTACATTCTTTTATGAAGTTCCATATGTGTGAGCCCGTCGGATAATTATCAGAATGACAAACACTTTCCTCCTCTTCTCCTAGTAAGTATTTATATCTTAGTATTTTAACTCATTTTTCCTTTGGGTTTTTAATCATTCTCCATACTAATTTCGCCCCCAAGGCCTTGTTTTGAAGCGTAAGGTCTTTTACTCCCAAACCTCCTTCTTCTTTTGGCTTACAAATCTTATTCCAAACAATTAAAGCTAGTTTAGATTTCTCCTCTGACCCTTGCCAGAAAAATCTCCTTAACTTTCGAGCAATCTCCTTATTAGTACCTACCGGGATTCTCATGCTCATCATCTGATAAATAGGAACTGTAGAGAGGACTGACCTAATCATAACAACCCTTCCTGCATTTGATAACCATTTACCTTTCCATTGATCTAGTTTCTTGGAGATATTTTGAATTGTGCTTTCCCATAAGTGATTTGATTTGACCCCCTTATCCAGAGGTAAACCTAAATATCTACATGGGAAGAAACCTTCTTTGAAGTCTAGAATACGTTTAATCTCATTCTTTCATCTCTCTTCAGTATTGATAAAAAAAATTTATGATTTTTCCTCATCTATACATTGTCCAGAAGCGTTAGCATAAGTTTTTAAAATTTCTTTGAAAGCTTGAGCTTCTTCTAAAAGCGCTTTTCCAAAAAGGAGATTATCATCAACATATTGTTGATGAGTAGTAGCCTTGACTCCCGAAGTAATCTTGATTCCTTTAACCTTATCCTCTTCCTGAAGTTTCTTGATACCTCTCCCTAAAGCTTCTGCCATAATAATGTACAAAATAGGAGATAACGGATCTCCCTGCCTCAAACCTTGAGAACAGCTGAAAAAGCCTTCAGGAGACCCATTCACCATAATTGAGAAGTGAGGGGTGGAGATGCATTCAAAAATCATATTGATCCATTGTTTTGAGAATCCAAAAGCTTCCATACATTTACACAAAAATCTCCAGTCCACTTTATCATACGCCTTACTAATGTCTAACTTAATCAACATACTCAGATCCTTATTATTTGTTACTGAATGTATAGCCTCATGAGCAATAATCACTCCATCCAAAATTGACCTATTAGGGACAAATCCTGTTTGCTCTTCGGATATAATCAATGGAAGAAGTTGTTTCATTCTACCTGCCAAAGCTTTTGAGAAGATTTTATACAAAGTGTTGCAAAGGGAGATAGGTCTGAACTCATTAAATTTCTCTGCATTGACCTTTTTGGGAATAAGAGCAATGAATGTGTTATTTATCTCTTTAAGAATATGTCCTGAGTTTCTCATTCCCTCTAGAGCATCAGTAATTTCCTTGCCCATAAATGACCAACACTTTTGAAAGAAAAAAGTTGGGAATCCATCAGGACCAGGGGATTTATCCGGGTTCATTTCCTTTAAAACCTTGAGTATTTCATCTTCTGTAAATGCAGCATTTAGGAGGTTATTTTGATTTGAAGTTATTATATGAGGAATGTTTCTTAATAGCTTGGTGTGGTCCAACAAATCCACACTCCCTAAGTTATTCAGAGATTTTTCAAAGAAAGAGACTACTAAATCTGCAATTTCTTCGGGATCCTCTATTGCATTACCATTGCTATCTTTGATTTTGGAAATCTTATTTATATTCCTTCTAGCTTTGACGCTATTGTGACAAAATTTGGTGTTTCGGTCCCCTTCCCTGAGCCATGTTTCTCTCACTTTTTTCCCCCAGAAGGCGCTAATTTGTGAAAGAGAATCATAGTATTTACATAATAGTTCTTGCTCTTTGTTATCATCTGAAGTCTGTTTACCTTCTTCAGTAATCTCCTTATTCACATTTTCTAGCTCTTTTTCTATAAGATCTCTTTTCACAAATATATCCCCAATAGTGTTCTTACTCCATTGAGATAGATTTCTTTTTATTAATTTTAGTTTCCTTATGACTTTATATATCTTGGAGCCTTCAAATCTTGTCTCTGTCCACCATTTTTTAATTAGATCCAAACATTCCTCATTAAGTAACCACATTTTTTCAAATCTAAATGGGATCTTTTTATTTCTGATTGGTTCTGAAATTACTAGTTCTATAGGAAAGTCGTCGGAACCGGCAATAGGTAGTACCTCATTAGTAAGATCAAAGTCAAAATTTCTCAATTCCCCAATAAAGAAGAACCTGTCCAATTTTTCTACTATTAACTCTGTGTCTTTTCGTTTGTTAGTCCAGGTGTATTTCCCTCTGTCTGATTCAATTTTTGAAGCCCCTATATTATTTATCCATTCCTAAAATTCTAAAGTAGTTTTTGATATGTGTTTTGTCCCACCCAGTTTATCTCCCAAGGATAGGATAGCATTAAAATCTCCTCCTAGTATAAATGTATCGTTCGGGAAGCTTTCAATATAATCCTTAACCTCCTGCCATAGAATTCTCTTTTCATGTAAGAATTTTGGAGCATACATGTTTATTAGATTAAATTTTAAATCTGATTTTAAACTTTTGATTTGACCTCCCATCCAATTTTTATGTTTTTCATGAATATTGAAAACTATTTCTCTTGGATCCCAAATAAAAGCAATCCCACCCAAAGTGCCTTCTGCCTCACAACCTATTAATTATCTAATCCCTATACTCTTTTTTAAATTCTCATATCCTTCATTAGAAAGTTTAGTTTCTTGTATCATAGCCATATTTGGTTTAATTTTTTCTAATTGCCTTTTTACAAGGCTTTGTTTGTTAGGGGCATTTAAACCCCTAACATTCCAACTAATGATCTTCATGAGGACTCAGGAAGGATCTTCCCCTTCCCAGAGTATAGAATATCGATAATTTTAACCTGACCTGGCGCCATTCCTTCCTTAGCTCTTAGTTCAGCAAGAGATTTTCTACCTCTTGGTTTGACTAGTTTCCTCGTATCAGCTTCTAACTTGCCCTTAATAGATTTTCCTAAACCTAAAGTTTTTGTATTGTTCCCAATGATGTTCTCTTTGTTTTCCTCACAGAGTTCCTCTTTCGATAGCGAGCCTAATACTCCTATTATTATATCATTACTCCTAGAATCTTCCAGAATAGAGGCAGGGTCTAATCCTAAAAAGTCTAGCAGTGATCCTTGGTCAATGGTCTCCACTAAGGGGGACTTTTCCATTTCTTCTTTTTGCATTTCTTTTAACTGATGGAAAGATTCAAAATGGATGAGTTCTGAGTTTTTATCAATATTAGGAATATCTGCAATCTCTATTTGGGTTCCTGCATTAACATTTATAGTTCTTAACTCCACTTCAAATTTCCTCCCCCTCTTCTTTTTAATTCTATTGATATTAGGGGTGCTCAGACTTCCTCTTTTCATTGCTATTCCTAACTACCTATCTTGGTTGGTGATGCCAAAAAGGCCTTTTATGGAGTCTTTAACCAATGAGAGATTGTCGTTGGGTTTGATTCCATCAATGGTTGTTGCCATTCCTAATTGTCTATCTTCATTGTTGATACCTTCTAGGCAAATTCTGACCTCTTCCTCGTTCTAATTCCTTGTATTATTTATTTCTTCTTTCCTACCATACGAGGGATCTTCTCTTCAATTAATATCCCTTTCCATGTCTCCTATCTCATCTAGATTTGGAAAGCATTCCATTTCCATGTCTTCTTCTCCATTTTCTTGAGTATTATCTGATGCTGACATCTCTATAATGCTTTTAATTAGCAAACTTTTTTGGTGCTCAAGTTCCTCTTTGTCACATATTTCATCTATAAGGGTGTCCATTAACTCATTGGTGATCTCAACTATTTATTTTTCTATTTTTTGGTTCTCCTTAAGAGGTGATCTTTCTTTATCTTTTGGACTGTTGGAGATTCTATTCGGGTTGTAAGAAGTAATTTTAGTGTTAATTTCTTGCTTGAAACTCTGAGTACTAAGGTTATTCTCATGTTCTATGGATAAAGGTAGGGGAGATTTGACCTCAACATTTAAGGTCTTATTTATTGATATTTCCTTTTCTAGAGCAAAAGGGGGTTGACACTCAGAGTCTGAAGGTTGTGAGGAGATGCTAATCGAATTAATTTTCTTAGAAGTCATAGTGAAACCTCCTTTTTCTGGGTTAAAGCTCTCCTTCAATTCTGATGTCTTCTGAATATGAGTGTCCATTTGTCCTAAATTATTGGTTTCTAGATCATTTGTTTGTCTTTCTACAAAATCTTCTAGAATAATGGGGTTAATAATAATAGAGTTAGAATTAAAGCATACTCTAATGGGATGTATCCATTTTTTATGATAGTTGATCTTTACTCTAATGATTTTTTCATACTGGTTATTATCATTATCAATAATGCTTAGAAAGTCACCAATTTGTTTTCCTATTAATTTGATAGTTTCTACATCAGATAATTCTATAGGCAGATTTTTAATAACTATAGCTTTTTCTACAAGAAAGTCGTTAAGTTTTATTGGGGTTAACAGGGGAACCCAGTCAAAAATATAAAAATCAGAGTCTTTATACTTAGCTAACCCTTCATTTCTAATTTTACTTTTAATATTTCCATCTTTACAATTAATGAAAATAAAATTTTCTAATAAGATAGATATACTTACCTCATTCGAGAGTTGAGATTTCAACCAGGCTATCAGATCTGTGGTAGAAGTTCCTACTCTAGACCATCGGCAAATCAGCCCTGTATCTGCAAAAGAATTTTGTCTTTGTTCTATGCATTATCCATCTAGATTTATTCTAATCATGTTAGGATTCTGAAAGAAATTACCTATTCTTTTATCATTGTTACTCTCCATAGTTTTATTACACTTATGAGGGGGCATGCATACCGGTATGTTTTGTTCCTGAAACTTCCTTAATACATTGTTACTTGTTAAACCTTTTAGATTCTTTCTATGTGTTTGATCCTTTTGTGGGTAGATCTCTGAGACATTGGTATGGAACTTATTCTATCCTGCCTTATGGCCTTTCTAGGGGGGTGAATATCTCCCATTATCTTCCTCTTTAAGCAAATCAAATGGGTTATTCAGAGATAGATTAAAAGGACGATGAGATAGCTGATACCTATTAACCTTTTTCCTATTTTTAATCATTTTCCAAGTGGATTCATTCTTCATCATGCAAATGGGAGGTGCTTGAGTAGGTAAGATCCTGCCTTCCCCCTTAGCAGATAGGGGTTCATTGGTTCTACAATTTAAATTGTACTCAGGTCTTCCCACCTTAGCAGCCCCGATGCTTATGCCCGATTTTGCATATTTAGTCTTGGAATAGATATTTATTTTTCTGTCCAATGCCTTGACTGAGAATACTCTTAGCTTACCATTCCCTGTTTGCTTAGGGATTAAATTGTTTATTCTAAGTGCATAACCAGGATTCTCCTCCCTAGCAATTTCCTTAAGTTTTTCTTTCTGAGAATCCTTCTCTTGCTTATCTGGTAGTGAAGATTCAGAGGAACCCTTTATCATAGCAGAGACATCAATGAAAGGATAAGGTTTTGCTTGAGTGAAGACTACGTGCAATTCCAAATCTATATTTTCTTCAGCTAATTTCTTCTATTTTTCTATGAAATCTTTCAAATGCTCATATGAAGGGTGATGTTATACTGGTTTATGACAATCTTTTTTCTTGTGGCCATAGAGCCAACAATTAAAACAATAACTTGAAAAAACCTCTTCTTTGTCTTGCTTCTTTGTAGCACCTGTAGCCATATTGGGCCTTTCTACTCTAGGGTTATCCTTACTATATACGGCTAAATCTTTCTTTGCATCTCGATTCGCATGAAAAAGACCAATATTTATCTGACGTCTTTGTAAGGTGGATTTCCTTTTTGAATGAAAAGTCTGCATTTCACTGATTGTGTAATGTCCCATGCCAGAATAGGATGAATTTATATCTGTTTGTTAACTGGGAATTTTTTCAAATAGTTGTCCTGGAATGAACAACTATTGATGCCTCTTTCACTGGTCTGAATTGCTCCCTTTGGATTGCTAGCTGAAACTGAAAGAAAGGGCTTGGCTCCTCCTATTCAAACTGACAATTTTGCAAATTTGTCCTCAAAAAATGGCAGGGCTTCTCATTAAAATCTATAGTCTCCTCTATCAAAAAATGGCATGTTTTAGAAATCTGTAGCTTCTCTTTGATCAATTCTGAAATATAGCCTTCACCAATCTCCCCCAATCACCTTACCAAACTCTTTGCTACTTCTAAATTCAGTGTCCCTTTATCACATAGCATCCCTGGGCAATGATGCTCACACCTCTAATTCAGATCTGCACTTCCCTCTTGCTAAATTCAGATGCCTCCAAATAAAATCGCAAGTCCCCCAAATAGAATTTCAGACTGCCCCCTAGATCTGACTTTCGCTGCTCTTGTGTAGAATTTTGAATCTTGGAAAAAATATCAGAATTACCTCTCAATTCATTGCCTTTCTCCAACAAATCCACTCACAAATTATATCAGATCTGTAGCCTCTTCTTCAGACTATGACCTCTCTTTCAAATAGCAGGCTTCCAAAATGGCAGGCCCTCCTCTAAACAATCTGTAAGTCCTCCTCTTACTTGTGGCTTCTCCTCCAAAATATGGTCTCTTTTGGACCCAATGGCAAGCCTGCTTCTTAACTAAAATCACTGTCTCCTACTGAATTCAGATCTGCATCTTCATAGCTGCCTTTTATGCAAAATTCAAGCCCCCTCTCAACAAATCTGCTCTTGGTAATCTCGGATCTTGGTATCATTATCTTATTAATTCATTTTAATCCCCATTTAATTTAATATTATCACTTGATTAAGTAACCTATTAAGGATACCCAGGTAGCCACTTCCTGGCTTCAATGCCTCCAAAGTAAGCCATTTCCCTTCTAACACCTAGATAACCTATCCTAGGTTTAATAATCTCAAATCATGACTCTAAGTCAACATAGTCTCATAATACTCAACAACTGGCTCCAAGAAGTGATAGGAACACATAATACAAAATCCATCATAAAATAAATTTCCATAAAGGTTGGGTTTCATTTGATCAATTTCAATCAAGTATGTAAAGAAAACAAAGATAAACAGTAATTCCTAAAACCACCTCTGGTAACAGTCCTATTGGGTTGACATACTAAATCCCTTTATACCCCAAATCACATAAGGTAATTAAAAGACAAATAATAGAATTTAATTTAATAAACTCATTTGTAAATTTCATCATGAAATTAATTTATCCAATAATTGCTAATACATTATAATTACATTTAAAAACAATTAAATTCTAACCCTACAAATCAATTTATAACATCCATGAAATAAATTGATCCTGGGCATTAAAATTACTAACCCATTATAATTTTATAGTCTAAAAATATACCAAACTGATTTAAATTTAAAAATAGCAACCCAATAATAATTTACCAAAATTCAACCATTAGCTCCAAATAAATAATGCTTAATATGCATGAAATGCCCACTAAAATTAATCATGCAAAAATAAAACATAATTTCCTTCCCTAATTAAACATGTAAAAATACAAATTTTCTACCATTAAAATTATTCACACAACAAAAAAATCGCAGTTAAATATTTAAATAAATCCAGTAATAACACCATATTTATTTTCTTCCAAAATATATAAATATATATTTTTTTACAACATTTAAAAAAAAACTTACAAATTTTAGGGTAAAAGTACAATAGTGTGTCGCGGTAGAGGACATACTGCGGGGGTCCAGCCGGAACCACGTGGCACCCGTTAGGCACCAGATGGCGTCTATGTGGCAGGGGGTCCGGCCGAACCCCCAAAAGTCTATAAAAGAAAAAAAGGTGGCCCACGCAGGTCATTTTCATTCAGCGGGTTCCAACTTGTGAGGAGAACTACAGGGGTGTTCCGGCTAGAAGAGGTAAGTACATTTTTTATTTTTTAATTTGAATATTTTTTTTTAAGTTGTTCTTTTAATTTATTATTAAATAGTTGTATTTTAATTAAAAATCATTATTTAATAGTTATTTTTTGTTTATTTAATAAAAAATAGTTGTAATTCAAATAGAAATATTTTAATTTAATAGTTTTTCTTGTTTATTTAATTTTTGTTTTTTTAAATTGTAGAAATAAAATAATACAATATAACTAATAATTTTTAGTTCATTTATGCATGTAACATGTATGTTTTTAAATTTCTAACATGTGACTAATATGACCAATTAAGACAAACATAACATGATTAAGATGACCCCTTAAGACCTAATAAGATTAATACCACATAAACAACATAAACAAAAATTTTAGAAATCAATTAAGACTTAGTAAACTCTAACACTAGAAACTAACATAAACAAATATTTCATCTAAACCAATTAAGATCTAATACCTAACCAATGAAGACCTAACAAGTGACTAATGTTTAATCAATTAAGATCTATTAATTAACTGGAGTTCAAATTTAACATGTGACTAATATGAGTAATAACACCTAAATTGATTAATACGACCTAATAAGACTTAATACATATTTTAATAAAAACTAATAGTCCACCCTTAAGAACTAATAGGACCTATATTTAACATGTATGTTTAAATTTGTAGTTCATGTATGCGCGTTTAAATTTGTAACATGTATGTTTCTTAAATTTTTAGTTCATCTATGCACGTAACATGTATGTTTTTTAAATTTCTAACATGTGACTAATATGACCAATTAAGACAGACCTAGCATGATTAATACAACCCCTTAAGACTTAATACGATTAATACCACATAAACAATATAAACAAAAATTCTAGAAACCAATTAAGACCTATTAAACTGTAACAATAGAAACTAACATAAACAAAAATTATAGTGTAAACCAATTAAGACCTAATACCTAACCAATTAAGACCTAACTAGTGACTAATATTTAACCAATTGAGACCTATTAATTGACCAATTAAGACTTAACATGTGATTAATAGGACTAATAATACCTAAATTGATTAAAATTACCTAATAAGACCTAATACCTACTAATAAGACCTAATAGTCCACTCTTAAGAACTAATAGGAACAATACCTACTAATAACACCTAATAAGACCTAATACCTACTAATAACATGTGACTACTAATTGATTAAAATTACCTAATAAGACCTAATACCTACTAATAACATGTGACTAATACTTGACTAATTAAGACCTATTAATTGATCAATTAAGTCTCATTAATACAAGTAACACGTGACGATTAATACGACCTCTTAAGACTTAATAGGATTAATACCATATAAACAAAAATTCTAGAAACCAATTAAGACCTATTAAACTATAACACTAAAAACTAACATAAACAAAAATTCTAGTGTAAACCAATTAAGACCTAACTAGTGACTAATATTTAACCAATTAAGACCTATTAGTTGACCAATTAAGACTTAAAACATGTGATTAATATGACTAATAATACCTAAATTGATTGAAATTACCTAATAAGACATAATACCTACTAATAAGACCTAATAGTACACCCTTAAGGACTAATAGGACCTATACTTGACCAATTAGGTCGAATATGACCTATTAAGACCTTATAGTCCTACCAATTAAGACCTAACATGTGACTAATACTTGACCAATTAAGATAGGATTAATTGACCAATTAAGTCTCATTAAAATACAAGTAACATGTGACGATTAATACGACCCCTTAAGACTTAATATGATTAATATGTTTATTAAATGTGTATGTACATGTATATATAGATTTCATTTTTAAACTAGATGATCTTAAATTTGTAATGTATGTATGTTTAAATTTGTACTTTACATGTATGCATGTTTAAATTTGTAACATCTATGCACGTAACATGTATGTTTCTTAAATTTGTATGTACATGTATGTTTCTTAAATTTGTAACACATGTATGTTTCTTAAATTCAAGTATGTACATGTGTAGATATCTATATATATTTTCTTGTTTATCTATTACACATGGCATCGGGTAGAGGTTCAGCTGATTCAGGAGAGCCTAGTGTTCAAGGGGGGGATCTCGTAGTGGTAGTGATACTAGTACTAACTCCTCTCATAGATCAGTTGATACAGCACAGGCTAGAGAGAAGCTATTTGCAGACACTATTGAGAGATTGACACAAGCATTACTTGTTCTTGATCAGACATTAGCTTCACCCACCAGCATTCCCAATAGGGAAAGGGTGAACATTATTAGAGATGATTTGGTGTGTATGATTGACATAGTTCAATCATACAACCCATATCAGGACATGAGTATTGATAGATTCTATGCTTCTTTGTCTCGCAGTGTTACTGGCACTGTGAAGTTCAGTGAGATCGATACAGTTGTTTCCACTCCTATGGTGAAGGAGATGTTTCCCCATTATCAAGACCTGAAGAAGGTCAGAGGGTATAGGCCTACGAGATGTGAGGATGACTTTGTAGGACCGTTTATATATCCTCATTGGTTGGCTGCTCACCATATGTGGCCCCAAAAGGATGAGTTGCCATTATATTTCTGTAAATAATTGTTTGCAAAATTTCATTTGCACCTTGATGTTGATTATACAGATTTCCCTGCTAATGTTGGGCAAGGGAAAGGGAGATTATCTGATAGGTTCAGAGCACCTAATGCCCCTGTGCCTGCTAATAAGTGGGAAAGGGTGGGTCCAAACCTTTTGGTCATACAAAAAGGTTTGGAAGTGGTAGGAGTGAGTGTTCCAGATGACACGGTGAGGATGGATGTTTTTTCTAGTATAGCGACTATTGCCGCACAGGTTCATGAGATATCCTCTGATCGTGTGGGGAGATATATGTTATGGTCTCATTTTAGTATTCCTTCACCTACACAGGATACATCCTCTAGTGCACCTGATTTATATGATATAGTCGACATCTCATCTCCCCTAGCTATATCAGATATAGATCATTTGTGATCTACAAGTGCATTGTTATCCAGTGATCTTCTTTCTACTTATCAGACCATATAGATGCTTGGTGGGATTTCACTCGGGGAGGTTCCATCATTTTTGAGGTCCTATATCATTTCTCAGTAGACTGCACCACCGACAGGTCCGTGATAGATGACTACACCACCACTGACAGCTCCTCCATAGCAGACTGCACCACTGATAGCTTCACAGTAGACTGCACCACCGATAGCTCCTCCGCAGCAGACTGCACCACCGACAGCTCATTTGCAGTAGACTGCACCACTGACAGCTCCTCCATAGTAGACTGCACCACCGGTAGGTCCTTAGGTGACTACACCACCATCGACAGCTCCTCCGCAAACAACACCACATACAGCTAATCATCAAACCACGTAGGCCACTTCATCACGTCCAGGTCATCAACTTCTTACTACATTGCTTACAGACAACCAGATTGATCCTGTGGTTATATCATTAGACTCGTCCAGTTTGAGCACTTTCGGGAGAGCATTAGAGACCACTTTGGTATATTTATAATTAAATTTAATTTTTATTTATTTAAAAAACTTACACATATTTGAAATTTGATTATTATATGTTATATATATGTGTACTCTAGGAGGTTATGTACGATGCTGCACCATATGGAGATTTAGAGACTCCACGCGATCCTATTCATCGTGATACATAGGTACATTGAGATGTTTGTTCACAAAATTAATTTTTCTATGATAATACGTATTTAAAATTTATTATACATGTATGTATGCATGACAAATTTTGTTTATTGTACACAGGCATCAGGAGGAGGTGCACCGGCATCAGAAGGAGGTGTGTCCGCATCAGGTCATGGATCAGGACATGGCCGTACTTGAGCAACCATGTTATTTTAGATATTTCATGTGACATTTCATATATACATGCTATAACATTTCATAGATATTTCATTTTATACATGTAGACATTTTATACATGTAGTCATTTTATACATGTAGACATTTTACACATTTTATACATGTAGACATTTTATATATGTAGTCATTTTATACATGTAGACATTTTATACATGTAGATATTTTAGTCATTTCATATATGTACATGGTATATGGTTACATGTATTATTTCTTATTTTATACATTACATGGTATATGGTTGTGTGTTAATTCATATTTTATACATCGCATTACATATTTCAAACGTTACATATTAGATATTTTATACATGTTACATGTTATATGTTTGTGTGCTATTTCATCTTTTAGACTTAGTTTTATACATGTGTTATGTATACATTACGTTAAGGTGATGTAATTAATCAAAGCATACTTTTAATTAAGTAATCTAACTAACATAATTAAGTAAATTAACTAATATAATTAAGTAATTTAACTAACATAAATAAGTAATCTAACTAACATAATTAAGTGAATTTGTAACTAAAATAAGTAGGTAACTAACATAATTAAGTAACTAACATCATTAATCAAAGCATACATTTAATTAACTAACTAATTAATCATTTTTCATGTAATTAATTAACATACATACATAAAAATATACAATATATATATACATGTGTTATGTATACATTATGTTAAGGTGATGTAATTAATCAAAGCATACATTTAATTAACTAACTAATTAATCATTTTTCATGTAATTAATTAACTAACATACATACATAAAAACATACAATATATATATATATATATATATATATATATATATATATATATATATATATATATATATATATATATATATATATATATATATATATATATATATATATCTGTGTGTGTGTGTGTGTGTTATGTATACATTATGTTAAGGTGATGTAATTAATCAAAGCATACATTTAATTAAGTAATCTAACTAACATAATTAAGTAATCATACATTTAATTAACTAACTAATTAATCAAAGCATACAATTAATTAACTAACATACATACATAAAAATAAAAACATACAATATATATATATATATGAGTTCAAACATGAAAATTCAAACTATAGAGTTCAAATATATGAAAGTACAAGAGCTACAAAAAGAAGTTTATTCTGAAGTTTATAGAGTTCTAAAGCTCGTCATACATATAGTTTGGATCCTCTCTATCTTTTATTATCTCCAAAAGTTTTTCATGTTCTTCAATAGACAACCTCCACTTCTGATTGACATTTTTTCTTTTTGGCAATGTCTCAAATTGCAACTTTGTTGCTATAACCAAGTGACTGTTGTACACACAAAAGTAGTGCGCTTATATGGATCCTTACAATCAAGAACACTAAAAAATGAGGCCCCAAAAATCGATCCATAGCTCTCTATGTATGGAGTTGCAAGATTTAAAATTGCTCTCACCTAGAGCTATAAAGCTAATGACCTTGCTAGTCAACCACACAATGAGAGATTCAAGGTTGGAGACAAGGGAAAGAATGTCAATATCTCCAATGAATCCAAATGAAATGCAATGCAAGTAAACTAAGAATGAAGATGCAAGCTAAGCTAAATGATAACAATGCAATGCTTCAAAGGAAATCTAATCTATGAAAGGAAAATGCAAACTATACTATGAAAAGGAAATTGCAAGTGTTACAATCTCTCCTAATTAAGCTAGATGAGATTAATCTATTGCATAAAGAAAATCTATACTAAGAATGTCATGATTATGCAACTGTGAAAGAAAACTAAATGAAACGCAAAAACAATGTCTTCAAAGCTTGAATGCAAGAATGTCTTCAAAGAGCTCCAAATGACCTAGAAAACCTGAAGCATAACATTAGCATGAAACATGAATGGATGTCAAATGAGGAGGAGAGCTCTCCTTTTATAGGGAATAAGGAGAAATGGACCATGGAGATTAAGAGGAAAAAGACTTAATCAACAGTGGAGCATCAAAGAGGAGCAATCCATGTTTGATTCAAGTGAATGTGAAGCAAGTCCAAAAGTGGAACATTTAACTCTTCAAGTGCATGTGAAGTGAGTCCAAAAGGAGAACATTTAACTCTTCATGTGAATGTGAAGTGAGTCCAAAAGTAGAACATTTAACTCTTCAAGTGAATGTGAAGTGAGTCCAAAAGTGGAACATTTAACTCTTCAAGTGAATGTGAAGTGAGTCCAAAAGTGGAATATTTAACTCTTTAAGTGAATGTGAAGTGAGTCCACAAGGTGGAACATTTAACTCCTCACACAAACTCAAAGTGAGTCCAAAAGTGGAACATTTAACTCCTCACACAAACTCAAAGTGAGTCCAAAAGTGGAACATTTAACTCTTCACACAAACTCAAAGTGAGTCCAAAAGTGGAACATTTAACTCCTCACATAAACACAAACTGAGTCCAAAAGTGGAATATTTAACTCCTCACACAAACTCAAAGTGAGTCCACACCTTAGAAAACTAATGAGATCAAGAAAGCATAAGAGGGAGAACTTTGTGGAACTTTTAATGCTCTTTTCAAGTAGACCCCTCCCACATGTATGAATGCTAACCTTGCACCCAAAGGGAAAATAACAAGGGGCGATTACAAATAAGTAAGTCCAACACCCAATTTAGCTAACAAGCTCAATCAAAAGTAATCTAAAGTTTCTTATCAACACTACCCACAAATGAAAAAGGGGTTGAATCAATGGAATATTTAACTTTCCAAGCAAACATAGGGTGAGTCCAAAAAGTGGAACATTTAACCCCCTATGCAAATAAGGAATGAATCCATGCCCTCAATCACTCAAATGAGATGTTTGATATTGGAAACCAAAGAGCATTCACAAACTATCAAAAGAAAATCTATGTTCTTTTATTAACCCAAAAGAGATGTGCCTATGAAAGCAAGTAAACCAATTGAAATCTAGAAATGCAATCTATTTAGCTACAGCAAATCAAACTAACAAACAAATCAATCTAAACTTGGCTAAAAGGGTCTGAAAAACTCACTGTTAGGTATAGGTGATAGTACAGTCACCAGAACTATCATGCACCACTTCTCTATATATTGGTGCGACAATTCTTCCCGGGGTGACAGACTTCAAAACCTGCAGGTGATAAAACACAGCAAATAGGGTGACAGTTTCTGCCAAAAAGAGCGACACTATTAACTGGTAAAGTGTCGGGCTGTCATATAGCTGACCATAATATGACACTGGTGAAAAGTGTCACATGACACACTGAGACAGAAAAATTAGAGATCGAAAATAGCACTAAAAATTCATGAAAAATTAGCGAAAATTGATGAAAATGCAAAAAATGAAGGGACAAAGCTAATGTCTTGCCCCACGGTGGGCACCAGAAATGTACACACAAAAGTAGTGCACTTCTATGGATCCTTACAATCAAGAACACTCAAAAATGAGGCTTCAAAAATTGATCCATAGCTCTCTATGTATGGAGTTGCAAGATTTAAAATTGCTCTCAGCTAGAGCTATGAAGCTAATGACCTTGCTAGTCAACCACACAATGAGAGATTCAAGGTTGCAGATAAGGGAAAGAATGCACATATCTCCAATGAATCCAAATGAAATTCAATGCAAGTAAACTAAGAATGAAGATGCAAGCTAAGCTAAATGATAACAATGCAATGCTTGAAAGGAAATCTAATCTATGAAAGGAAAATGCAAACTATACTATGAAAAGGAAATTGCAAGTGTTACAATCTCTCATAATTAAGCTAGATGAGATTAATCTATTGCATAAAAGAAATCTATACTAAGAATGTCATGATTATGCAACTATGAAAGCAAACTAAATGAAACGTAACAACAATGTCTTCAAAGCTTGAATGCAAGAATGTCTTCAAAGAGCTCCAAATGACCTAGAAAACCTGCAACATAACATTAGCATGAAACATGAATGGATGCCAAATGAGGAGGAGAGCTCTCATTTCATAGGGAATGAGGAGAAATGGACCATGGAGATTTAGAGGCAAAAGACTTAATCAACGATGGAGCATCAAAGAGGAGCAATCCATGTGCACAAATATCCTCCAATGAGAAAATAAGAGTTGACTTTTGTGTCCATATGAGACAAAAAGTATTTTTCTTCTTTTTATAAAATAAGAATAATGCTTTATTTGTGCAACTTAGGATAAGAGGAAAAGTGGGGGCTTTTTATTTATTAAAAGGGGAGGAAATATTCCTTTTGAATAAATAAAGAGTTTAGGATAAAATGGTTAGCCCAAGGCAAATAATCAAAAATGACGAAAAGGATTTGATCAAGGAAATTGATATAATTGATAAAATATTGATTTTTGAAAATCTTGATTCAGGGATTTGACAAATTGCTAAATGGGGGCCCAAAGTCTAGGCGACTATTTTAGGGTGCATACAACTGTAATGTAAAAATTTTTGGCCAAACTGGTATTCAATAAATTGAACACCATTTCTGTCGACCTTTATTTGCTGATAATAGGTTCTTTTAATAACAACTGAACCAATTGGATATTTTTGGTGAGACATCAAAGCGCCTATTGCTAGGTTTTCACTAGGATGCCCTTTTTTTTCAGTACTTTTTATGCTTTTTAGGATTTTTTCAGCATCATATATGAATTTTTTTAGAATTTTTTTCAGGATCATAAAATATGTACAAAGAATGCCCCAGACAGAAACGGGCATCAAGAATCTATTTCCTCTGATGTAGAAAACTGATAGGCCCCAGCCCCAAATGTTGCAACTGTGATGGTAGGAGGTCTCAACCAGTTCAACCAATAATAACCAGCCCTAAGCAATGTCTGAGCTAGAGGAGGATCATTAGAATGTGATCCACATATGCCATAATGGATTTTAGCTAGCAATTTTTCTGACTCCTCTATTTCTAGACACTTAAGGAGAGTTCTGTCTAGACCCTTCCTATACAAGTCACTAGAGACAAAGGCAAAGTGTAAGGGATGGTGGGAAGAATGGCGTGGCAGATTTGCAGGAGGAATATGAGGTGGAAGATATGAAAAGATGGTAGGATTGTAAGATTTGTGAGCAAGATAGCATAATTCATCCACCAGGAACTTGAAGTGAAATTTATGCTTTTTCATTTGTAAGATGGATGTCGAAGTAACCAAGGCATTAGCAACTTTGTTCTTAGCTCTAGGAATGGGCTGAAGTGTAACAGATATGAGATCATGCTTGAAGTAGTGTACCATTTTTTTGTAGAGAATCAACTTGTCATCTTGTATTTGATAATCATTATTTTTGAGCCAATTTTTATTTTTACTTTTCTTAGGTGTGGATACCACCATAATGTGGTTTTCTCCATCTGACCATTTCTCTTTTCTTTTGATTCAATGCTTGTGATACGTGATTGTTGATTCAGTCCTTTTTGTTGCTAGTCCGCTGGTGGAAGAAGTAATAGGTATTGATGCGAGATGAAATTAAGTGACTGGTTCAATAGCATTTATGTGAGGGATATAATCTCTAGTGACAATAGAGGTCAAGCCTATAGGGTAAGCTCCAAAATTAGCTAGATCTAGAGTTGTCATAGAAGGACCAATGTAGTCGACTAAGGCAATACAGGGAACAAACTCATCAGACCCGACACGAGACTCATCAACTATGTCAGGTGGGTTATGAGAGGTATGAACCACATCAACATCCATATCTGTCATGGGAGGATCTTTTGGAAGAGGCTTAAGATGCCGAGAAGTAGAGATACTCATGTCATTATGTGAGAGATCACCTCTTTGTAGCAGTCGTGTAATGCTGCGATGTTGTCTATCATAGTTCAATGATTCTTTAGGCACATAGGTTCTAGACATAGAGGCCTTAGCTATATCATCAGTATCAAAGATCCACTCTTGAATAGCTTGTTCTTCTCTTTCTGCTTCTAAAGGAACGGATGAAGGAACAAAAGTATCAAAGATCGTCATAGCAGAAGTGGAAGGCTTCATCTGATTAGAAGGTCTCCCATATGACCCAGGAGAAATAGGTCTAGAAGCAAAGGAATCCAGCGTATATTCACCCATACCAAGGCTTGTCATCTTAAGTGTTTTTTCAGTAGCAACTAGAGACGTACTAGGATCAACAGAAGGTTCATTGTGAGGAACAAATTTTTCAGCAGTAGCAAGAGCATTAATAGCAATAGTATGGTCTCCAAGAATCACAACTTCAGTGCCATTGTATGGAAATTTGATGCACTTATGATAAGTGGAAGCAACAGCCTGCATGTCATGGATCCAAGGATGACCCAAAAGAATTTTATATGCGAGTGGGATGTCTGATACTTGGAAGCTAATATCTTTTGTGACAGGGCCCACTCGGACAGGTAGCGTGACAAGACCTTTGGAAGATCTTTCCACTTCATCGTAAGCTTTTATAGTAATCTTCTTCTTAGAATCCACAGTGAATTTTGACAAACCCAACTATTGTATGACATTGAAAGAAACAATATTTAACCCTGCACCATTGTCTATCAGGACTCGGTGGACTCAGGTATTGTAGACTAGAACTTCAATGCGTAAAGCTAGATTATGCGGGTGAGCAATAGATATGTCATCTTCTACAGAAAAGGAGAGAGATAGCGGAGATGAAATGTTGTTGATCATACCCTAAAATTGATCTGGATCAATGTCATTGGGAACATGTGTTGTACGTAGAGCCTCATCAAGAATCTCTTTATGCGAAGGGGATAATCGAAGCAACTCAAGGATAGATATCTATGCCAGTGTCTTTTGCAAATGTTGGACAAGATTATAGCTAAGGGTGGTTGAAGGAGCCGCTTGTTCAGAAGGAAAAGCTTGCTTAGGATCTTGCACAATTTTAAGGACAATCTTGGCTTGCCTCCTAGTAATAGCATTCAGTGTCTCACTTCGGGAAGATGAACTACCATGTGTTTGCAAGACCAACTTTGGCTTACCATGATTGGCTTTATTATCGTCTTGAGACCTCATCATTAAAACACTCTCAACGGGCTCTACCATGTTGATCACAGGCATATTAGAAGGATATGTGTAATTGATCTTAGCATCATGATTCTTCTTATGTGCTTGAGAGGTTTCCCCCTTATCATGCTTAGGTAGAGGATTTTTGAAAGCTGTGTGATCAGAATTTTTAGTTAAGCCATCAGTGGAGATTGTGCCATTCTCAATAAGATCCTGAATATCATCCTTAAGCTTAAAACAATTGTTTGTCAGATGTCCCTTGTTTCTATGATAATGAGAATAAGAATCCTCTCACCACCAATCGGGCCTATTTATCAGATCCCAATTACCAGGTTTATCAGGAAGCATAAGATATCCATTATCAACCAAAGTCTTAAGGATCACATCATAAGGTTCTACCAACTTGGAATAGACTCTCTTTCGAAATGACTTCTTAGGCTTATCTGCATATTGAGGTTTAGGAGCACTATGAGCATTGGCAGCTTCTTATTGTTTTGCTGCATAGATAGCATTAGAGAGATTGAAAGTAGGCTCTTTAGCTTTAGGAGTGTCAACAACCCCATCATTAACAACATACTTGTTTTTATTCCAAGGTTTGTTCTTGTCTTTGCCATTGCCTTTAGCATCTTTATTAATAACAATATCCCCTTTCTTATAGCTACATCCTCAATTTGATATGCACTTTCAACCATGTCATTGAAAGAAGAGAACAGTTGTTTCCTTAAATCATAATATAGCTCAGGCACAAGAGTGTTGATGAAAATGTCAATCTTTTCTCTCTTAGGTAACTGACGAGGATACCTAGAATACAATGACCTCCAACATTGTAAGAAAGTTGCAAATGGCTCACCTTGATGTTGTCTTAGATTACCAAGATCTATCATGGTCATAGGCTGTTGGATATTGTAAGAATAATGTTGGGTAAATTGCTGAGCCAACTCATCAAAAGTCTTAAGAGGTGGTGTCAATTTCGCAAACCATTCCAAAGCTTGGCCTCTTAAGCTTTGAGGTAATAATCATAGAAGAAATGTGTCTTCATGAAGGAAGTCCATGCTAAGAGCGTAAAAGTGACACACATGGTCATGGGGGTCACCATTTCCATCATACTTGTCGTATTTGGGAACCTCAATATACCTAGGAAATGGGACCATGTATAGACTCCTATCAAAGGGAAGAGCACAAATTGATTCTACAAAAGAGACCTTTGGAGGCTCTCTTTCTATTGCCATTTGTGTAAGGCATTGATTTTTCTGACGCAATTCTTCCTGAAGGACTTCCAATTCAATTGGTACTCTTTGTTGGACAATTTGTCTGACATCATAGTTGGGAGGAAGCTTGTATCCTCTAGAAGTCATATATTGAAAATATTGATCACCATTACGCTCTAAAAGCTTATGCATCATTCATTGGGAGACCACATCTTGTTCAAATCTCATAAGATCCTTACTAGAAATCTTATAATCAGCCTCTACCTCATGTTGAGAGGGAGGAGGTCTAGGAGGTGAAGAAGGCATACCAAAAGTGGGTCTTGGAGGAGATCTTGGTAGTGTGTTGTTGCCATTATTTCCATTGATAAAAAGAGATCTATGATCATGATTACTAGTCTCAGGTTGCTCATGAAATGTCCCTCTATAAGCCATGCACCTAGAAGCATCCATCCTTTGTTGATTGTGTTCTTTGTCTAAGCGTGCTTGGTTATCCTTATGCTCAAAGTGTTCTTGCAAGCATTGAAATTTTTCTTGTTCAGTCAAAGTGAGTGAGACACTGTCTGTGTTTTTGGGGGTCTTGAATGCGGAAAAGAGGAAACCTCCTTTGTACCATGGGGTAGCCTTAGAATCCTCAGATTGGTTAGAACTAGAACTATTTTTTCTAATGGGCCCTCATGCGCATCTAGTTGGAGAAGGTAACTATGTATAATTGAATGGAGGATGACTCTCCTGCTCAAATTGAGACCGAGTTGTAACCAGCATGAAAAGAGATGTTGGTTGACTAATAGAATGAGACAAAGTTTCTCAGATTTGAGATAAGAAAAGCTAATAAAGATCACTTGTCAAATTAGAACAATAGATAGATGGCTCATCAAAAGTGCTCAGGCACTTACAACAATCAATTGACTAAAGTCGAGCAGCGAGCAAGAAGCTCAATAAGCAAGTAGCTAGAGAGGTAATTGTGATGCGACAAGTGATCAAGAGTAGCATTTGTTAAGATCAAATCTAATATTTTTAACTCATTTGTTTCAGTCTAGAACAAGTTTGAGCATGTAGATAACAGACCAGCTTCAGGTAAGAACAGAAAAAGACACTCTATTACAGGTTAAAATGCAAGTTTAGCAGCTCCGAATTGCAACAACAACAAGACAAAAAAAAGGTTTTGGGTGACACTTTCCAGACATAAAAGGTGATAGTTTATAGTGAGGTGACACTTTTCCCTAAGCCAAGTGACAGTTTCCAGTAAGCGGGGTGACACTTTTGCAGGGTTGTACGACTCTATGACCAATGAACATAAAAATCTTAGTTTTGAAGTGTTTTGACCAAGTTTGCATATCAACATATTTTTATCATGGATCAAGCACATAAGATAGCAATCAAGGAGTTTAAGCAAGCAATTGTCTTCAAACAATGAGCAAGGAGAAAAGCAACCTTGCACATGAACAAGAATAGTGACTTAGTATTTCTACTGCTTAAAGATTCTACTTGTATATCTTCTTGAAACTGTTTTAGAGGCACTTAGAACAAAACAACATCCTATCAAGTTGTCTACAGGGATATACATAGTTTTGCTAAAGGGAGTCCACGATATACGCAAGGTACGTGAGGCCCAAATTCATAGATGAGAAGAATCTGAAATCACACAGTCGAGGGGAGACGGTAACCCAAATCTCCTCCTTCACTTCTCAAAGGTATAAAGTTCTTTGAGGCTTAGCCAAGAGTGATATCAAACTCAATTATCAAGAGAGGTGTCTTTCGATTCACCTCCCGCTATTTATACTCCGCCAGAACATAGGAGTTAAGGTCATCCCTTGAGGTGGTGTATCCCCAAGTAGGCCTTCTAGAAATAAAAAGTAAGTAATTAACTATCAAAAGTATTTAAAGCACTAAAGGTGGAACACTTAACTCTTCAAGTAAATGTGAAGTGAGTCCAAAAGTGGAACATTTAACTCTTCAAGTGAATGTGAAGTGAGTCCAAAAGTGGAACATTTAACTCTTCAAGTGAATGTGAAGTGAGTCCACAAAGTGGAACATTTAACTCCTCATACAAACTCAAAGTGAGTCAAAAAGTGGAACATTTAACTCCTCACACAAACTCAAAGTGAGTCCAAAAGTGGAACCTTTAACTCCTCACACAAACTCAAAGTGAGTCCACACCTTAGAAAACTAATGAGATCAAGAAAGCGTAAAAGGGAGAACTTTGTGGAACACTTAATGCTCTTTTCAAGTAGACCCCTCCCCTATGTATGAATGTTGACCTTGCATCCAAAGGGCGATAATGAGGGGTGATTATAAATAAGTGAGTCCAACACCCAATTTGGCTAACAAGGTCAATCAAAAGTAATGTAAAGTTGCTTATCAATACTACTCACAAATGACAAAGGGTTGAATCAATGGAATATTTAACTTTGCAAGAAAACATAAAGTGAGTCCACAAAGTGGTGCATTTAACTCCCTATGTAAACAAAGAATGAATCCATGCCCTTAATCACTCAATGAGATATTTGATATTGGAACCAAGAATTACTTAAGGTTTAAACACAAGCATTCACTTACAAAAACTTGTAAAAACAAATCTATGTTCTTTCATTTCCCATTAAGAGTATCAATTGAAATGTGTTCTATGAAAGCATGTAAACACTCAAGCCAAACACATGAGAGGTTCAATTTTAATCCCAAAATCCAAATGTTGTAGAGATGGACCAAAGTACCTCAAGCAATTTTAAGCATTTTCCATGAAAGCAAGAGCACCTTCAAAACAACTTGTTAGACCAACAAAAGGTTAGCAAAATCCAAAATCTAACAATGGTTAGCACATGAAAAATTAGATAATCTACAAAAAATAACTGATCAAATGACAAAATCTGAAAATGAAACCATCATGGTTGGATTAGGCACGAAAAGACCTTTCCAATGATATATCACACTTTGATTTTTGATACCATTTGCAAAAATTTCTCAAAAAATGGGCACCCATTTTCCAGAGTGCCACGTATTTGAAAACGCTAAAATTTTTAGAAAATTTCAAAAAGTTAGCAGAGAACCCAAATCTTGCAAGATAGATAAAATAACTCAAAAACAATGCTAAAATTTTTACAAATTTTCAAAAAGTTTGCAGAGAACCCAAAACTTGCACTAGAATAGTTACAGACACTAGAATTATCACGCGATACTTCTCAGTATACTGGGGCGATAATATTAGTTTGTGCAATACTTCTCTCGACACCAGGTGATACTTTTCCCAAGACCAGGTGATATTCTCTACAATAGCTAGGCGATACTTCTGACAAGAGTAGTATCGCACGCGCATACAGAGAACTATGGCATGATACTTCTAGAAAGTATTGTATGATAGTCTGAGACAGAAAAGAAAAGACCGAAAATTAAGCTAAAAACTTGTCAAAAAATTGATGAAAAATGATGAAAATGAAGAAAAAGAAGGGACAAAGCTAGTCTACTCTGCCCCACGGTGGGTGCCAAAAATGTATGGTGAAAATGTAACCACACTTCTATGAATCATTACATTCAAGAACACTCAAGAATGAGGTCTCAAAAATCAATCCATAACTCCCTAGGCATGGAGTGCAAAGGTTTTAAGAATGCTCTCAGCTAGAGCTATTTAGCCTATAACCTTGCTAGCAAACTATGCAATGGGAGATTTAATGAAGACAAGGGCAAGAATGCCAATATCCTCAAGAATCAAGAATGAAAATGCAATGCAATGCTATGCTAAAAATGGAAATGCAAGATAAGCTATGAAAATGAAAGATGCAAGTATTACAAAGCCTCCTAGTTAAGCTAGATGGATTAATCTAAAGCATAAATGAAATCTAAGCTAAGAATGTCATGATAATGCAAGAAATGAAAACTATGATAACATGTAGATGCAAAAGCCAAGAATGCTCCAAATCTTCAAAAGCTCCAAAATGACCTAGAAAACCTGCAGTATAACATTAGCATAAAAACTTAAGATATGAAAATGAAAAAAAAAGCTCTCTTTTTATAAGAAATGAGAAGAAATGAACCATGGAGATTAAGAGGCAAAAGATTTAATCAAGGGTGGAGCTTGAAAGAGGAGCAATCCATGTGCACAAGTATCCTCAAATGAGAAAATAAGAGTTGACTTTTGTGTCCATCTAAGACAAAAAAAAATTTCCCTTTTTATAAAATAAGAATAATTCTTTATTTGTGCAACTTAGGATAAGAGGAAAAAGTGGGGGCTTTTTATTTATTAAAAGGGGAGGAAATATTCCTTTTAAATAAATAAAAACTTAGGATAAAATGGTTAGCCCATAGAAAATAATCGAATAAATGATAAAACTAGGATTTGATCAAGAATAAGCAATTTATGATTTAGCAAAAGGGGCTAATAGTCTAGGTGACCATTTTTAGGTGTATACACTACCTATACCCATTGAGCCATGGATAGATGTGAGTATGGATTTTGTATTGGGGCTTCCCCACACTGAGTGAGGTACAGATTTTATTTTTCTAGTTGTTGATAGATTCTCTAAAATGGCTCATTTTATTGCTTGTAAAAAAACTAGTGATGCCACAAGGATAGCCAACTTATTTTTCTCAGAAGTTGTTAGACTCCATGGCATTCCAAAGACTATCACATTTGACAAGAAGACTGAATTTTTGAGTCATTTCTGGAGGACCTTATGGAACAAGATGGGAACACAGTTGCAGTTTAGCAGTGCTTGTCATCCCCGAATTGATGGGAAAACTGAGGTGGTCAATTGGAGTTTGGGAAACCCGTTACGGTGCATTGTTGGTGAAAAGTCGAAGCAGCAGGACTTGGCATTGCGTCAAGTAGATTTTTCTTACAACTGTTATGTTAACAAATCAACTGGAAAATCTCCTTTTTAGATTGTATATGGTAAGAATCCTCAGGGTGTTTTGGACCTTGTACAACTTCTTGTGCAAGATAGAATTAGCGATGATGGGGAAGCATTTGCTGAACACCTTCAACAACTTCAACAAGATGTGAGGAGTAAATTGTAGGATAGCAATGAGAGATATAAGGTTGTTGCAGATGTCAGTAGAAGGAGATAAATATTTAATATAGGTGATTCGGTGATGGTCTACTTTAGGCGTGAGAGATTTCCTACTAGCACATATCATAAGCTAAAATACAAAATGATAGTTCCTTGGCGAATTCTGAAGAAGATCAATGATAATGCTTATGAGGTTTGTTTACCAAATGATTTGGATGTTTCTCCTATGTTTAATGTTTTTGATTTGTATGCATTTCATGGAAAGCTATCTAAGCCCGATAGTAGAGATGAGGTAGATTGGCATCGCCACCTTCCAAGTAAAAAGAAGGAAAAAATTGTCCAAATTCTGGATAAGCAGTCTACAATCACATGGCATGGTCATTACAATAGGTACTTGATTCAGTGGGAGGGATTACCAGCAACAGATAGCACCTGGATCACAAAGTGGGAAGTGATGTAGCTAGACCCCACAAAGTTGTAGTAGTTCATAGATAACCACTTGCAGGAGTTGCGTTCCTTTAAAGCAGGGGAGAATGATGCAGAAACTTCTGGGGCTCATAAAATGATGCAAAAACTTCGGGAGGTCATAACTTTTGACTCAGTTCTAGGTTTTTGCTGAATTTTATCGGGTGCATGCTTTAGGAGGTGCCATATGTTTTACTACTAATCTCAGATTGATCAGAGTCTATTTTGGCACATTTTGGGGAGTTGAAAGTTTCATTTAGGGTTCCGAAATCAACTTTTAGTATTTTTTTCTAATTTTTAGAAAGTTCTATTTTGTAATAAATTTGAAATTATGTTTCTAATCTCGGATATTAGTTGGAAATTCATTCTAACTTAGTCAAGGGCATGTTTAAACAAAAGCTCAACTTTTTAAGTGTTGTTTTGAAAATTACCAAAATTGGCAAAAAAACAACTATGGGAAAATTGCCAAAAAGGGTATTTTCGGATTTCTTGATCTTTTGGGTTTTTTGGTTATTTAAGAGTTTGCAAAAATTTGTAGAGGCAGTCAATGATGAATGGAAAATATTGAAGATTCAAAATCTGTGTTTTTTTTAATCTTGTAATTGAGTTTTAGTATTAACAGTGAGTTGTGTGCTACATCAGAGCTCTCCTAGAATTAGCAATAACCATCACAGAAAAATTCAACTCCATTACTTTCAATCACATTTAGAGAAAATGAAACAAGAGGGCTGATGAACTTATTAATCTTGGCATGGATGGAAACATAATAAACCCTTGGAACATTTGATAAAACCTCAATCAGCAACACCACGGTATTGACAAGTAGGTAATTAACACCATATGTTTTGGAAATAATCTTGCCTCAAATAAAACTCCACCTCTTTATTCTGAATTCGGCATTGTCACTCCTTTAATCCAGGGATTTAACTTGTTATGGCTATGAGAGTTTATCTTATCATAGAATATCTGAAAAATGTCTAATGTGTGTAGATCTAAATGTAACCCTTATGATTTGTTATTGCAATTCAGTTAAAACCCCAAGGTTACTTCGTAGCGGGTACGAATGTGGAGATAGGAAACTAAAACCAAATAATTAGAATCTGTCATGTTTGTAAGCATAATGTTCTCTTTTGTTAGACTGTATACAAAACCAGCTAATCCTTTGAAACATTTATATACACAAAGAATGAATCATCCAAATATTCAGGTTCAGAGATCACAAAGGGACCACAGAGAAATAGGGAAACCCCTCAATGGACAAAGGAAACTAGTGATCTTAAGATTGGATTAATTAAAGCAACTTATTTCCCAAGGCTCCCAGGCTTCTCCAAATTTTCTTTCAATAGTACAAGTAGATAAAAGCATGGTTTAATAAAAATATGTCAATCTAAAAAACACTTAGACACACAAGTTAGCATCAATCTTAATTTCACATATAAGAATATCAGGAATACTCTTACACATTAAGGCTCTATCACAAGCTTATCACTATTAGTATTTAACATTAGAACAATAATGTATTACTTTACAACCAACTTCGGTGAAACAAAGGTTTTAAAAAGGTAAGATCTAAAAAATTCAATAAACATCTCCTCCTTATGATTTTATCAGTTCTTTACTTTAAGATACTAACAATGAATGAAGTATGGAATGAGAAATATATGCTTTCTTAGGATCAAGATAGGTAGGTTCTCCCATCCAAGCAAGCAATACAAGCCAGATGAACACTTTGGGATACAAAATAAGCATGATCTCTCAACCAAAGCAAGACAGCTGGGAGGATTACAACAATCAGGTGCAAAAATGCACACATGATGTTTTGACATTTATTTATTTGTAATTGTTTATGCTTTAAGTGTAATGAGGGGAATCCATTATGTTACTGTAAATAGGGGAATACCCCTATACCCCAAAATATGTAATCTTTATAGGGATAATAATCCCCGGGCAACACTGGAGGTTTTCTTGACTCCATTCTTTCCTACCAGTGCCCGTTTGAATGGAGGGATTATTTGAAAAAAAAATTGTTCAAATTAATTAATAAAATTTCATCGCTACGGCCTATTAGCGAGAAAAAAAAAAGAAAAACATTAATTAAATTTAAATATAGAATTAAATTATAAATAATAATTACAATATTAATGTTATATGTAAAAATATAAAATATATAATAAAAAAATTGATATAAAATAAAAAGTAAAAAGTTTAATATAAAATAGAAAATATAAAACTTACTTTTTATATTAAATCTAAAGTATAAAATATATACTTCGCTAAAATAAAATAGAGTATATAAGTTTATAAATAAAATTTTAACATATATGCAATTAAATAATTTAGTAAATTTGATACAATATTCTTTAAAATTGTATAAATAGTATTGTTATACACTAAGTTTTCACCCTTGTTTCAAGCTCTCGTAGTCTTGATAACCTAGTATAACATGGGAATCATCTCTAGGTGTGGGACCTATGCTAACTGAGATGAGACCTCTAGGTTCTAGGCTGGTTCCTCTTGGATAATCACCTTAATTTGCTTCTTGACATGAAAAGTAAACTTTTGAGGGAAAGGGATAGAAGGAGTACTTGAAAGGGAAATGACTAAAGAGCAAACTACCTACTAGGTGATGCACCGAAATTAGGGTTTGGATCTTAGTATAGAGAAATGAAATCAATGAAAGGTTTAGGTCTAATAGGTCACAACCTACTGAATAGGCTTGAGTTCAAAGTGGTACCATTTGGCTTGATGAATGCTCCATCTGTATTCATGAGTTTGATGAATGTGGTATTTCATAAGTATCTTGATCACTTCATTGTTGTCTTCTTGGATGATATTTTGGTTTATTCTAAATCCATGGAGGAACACGAAGAGCATCTTCGGTTGGTATTGCAGTGCCTTAGAGAGAATCAGTTGTATGCTAATCCAGCCAAGTGTGAATTCTTCAAGACAGAGATTCAGTACTTGGGCCATGTGATCTTAGGTGATGGTATTTCAGTGGATCCCACAAAGATTCAGGCTATAGTTGATTGGCCAGCACCTACAAATGTGTCAGAGGTTCACAGTTTCATGGGTTTTGCAGGATATTATCATAAGTTCGTAGAGAACTTCTCTAGAGTTGCTTATCCCATCACCTCATTGTAGAGAAAGGGCAAGAAATTCATTTGGTCTGAGAAGTGTGAAGAGGCATTCAGAACCCTCAAGCATAAGTTGACTAGTGCATCTATTCCTTCAGTACCTGATTCCACAGGTGATTTTGTGGTTTGTACAGATGCTTCGTTGGAGGGTATTGGAGCAGTTCTCATGCAGGGAGGACGGGTGATTGCTTATGAGTCTCACAAGCTCAAGGATCATGAGTTGAACTATCCCACGCATGATCTTGAGCTAGCAGCGATAGTCCATGCTTTGGTCTGATGGAGACACTTTTTATTGGGACACCGATTTGAGCTTCATACTGATCATCGAAATCTACAGTACATTTTCACTCAGCCTAATCTGAATGCTAGACAGAGGAGATGGATGGAGTTCCTTTGTGAGTATGATTTTGAGGTTAAGTATATCCATGGGAAAGAGAATGTGGTAGCCAATGCTCTGAGTAGGAAGAGGAGAGTTGCAGCTATGGCTACACTTGGTATTGATTTGAGGAGTAGGATTTCGCAGGCACTTCCTCGAGATACTTTTTATCACGAGCTGACGGTAGAGATTGAGTCTGGGAGACCTCTAGTAGGCAGATTTGAGGGGTATGTGTTGGAGTTTGATGGTTTTTTGCATCATGCGAGCTGGATCTATGCACCAACATTGGATGATCTTCGTTCATTGATCTTATCTGAGGCTCATTGTGCACCTTACTCACAACATCCTGGTGTCAAGAAGTTGCATGCAGATCTTTGATAGCTATGTCATTGGTTGGAAATGAAGAGGGATATTGCTGATTTTGTTGCTAGATGCTTAGAGTGTTAGAGGGTTAAGGCAGAACATCAGCATCTAGCAGGACTTTTACAATCACACAGTATTCCCTCATGGAAATGGGATGTTATATCGATGGATTTTATCATGGGTTTGCCTCTGACACCCCATAGACATGATGCTATCATGGTCACTATTGATCAGTTGACTAAGGTAGCTCATTTTTCTCCCATGAGATCCTCTTACACAGCTTCATCAGTAGCTAGAGTCTTTATGCAGGACATAGTGAGATTGTACGGTATTCCTTGAAAGATTATTTCTGATAGGGATCCAGTATTTACTTCTGCATTTTGGACTTCTTTGCAGCATGATTTGGGTGCTAAGTTGAACTTTAGCATAGCCTATCACCCTCAGAAAGATGGGTAGACAGAGCGTGTGAATCAAGTCCTAGAGGATATGTTGAGGATGTATGTCATGGACAGGCAGACACATTGGGAGGATTATCTATACCTAGTGGAGTTTGCATATAATAATGGATACCACAGTTCCATTGGCATGTCACCATTTCAGGCATTGTATGGATGTCCTTTTCGTACACCCCTTAGTTGGGATAGAATAGATGGCAGGATTCTTTTGGGACCAGAGATGCTTCGTGATATGGAGCAGCAGGGAGAGCGCATTCAAGAGCATTTGATTATGGCACAGGATAGATAGAAGAAGTATCTAGATGCCCATAGGATAGATATTTAGTTTTCAGTTGGAGATAAAGTGTTCTTGAGAGTGCGTCCAAGGAAGAGTCCAATCCGTTATGGAAAGGGTTCTAAATTCGCACCTCATTTTGTTGGACCATTTGAGATTTTGGAGAGGATAGGTCCAGTTGCTTACCATCTTGCATTGCCACCTAGCCTATCTCATATACATGATGTATTCCATGTTTCTATTCTTAAGAAATATATTCCAAATGTGACCCATGTCCTTGATTGGAATGCACTACAGGTCGAGGACGAGCAGCTGGCTTTGGAGCTCGTACGCATTCTAGAGCTTCGGGATATCACACTCAAAGGCCACATTATTCCACAGGCCAGGGTCCAATGGGACCCAAATGATGACACCACAGCTACTTGGGAGGATGCATCTCGATTGCGGGATGCCTATCCTTATCTGTTTGCAGGCTTCCAGGAGTAAGCCTAGTCCTAGGGGGGGAGGATGTAATACCCCTCATAGCTTATTACTGTTGAGACTATGTTTTAGCTGATACTATTTTACCTTAGCGGATTAGACCAGTTATATTTCATATTTATATTATGGTGTGTAATTAAACAATTATACTTTGATGCTGATTATCATGCTTAGATCTGAACCAAAAACATTATGTGATGGTTAAATTTAGTAATGATGGATTTTATATGATGTTTCATATGCATGTATTAATTGATGTAATTTAGATGATTATTCATATTTGGTACTTACCCCATACCCGCATGTGTATGGTATCGCATTTGTTCTCATGTATGTCTTCTTTTCTATTTGACGTGCATGTATAGTAGTGGAGGAGGCGTAGTTACCTGTAATGAGTCGGGTCCACACGTCCCAGCCATCCCTACCATTGTCTGCTATTATGTTTATATATGCACATGTACATGCAGTGGTTTTATGCAGGTTGTAGGTACCGGGCATCGACTTCCCTGGCTTGACAGGATGAGCGTGCCCTCATTATGTCTTAATGTCAGAGAAGGGGAGTTAGCACTTATGCCAATTCCCTAGCCCCAACCTAATCGTCCTATAGGAATAGACGGAAACCTACTTGACTTACCCGATTTGAACTGCTTCTGGCAGAATGAATTCGATACCCTTCCTCTATTAAGCATGATATTGATCCTAGGATTATTCCTTGCATGTGTTGTATTGGTTGTTGGTGATTGATATGTTAATCATGTTAGCAGTTTATGTTATGATACGTATTAGTAAGTATATTGTTATTAGTATGATAAAATATGATTAGATATATATATGTATACCTTGTGTCACTTGTAATAATAATATTATTATTTGTGTGTGTCTATATATATATATATATATATATATATATATATATATATATATATATATATATATATATATATATATATATATATATATATATATATATATATATATATATATATATATATATATATATATATATATATATATATATATATATATTATTTACGTGTATATAGATTCAACTTATTGTATAAATTGGAGATATATGAGAGTGACATATTCTAATTTAAATGATGGATAAATAAAAAAAAGGGAAATAACATGAAATTCCATGTCACTTTAGAAAAAGAATAAAATAATAGGTTGTAGGAGAAAGTGCAATTAATAGAGGTATGGGGAGGAATTGAAAAAAGAAAGGGGTCATTATTATTCTTTTCCATATGCAAAATTGAGAGAAGAAAATAGAGAGAGAAGAGAAGGCTTGGAGAAGAAGAAGAAAGCAAGAAGAGAAGGGATTGAGCTTGTGGGAGAAGATTCGGATAGCAGTAGAGGGGCTGGACTTCATCAACCTATTTGAGAACCAAGTAGGTTTTGAATTCTTTTATTATGTTTCAATTTAGTTTTAAGTTTTCAACAATTCAGAGCACGCATTTACCTCTTCAAAAATGTAGAGTGAAGAAATTAAACCATGAGAATTTGAATTTGTAATGGGGAGTTTTAACATCACAAACTTTCAAACCTCTCAAACTCAACCATTGGTGAAATCCAAGTTTGGAAGGGAAAGAATTTGTTATTTCATGACTCAAGGGAGCATAGTTGTGTTTTGATTCAAATACTTGCCATATTATTCATTTAATTGATCATATAATTAATCTGAATTGAAAGAATTAGTATTTTATCTTGGTAAACAAATGTGGAAACAAACCATTCTTGCATGGGATATCAAAAAAATAAACGAAGTCCTAAAGTGAGATAAGCACACAAAAATTAAACTAAGTTTTTAATAAAATTGGCACTTCCAGCTTTCTGGAAAATGTATGAGGAAAAGAATTCCCATACTTTCCAAAAAAATGCAGTCATTAATTAATAATATTTTCAACCACCTTGTACTTTAAAATAAGAAAATATATATTCAAATTCAATGCAACTCTTACCCTTCCAACACAACGTGGGACCCACGCCATGCCTTGCAAAACAAATTCAAAAAAAAAATATTAAATAAACAATGTCATAATAATATTGCATATGGGTTCTTGAGGACTGACCAAATTGAATGCATTAGGGAGGCCATCACATCAATCTCTCTCCCACACTCCACTTACTTTCCTTTCACTCCATCCACTTGGAGATTTTCACAGACTTCAATGAGCTAATAAATTTCAAACAAAAAAAAAATGGAAATTAACTTTATGTGGGCCAAAGCCCAAGTCCTCGCCACATGTCATTCTCCCTTTACTCCATTCTTTCTCATGAATGTTTGACTGTCCTTTTTACTCCATCTCCACTTGACCCATGCCTTGTCATAAAGTACTATCCAAGTACTCAATAAATGATGATGCATTCTCCAAGCAAAAAGTGGCATGAGTTTCTAGCCCATGCCTTTTCATTGATTAATTTTTTATTCAAACATCCACTTGCCTTCACTTGCAACGCTTTCCAAGCGGATAGGTGAGGTTGCCACTTGCTTGGTTTATTTAAAGTTCTTTTCATGCCATGAGGATTGACTTAGGGTGCCATTTCTTGGGAGTTCTTGGGATTTGGTAGGACCCACCCCAAGTCACTTCAATCTCCTCCTTGATTTCGCAGCCCTTTGTGGGAAATTTTTTAAAATGTTTTCTTTTTCCTCTTATTAATAATATTGTATGATGATGTGGATGGGTTGTTATAGGTGTAGGTGTTATGGAAGGGTCCTTGTAGAGTTGTTTAGGAATTTGATAAGATTGTGATTTAATCAACATTAAACATTGTTTTAATTATCTTAAAATTAATGCAATATAAATGTGAGATGTTATTTAAATTTGAATATTGGATATTAATTTTACAATATGAATTTTTTGTTAACCATTATTTTTTAATCTTGCTAGTTAATTAATTTAGCCTTGATAATTGAATGTTATCAATAGGTGTTATAGCATTATTATTAGTAAACTTATTGATGTATCATTTAATTGTACTTTACGAGTGCGTATTTGAAGTTGGTATTATATAAACTTTTCATTAGATAATTAAACGTTCTCATTAACTCAAGTTATAATAGGCATTGTTAGTGTTAACAATATGGTCATTTTATTGTAGACGTGGATATTCTGATTGGTGTGATTAATTAGTGTGAGCAAATTACATGTTAACATGATCCTTATGTCCTTTCTTATCTTACGACATGTTAATTACTTGTGTAAGATGTTCTCTTTGCGTATATTGTTTGTGCAAGTTAAATTCAATGTTGTTGTAGTGGTTTTGCATACGGGATTAGATGACCAACTAGGGGATGAAATCCAGAGGTCGAGTATGTGTCGTCGATGTAAGTTGATCTTTATGATTGTTGATGTTAATGATGATTTTCATATCTCTGATCTATTGTTGTTTGATTTTGAGATGTTTCGATGTGAGATTTTGATTGGGATGTCAAATTGATCCTTGTTACTATTTTCCTCCTCGTGGATTAAATTTAAATTAGTGGCCAAGTGGATTTATGTTTTGAAATGGGAATATGTTTTACTTGTTTATCGGTTTACTTGGAACTTAATATGATTTATGTGGCCACAAACCAGGATGGGTATTGATTGGGAAACTAGGGTAGGTTATCTAGATGTGATGTAGGGGGTGGCTTGCAATGGATTGCTGAGGCCCACAACTGGCTGACGGATCATCCATTGACAAGTTTCTTAATTCCAGTGAGAACATTATAAAAAAAAATTGATCTAGTTAGGAAAACATTAAAAAGATAATTTGTGATACTTTTCCCATGCCTTGAGTGTCATCGGTTCAGTGAGGAACCTTCGGGACTAACCTCAAGAGTGGATCATCAATATACTTGTCTTCTTGAGAGATATCGATGCCACCTATGATCACTTGAGTGCTGTCGGTTTAGTGAGGAACCTTCAGGACTAAAATCAAGGGTGGATCTACGTGATGACACCTTCCTACTCACACCCTAGATATCCTACGTAGGTCAGTGCCTCTGGTAATCGCGTATACCCTCTTGTTCTAGTATTACCTTCATAGGTTGTGATTTGAGATTTGGTCCTTAGTATGTGTGTGGGCCTAGTGTTATCTCCCTAGCACAGTGGGGTGGACCTCTGGGTTCCACATGGTGGGGAGGTAGTGTACTCCTCCATTGAGACTATTGCGGATATCCTTCTTCACCTATTTGCTACTGAGACCCGATTATCTCCTTGTTGCAGATTCATGTATTAGTGGTCAGAAGATATTATCTTGTAACTTGTAGGAGATTTTATTTGGATATTATTGATCCCTGCATGGATCCATGTTGATTTGATAATTTTAATTGTATTAAGTATCACCACATACCCTACAACATGTGTAGTGGATGTAGGTGATCATCTGATGTAATGTAATTTGATTTAGAGAGATGTACTTACTTTCATTATGTACTTAATGTTCTTTAGCATTGGATTATGTTAGCATAGTGTTAGTTAGACAATGTAATACTATGTCAGGGACCCTTGAGAACAATAATGAGATGATATGTTTATTCAGATTCATGTATGTAAATCATTGTGATACTATGCTCAATGTGCTTGTTAACATTAGTAAACAAAAAAAAAATTGTTGCATAACTTAGCAAAATTTGGTGTAATTCTCTTGGGTCCCCTGGTGGGGTGTTACATCTGGTATTAGAGCATGAGTTCTACACTAGGAACTCTAGGATAATATGTGCACCCATTAGGTCTTATTAGGTAAACATGTTAAAACCAAACTTAGACATCAAAACAACTTGTTTTTGAAAATCTTTAACTCTCACGAAAACTTAAACCAAAATAAACTTGAACATCATGAGACCTGTTGTTTGGTTGAAAACTCAAAACATAAACAAAACTTAAACATTTTGGGAATCACCATTGATACAATTACTTGGGAGTTGTTCGTTAAGAGCTTTAGAGATTGGTTTTTATCAGATCAGTGGAAGCAGGACCGTGCGGATGAGTATCATTACCTGAGACAGAGGAATATGACCATACAGGAGTATGAGTGGAAGTGCTTTGAGCTGAAACAGTATGCTGGTTATAGTAGTGAATCACCCCTCATGATTCCACATTTTATTAGAGGGCTTAATGCCCATATTGGAGGGGAAGTAAAATTTTTGGAGCCTAAGACCCTTAGAGAAGCAGTAACTAAAGTAATACTCACAGAGAAGAAATTCCTTTGGGGTCATATGACATTGTATTAGGCATGGATTAGTTGGAATCCCATGGAGCCACCATTGATTGTAGAAAGAAGATAATTAAGTGCAAGGATGATCGGGGTAAGAACATTGAGATTGTAGGTATTCAGCATCCTATTTCTCTTCGTATGATTTCTGCCATACAGTTGAAGCGAAGCATGAGAAAGGGATGTCAAGTGTTTGCAGTGTCTTTGAGTGAGATTGAGGATGATGAAGGTGAGAAGAAGTCCTTAGATCACCCTGTGCTACAGGAATTCATTGATTTCTTTCCAGATGAGATCCCAGGTATGCCACCAAAGTGGGATATCGATTTTTGTATTGATCTTATTCCAAGAGTAGAGCCTATATCTAGAGCTCCATACAGGATGTCTACACAGGAGTTGAGTGAGTTGAAGTTGCAATTGGAAGAATTGTTGGCTAAGGGATGTATCAGGCCTAGTGTTTCACCTTGGGGAGCACCAGTTCTCTTTGTCAAAAAGAAGGACGGTTCATTATGACTATGCATTGATTATAGACAATTGAACAAAGTAACAGTCAAGAATAGGTATCCTTTGCCACGGATTGATGATCTCTTTGATCAGGTGAAAGGTGCAAGGGTGTTCTCTAAAATAGATCTCAAGTCAGGTTATCATCAGTTGCACATTAGAGAGGAGGACATCCACAAGACAGCTTTCAAGACACGCTATGGTCACTATGAGTTCACAGTGGTACCATTTGTCTTGACGAATGCTCCATCTATATTCATGAGTTTGATGAATGTGGTATTCTGTAAGTATCTTGATCACTTCATTGTTGTCTTCTTGGATGATATTTTGGTTTATTATAAATCCATGGAGGAACACGAAGAGCATCTTCGATTGGTATTGCAGTGCCTTAGAGAGAATCAGTTGTATGCTAATCCAGCCAAGTGTGAATTCTTCAAGACAAAGATTTAGTACTTGGGCCATGTGATCTTGGGTGATGGTATTTCAGTGGATCCCGCAAAGATTCAGGCTATAGTTGATTGGCCGGCACCTACAAATGTGTCAGAGGTTCGCAGTTTCATGGGTTTTGCAGGATATTATCATAAGTTCGTAGAGAACTTCTCTAGAGTTGCTTATCCCATCACCTCATTGTAGAGAAAGGGAAAGAAGTTCAGTTGGTCTGAGAAGTGTGAAGAGGCATTCAAAACCCTCAAGCATAAGTTGACTAGTGCATCTATTCTTTCAGTACCTGATTCCACAGGTGATTTTGTGGTTTGTATAGATGCTTCGTTGGAGGGTATTGGAGTAGTTCTCATGCAGGGAGGACAGGTGATTGCTTATGAGTCTTGCAAACTCAAGGATCATGAGTTGAACTATCCAACACATGATCTTGAGCTAGCAGCGGTAGTCCATGCTTTGGTCCGATGGAGACACTTTTTATGGGGACACCAATTTGAGCTTCATACTGATCATCGCAATCTACAGTACATTTTCACATAGCCTAATCTGAATGCTAGACAGAGGAGATGGATGGAGTTCCTTTGTGAGTATGATTTTGAGGTTATGTATATCTAGGGGAAAGAGAATGTGGTAGCTGATGCTTTGAGTAGGAAGAGGTGAGTTGCAGCTGTGGCTACACTTGGTATTGATTTGAGGAGAAGGATTTCGCAGGCACTTCCTCGAGATACTTTTCATCAGGAGGTGAAGGTAGAGATTGAGTTTGGGAGACCTCTAGTAGGTAGATTTAAGGGGTATGTGTTAGAGTCTGATGGTTTGTTGCATCATGCGAGCTAGATCTATGCACCACCATTGGATGATCTTCGTTCATTGATCTTATCTGAGGCTCATTGTGCACCTTACTCGGCACATCCTGGTGTCAAGAAGTTGCACATAGATCTTTGATAGCTATGTCATTGGTCGGGAATGAAGAGGGATATTGCTGATTTTGTTGCTAGATGCTTAGAGTGTTAGAGGGTTAAGGCAGAACATCAGCATCCAGCAGGACTTTTACAATCACACAGTATTCCCTCATGGAAATGGGATGTTATATCGATGGATTTTATCATGGGTTTGCCTCTGACACCCCATAGACATGATGCTATCATGGTCACTATTGATCAGTTGACTAAGGTAGCTCATTTTTCTCCCATGAGATCCTCTTACACAGCTTCATCAGTAGCTAGAGTCTTTATGCACGACATAGTGAGATTGTACAGTATTCCTCGAAAGATTATTTCTGATAGGGATCCAGTATTTACTTCTGCATTTTGGACTTCTTTGCAGTGTGATTTGGGTGCTTAGTTGAACTTTAGCACAGCCTATCACCCTCAGACAGATGGGCAGACAGAGCGTGTGAATCAATTCCTAGAGGATATGTTGAGGATATATGTCATGGATAGGTAGACACATTGGGAGGATTATCTATACCTGGTGGAGTTTGCATATAATAATGGATACCACAGTTCTATTGGCATGTCACCATTTCAGGCATTGTATGGATGTCCTTTTCGTACACCCCTTAGTTGGGATAGAATAGATGGCAGGATTCTTTTGGGACCAGAGATGCTTCGTAATATGGAGGAGCAGGTAGAGCGCATTCGGGAGCATTTGATTATGGCACAGGATAGACAAAAGAAGTATGCAGATGCCCATAGGACAGATATTCAGTTTTCAGTTGGAGATAAAGTGTTCTTGAGAGTGTGTCCAAGGAAGAGTCCAATCCGTTATGGAAAGGGTTCTAAATTGGCGCCTCATTTTGTTGGACCATTTGAGATTTTGGAGAGGACAGGTCCAGTTGCTTACCATCTTGCATTGCCACCTGGCCTATCTCATATACATGATGTATTCCATGTTTCTGTTCTTAGGAAATATATTCCAAATGTGACCCATGTCCTTGATTGGAATGCACTACAGGTCGAGGACAAGCAGCTAGCTTTGGAGCCTATATGCATTCTGGAGCTTCGGGATATCACACTCAGAGGCCGCATTATTCCATAGGCCAGGGTCCAATGGGACCCAAATGATGACACCACAGCTACTTGGGAGGATGCATCTCGATTGCGGGATGCCTATCCTTATTTGTTTGTAGGCTTCCAGGATTAAGCCTAGTTCTAGGGGGGGAGGATGTAATACCCCTCGTAGCTTATTACTATTGAGACTATGTTTTAGCTGATACTATTTTACCTTAGTGGATTAGACCAAACATATTTCATATTTATATTATGGTGTGTAATTAAATAGTTATACTTTGATGCTGATTATCATGCTTAGATCTAAACCAAAAACATTATATGATGGTTAAATTTAGTAATGATGGATTTTATATGATGTTTCATATGCATGTATTAATTGATGTAATTTAGATGATTATTCATATCTGGTACTTACCCCATGCCCGCATGTGTATGGTATCATGTTTTTTCTCATGTATGTCTTCTTTTTTATTTGACGTGCATGTATAGTAGTGGAGGAGGCCTAGTTACCTGCAATGAGTCGGGTCCACACGTCCCAGCCATCCCTACCATTTTCTGCTATTATGTTTATATATGCACATGTACATGCAGTGGTTTTATGCAGGTTGCAGGTACCGGGCATTGACTTCCCTGGCTTGACAGGATGAGCGTGCCCTCATTATGTCTCAATTGCGGAGAAGGGGAGTTAGCACTTAGGCCAATTCCCTAGCCCCAACCTAATCGTCCTATAGGAACGGACGGAAACCTACTTGACTTACCCGATTCGAATTCATTCTGGCAAAATGAATTCAATACCCTTCCTCTATTGAGCATGATATTGATCCTAGGATTATTCCTTGCATGTGTTGTATTGGTTGTTGGTGATTGATATGTTAATCATGTTAGCAGTTTATGTTATGATATGTATTAGTAAGTATATTGTTATTAGTATGATAAAATATGATTAGATATATATATGTATACCTTATGTATTTTGTAATAATAATATTATTATTTGTGTGTCTGTGTGTGTGTGTCTGTGTGTGTGTGTGTGTGTGTGTGTGTGTGTGTGTGTATATATATATATATATATATATATATATATATATATATATATATATATATATATATATATATATATATATATATATATATATATATATATATATATATATATATATTATTTATGTGTATATAGATTCAACTTATTGTATAAATTGGAGATATATGAGAGTGACATATTCTAGTTTAAATGATGGATAAAAATTTCAAAAAAAGAAATAAAAAGGAAATAAGATGAAATTCCATGTCACTTTAGAAAAAGAATAAAATAATAGGTTGTAGGAGAAAGTGCAATTAATAGAGGTATGGGGAGGAATTGAAAAAAGAAAGGGGTCATTATTATTCTTTTCCATATGCAAAATTGAGAGAAGAAAATAGAGAGAGAAGAGAAGGCTTGGAGAAGAAGAAGAAAGCAAGAAGAGAAGGGATTGAGCTTGTGGGAGAAGATTCGGATAGCAGTAGAGGGGTTGGACTTCATCAACCTATTAGAGAACCAGGTAGGTTTTGAATTCTTTTATTATGTTTCAATTTAGTTTTAAGTTTTCAACAATTGAGAACACGTATTTACCTCCTCAAAAATGTAGAGTGAAGAAATTAAACCATGAGAATTTTAGTTTGTAATGGGGAGTTTTAACATCACAAACTTTCAAACCTCTCAAACTCAACCATTGGTGAAACCCAAGTTTGGAAGGGAAAGAATTTGTTATTTCATGACTCAAGGGAGCATAGTTGTGTTTTGATTCAAATCCTTGCCATATTATTCATTTAATTGATCATATAATTAATCTGAATTGAAAGAATTAGTATTTTATCTTGGTAAACAAATGTGGAAACAAACCATTCTTGCATGGGATATCAAAGAAATAAATGAAGTCCTAAAGTGAGATAAGAACACAAAAATTAAACTAAGTTTTTAATAAAATTGGCACTTCCAGCTTTCTAGAAAATGTATGAGGAAAAGAATTCCCATACTTTCCAAAAAAATGCAGTCATTAATTAATAATATTTTCAACCACCTTGTATTTTAAAATAAAAATATATATATTCAAATTCAATGCAACTCTTACCCTTCCAACACAATGCGGGACCCATGACATGCCTTGCAAAACAAATTCAAAAAAAAAAAATTAAATAAACAATGTCATAATAATATTGCATATGGGTTCTTGAGGACTGACCAAATTGAATGCATTAGGGAGGCCATCACATCAATCTCTCTCCCACACTCCACTTACTTTCCTTTCACTCCATCCGCTTGGAGATTTTCATAGACTTCAATGAGCTAATAAATGTCAAACAAAAAAAAAATGGAAATTAACTTTATGTGGGCCAAAGCCCAAGTCCTCGCCACATGTCATTCTCCCTTTACTCCATTCTTTCTCATGAATGTTTGACTGTCCTTTTTACTCCATCTCCACTTGACCCATGCCTTGTCATAAAGTACTGTCCAAGTACTCAATAAATGATGATGCATTCTCCAAGCAAAAAGTGGTGTGAGTTTCTAGCCCATGCCTTTTCATTGATTAATTTTTTATTCAAACATCCACTTGCCTTCACTTGCAACGCTTTCCAAGGGGATAGGTGAGGTTGCCACTTGCTTGGTTTATTTAAAGTTATTTTCAAGCCATGAGGATTGACTTAGGGTGCCATTTCTTGGGAGTGCTTGGGATTTGGTAGGACCCACCACAAGTCACTTCCATCTCCTCCTTGATTTCGCAGCCCTTTGTGGGAAATTTTTAAAAATGTTTTCTTTTTCCTCTTATTAATAATATTGTACGATGATGTGGATGGGTTGTTATAGGTGTAGGTGTTAGGGAAGGGTCCTTGTAGAGTTGTTTAGGAATTTGATAAGATTGTGATTTAATCAACATTAAACATTGTTTTAATTATCTTAAAATTAATGCAATATAAATGTGAGATGTTATTTAAATTTGAATATTGGATATTAATTTTACAATATGAATTTTTTGTTAACCATTATTTTTTAATCTTGCTAGTTAATTAATTTAGCCTTGATAATTGAATGTTATCAATAGGTGTTATAGCATTATTATTAGTAAACTTATTGATGTATCATTTAATTGTACTTTACGAGTGCGTATTTGAAGTTGGTATTATATAAACTTTTCATTAGATAATTAAACATTCTCATTAACTCAAGTTATAATAGGCAATGTTAGTGTTAACAATATGGTCATTTTATTGTAGACGTGGATATTCTGATTGGTGTGATTAATTAGTGTGAGCAAATTACATGTTAACATGATCCTTATGTCCTTTCTTATCTTACGACATGTTAATTACTTGTGTAAGATGTTCTCTTTGCGTATATTGTTTGTGCAAGTTAAATTTACTGTTGTTGTAGTGGTTTTGCATATGGGATTAGATGACCAACTAGGGGGTGAAATCCAGAGGTCGGGTATGTGTCATGGATGTAAGTTGATCTTTATGATTGTTGATGTTAATGATGATTTGCATATCTCTGATCTATTGTTGTTTGATTTTGAGATGTTTCGATGTGAGATTTTGATTGGGATGTCAAATTGATCCTTGTTACTATTTTCCTCCTGGTGGATTAAATTTAAATTAGTGGCCAAGTGGATTTATGTTTTGAAATGGGAATATGTTTTACTTGTTTATCGGTTTACTTGGAACTTAATATGATTTATGTGGCCACAAACTAGGATGGGTATTGATTGGGAAACTAAGGTAGGTTATCTAGATGTGATGTAGGGGGTGGCTTGCAATGGATTTCTGAGGCCCACAAGTGGTTGAGGGATCATCCATTGACAAGTTTCTTAATTCCAGTGATAACATTATAAAAAAAAATTGATCTAGTTAGGTAAACATTAAAAAGATAATTTGTGATACTTTGCCCATGCCTTGAGTGTCATCGGTTCAGTGAGGAACCTTCGGGACTAACCTCAAGAGTGGATCATCGATATACTTGTCTTCTTGAGAGATATCAATGCCACGTATGATCACTTGAGTGTCGTCGATTCAGTGAGGAACCTTCAGGACTAAAATCAAGGGTGGATCTACGTGATGACACCTTCCTACTCACACCCTAGATATCCTACGTAGGTCAGTGCCTCTAGTAATCCCATATACCCTCTTGTTCTAGTATTAACTTCATAGGTTGTGATTTGGGATTTGGTCCTTAGTATGTGTTGGGGCCTGGTGTTATCTCCCTAGCACGGTGGGGTGGACCTCTGGGTTCCACATGGTCGGGAGGTAGTGTACTCCTCCATTGAGACTGTTGCGGATATCCTTCTTCACCTATTTGCTACTGGGACCCGATTATCTCCTTGTTGTAGATTCATGTATCAGTGGTCAGAAGATATTATCTTGTAACTTGTAGGAGATTTTATTTGGATATTATTGATCCCTACATGGATCCATGTTGATTTGATAATTTTAATTGTATTAAGTATCACCACATACCCTACGACATGTGTAGTGGATGTAGGTGATCATCTAATGTAATGTAATTTGATTTAGAGAGATGTACTTACTTTCATTATATATGTACTTAATGTTCTTTAGCATTGGATTATGTTAGCGTAGTGTTAGTAAGACAACGTAATACTACGTCAGGGACCCTTGAGAACAATAATGAGATGATATGTTTATTCAGATTCATCTATGTAAATCATTGTGATACTATGTTCAATGTGCTTGTTAACATTAGTAAACAAAAACAAAAATTGTTGCATAACTTAGCAAAATTTGGTGTAATTCTCTTGGGTCCCCTGGCGGGGCATTACAACCAATTAAGACAAACATAACATGATTAAGATGACCCCTTAAGACCTAATAAGATTAATACCACATTAACAACATAAACAAAAATTTTATAAATCAATTAAGACTTAGTAAACTCTAACACTAGAAACTAACATAAAATAAAATTTCATCTAAACCAATTAAGATCTAATACCTAACCAATGAAGACCTAACAAGTGACTAATATTTAATCAATTAAGATCTATTAATTAACTAGAGTTAAAATTTAACATGTGACTAATATGAGTAATAACACCTAAATTGATTAATATGACCTAATAAAACTTAATACCTATTTTAATAAAAACTAATAGTCCACCCTTAAGAACTAATAGGACCTATATTTAACATGTATGTTTAAATTTGTAGTTCATGTATGCACGTTTAAATTTGTAATTCATCTATGCACATAATATGTATGTTTTTTAAATTTCTAACATGTGACTAATATGACCAATTAAGACAGACCTAGCATGATTAATACGACCCCTTAAGACTTAATACAATTAATACCACATAAACAATATAAACAAAAATTCTAGAAACCAATTAAGACCTATTAAACTGTAACACTAGAAACTAAAATAAACAAAAATTATAGTGTAAACCAATTAAGACCTAATACCTAACCAATTAAGACCTAACTAGTGACTAATATTTAACCAATGAAGACCTATTAATTGACCAATTAAGACTTAACGATTGATTAATAGGACTAATAATACCTAAATTGATTAAAATTACCTAATAAGACCTAATACCTACTAATAAGACCTAATAGTCCACTCTTAAGAACTAATAGGAACAATACCTACTAATAACACCTAATAAGATCTAAGACCTACTAATAACATGTGACTACTAATTGATTAAAATTACCTAATAAGACCTAATACCTACTAATAACATGTGACTAATACTTAACTAATTAAGACCTATTAATTGACCAATTAAGTCTCATTAATACAAGTAACATGTGACGATTAATACGACCTCTTAAGACTTAATAGGATTAATACCATATAAACAAAAATTCTAGAAACCAATTAAGACCTATTAAACTGTAACACTAAAAACTAACATAAACAAAAATTCTAGTGTAAACCAATTAAGACCTAATACCTCACCAATTAAGACCTAACTAGTGACTAATATTTAACCAATTAAGACCTATTAGTTGACCAATTAAGACTTAAAACATGTGATTAATATGACTAATAATACCTAAATTGATTAAAATTATCTAATAAGACATAATACCTACTAATAAGACCTAATAGTCCACCCTTAAGGACTAATAGGACCTATACTTGACCAATTAGGTCGAATATGACCTATTAAGACCTTATAGTCCTACCAATTAAGACCTAACATGTGACTAATAATTGACCAATTAAGACAGGATTAATTGACCAATTAAGACAGGATTAATTGACCAATTAAGTCTCATTAAAATATAAGTAACATGTGATGATTAATATGACCCCTTAAGACTTAATATGATTAATATGTTTATTAAATTTGTATGTACATGTATATATAGATTTCATTTTTAAACTAGATGATCTTAAATTTGTAATGTATGTATGTTTAAATTTGTAGTTTACATGTATGCATGTTTAAATTTGTAACATCTATGCACGTAACATGTATGTTTCTTAAATTTGTATGTACATGTATGTTTCTTAAATTTGTAACACATGTATGTTTCTTAAATTCATGTATGTACATGTGTAGATATCTATATATATTTTCTTGTTTATCTATTACACATGGCATCGGGTAGAGGTTCAGCTGATTCAGGAGAGCCTAGTGTTTAGGGGGGGGGGGATCTCGTAGTGGTAGTGGTACTAGTACTAACTCCTCTCATAGATCAGCCGATACAACACAGGCTAGAGAGAAGCTATTTGCAGACACTATTGAGAGATTGACACAAGCATTACTTGTTCTTGATCAGACATTAGCTTCACCCACCAGCATTCCCAATAGGGAAAGGGTGAACATTATTAGAGATGATTTGGTGTGTATGATTGACATAGTTCAATCATACAACCCATATCAGGACATGAGTATTGATAGATTCTATGCTTCTTTGTCTCGCAGTGTTACTGGCACTGTGAAGTTCAGTGAGATCGATACAGTTGTTTCCACTCCTATGGTGAAGGAGATGTTTCCCCACTATCAAGACTTGAAGAAGGTCAGAGGGTACATGCCTACGAGATGTGAGGATGACTTGGTAGGACCGTTTATATATCCTCCTTGGTTGGCTGCTCACCATATGTGGCCCCAGAAGGATGAGTTGCCATTATATTTCTGTAAACAGTTGTTTGCAAAATTTCATTTGCACCTTGATGTTGATTATATAGATTTCCTTGCTAATGTTGGGCAAGGGAAAGGGAGATTATCTGACAGGTTCAAAGTACCTGATGCCCCTGTGCCCTCTAATAAGCGGGCAAGGGTGGGTCTAAACCTTTTGGTCATACCAAAAGGTTTGGAAGTGGTAGGAGCGAGTGTTCCAGATGAGACAGTGAGGATGGATGTTTTTTTTAGTATAGCGACTATTGCCACACAGGTTCACGAGATATCCTCTGATCATGTGGGGAGATATATGTTACAATCTCATTCTAGCATTCCTTTACTTGCATAGGATGCATCCTCTAGTGCACCTGATTTATATGATATAGTTGACATACCATCTCCCCTGGAGGTTGTAGCTATATCAGATATAGATCATTTGTGATCTACGAGTGCATTGTTATCCAGTGATCTTCTTTCTACTTATCAGACCATATAGATGCTCAGTGGGATTTCACTTGGGGAGGTTCCATCATTTTTGAGGTCGTATATCATTTCTCAGCAGACTGTACCACAGACAGGTCCTTGGCAGATAACTACACCACCACCGATAGCTCCTCAACATCAGACTGCACCACTGATAGCTTCATAGAAAACTACACCATGGATAGCTCCTCCACAGCAAACTGCACCACTGACAGCTCATTTGCAGTAGACAGCACCACTGACAGCTTCTCCATAGTAGACTGCACCACCGGCAAGTCCTTAGGTGACTACACCACCATCGACAACTCCTCTGCAAACAACAACACATACAACTGATCATCAAACCACGCAGGCCACTTCATCATGTCCAGGTCGTCAACTTTTTACTACATTGCTTACAGACAACCAGATTGATCCTGCGGTTATATCATTAGACTCATCCAGTTTGAGCACTTTCGGGAGAGCATTAGAGACCACTTTGGTATATTTATAATTAAATTTAATTTTTATTTATTTAAAAAACTTACACATATTTGAAATTTGATTAATATATGTTATATATATGTGTGTACTCTAGGAGGTTATGTACGATGCTGCACCATATGGAGATTTAGAGACTCCACGCGATCCTATTCATCGTGATACACAGGTACATTGAGATGTTTGTTCACAAAATTATTTTTTCTATGATAATATGTATTTAAAATTTATTATACATGTATGTATGCATGACAAATTTTGTTTATTGTACACAAGCATCAGGAGGAGGTGCGTCGGCATCAGGTCATGGATCAGGACATGGCCCTACTTGAGCGACCATGTTATTTTAGATATTTCATGTGACATTTCATATATACATGCTATAACATTTCATAGATATTTCATTTTATACATGTAGACATTTTATACATTTTATACATGTAGTCATTTTATACATGTAGACATTTTACACATTTTATACATGTAGACATTTTATACATTTTATACATGTAGTCATTTTATACATGTAGACATTTTAGATATTTTACACATGTAGATATTTTAGTCATTTCATATATGTACATGGTATATGGTTACATGTATTATTTCTTATTTTATACATTACATGGTATATGGTTGTGTGTTAATTCATATTTTATACATCGCATTACATATTTCAAACGTTACATATTAGATATTTTATACATGTTACATGTTATATGTTTGTGTGCTATTTCATCTTTTAGACTTAGTTTTATACATGTGTTATGTATACATTATGTTAAGGTGATGTAATTAATCAAAGCATACTTTTAATTAAGTAATCTAACTAACATAATTAAGTAAATTACCTAATATAATTAAGTAATTTAACTAACATAAATAAGTAATCTAACTAACATAATTAAGTGAATTTGTAACTAAAATAAGTAGGTAACTAACATAATTAAGTAACTAACATCATTAATCAAAGCATACATTTAATTAACTAACTAATTAATCATTTTTCATGTAATTAATTAACTAACATTCATACATAAAAATATACAATATATATATATACATGTGTTATGTATACATTATGTTAAGGTGATGTAATTAATCAAAGCATACATTTAATTAACTAACTAATTAATCATTTTTCATGTAATTAATTAACTAACATACAAACATAAAAACATACAATATATATATATATATATATATATATATATATATATACACATGTGTTATGTATACATTATGTTAAGGTGATGTAATTAATCAAAGCATACATTTAATTAAGTAATCTAACTAACATAATTAAGTAATCATACATTTAATTAACTAACTGATTAATCAAAGCATACAATTAATTAACTAACATACATACATAAAAACATACAATATATATATATATATATATATATATATATATATATATGAGTTCAACCATGAAAATTCAAACTATAGAGTTCAAATATATGAAAGTACAAGAGCTACAAAAAGAAGTTTATTCTGAAGTTTATAGAGTTCTAAAGCTCGTCATACATATAGTTTGGATCCTCTCTATCTTTTATTATCTCCAAAAAAATTTCATGTTCTTCAATAGACAACCTCCACTTCTGATTGACATTTTTTCTTTTTGGCAATGTCTCGAATTGCAACTTTGTTGCTAAAACCAAGTGACTTTTGTACACACAAAAGTAGTGCACTTATATAGATCCTTACAATCAAGAACACTAAAAAATGAGGCCTCAAAAATCGATCCATAGCTCTCTATGTATGGAGTTGCAAGATTTAAAATTGCTCCCAGCTAGAGCTATGAAGCTAATGACCTTGCTAGTCAACCACACAATGAGAGATTCAAGGTTGGAGACAAGGGCAAGAATGCCAATATCTCCAATGAATCCAAATGAAATGCAATGCAAGTAAACTAAGAATGAAGATGCAAGCTAAGCTAAATGATAACAATGCAATGCTTGAAAGGAAAATGCAAACTATACTATGAAAAGGAAATTGTAAGTGTTACAATCTCTCCTAATTAAGCTAGATGAGATTAATCTATTGCATAAAGAAAATCTATACTAAGAATGTCATGATTATGCAACTATGAAAGCAAACTAAATGAAACGCAAAACAAATGTCTTCAAAGCTTGAATGCAAGAATGTCTTCAAAGAGCTCCAAATGACCTAGAAAACCTAAAGCATAACATTAGAATGAAATATGAATGGATGTCAAATGAGGAGGAGAGCTCTCCTTTTATAGGGAATGAGGAGAAATAGACCATGGAGATTAAGAGGCATAAGACTTAATCAATGGTGGAGCATCAAAGAGGATCAATCCATGTACACAAATATCTTCCAATGAGAAAATAAGAGTTAACTTTTGTGTCTATATGAGACAAAAAGTACTTTTCTTCTTTTTATAAAATAAGAATAATGTTTTATTTGTGCAACTTAGGATAAGAGGAAAAGTGGGAGCTTTTTATTTATTAAAAAAGGAGGAAATATTTCTTTTGAATAAATAAATACTTTAGGATAAAATGGTTAGCCCAAGGCAAATAATAAAAAATGATGAAAAGGATTTGATCAAGGAAATTGATATAATTGATAAAATGTTGATTTTTGAAAATCTTGATTCAGGGATTTGACAAATTGTTGAATGGGGCCCCAAAGTCTAGGCGACCATTTTAGGGTGCATACATTTGCCCCTCTTTGACTAATGTGTGATCGATCTAGGAACACATGTAGTCAAAGAATGAAGTTGCAATGTGAGATCGATTTGGGATCACAAACAACTTAGATGTGAGATCAATTTGGTATCACATCTGGACAAAACATAAACAAAGGCCTTTGAATATGAGGTCGATTCGAGATCACATCCAAAGTAGGAGATAAAAATCTCAAATTTGAGCAAAAGCTCACAAAAGATTTATGAATCAAGAGAATTAAGAGAATCAGGGATGAGAATCCCATAGAAACTGCCCCCTTGGAATCAAAATCGAAATCAGGTAGAGGAGAACAACAAATTGATAAAGATTAGATCAAATCATAATGAAATCATGATCGAAGATAAAAGATGATAGGATAACCATCGAGCAGTGAAGATATGCCCCAGTCTGATTGAGAAAGATATACGATAAAGATGCAGTCAAATGTGAGAAAGGAGTGAATTAAATGAAGATGAATGAAAGACTAGAAGTTTGAAAGACATGAAAAAGAAGAAATGAAGATGCCCCAACAAAGATCGAAGGATCAAGCCTCAAAATATTTAGCCAACTGCACAGAAGACGGTGAAAATTTGAAATGTGATTTTGACTATCAAGACTAACTCAGATTTTGATTTTGAGTCCAAAAATGGATCCAAGACGTCGAAATTAGGTAGGGGTGCAATTTTCATGCAATTCTAAGGTATTTGAAAAATTAGGTCAAAAAGTCAAAATGCTATAAAAAGGGTAAAAAATGTCATTTTCAAAATCATTTGACTTTTGTTGATTTAAGAATTTTGAAAGCTTAGAGAGAGAAAATGGCTCAGCTAATAGTAGTGCCCATCCATAGACATCGATTTGAGCGTGCCCGGTTGCATAACCCACCTCCACACTATGGTGCCCCGGTATGTTTTCGAGAAAACTCACTTGTTGGATCATTTATGATGATTTAATGCATTTAAACATGTTTTTAAATAGTTTTTCAAATTTTCAATTTGTACTTAGGGTGAAAAGTCACGCGACACTTTAGAAGTGTCGCAGCCTATGAAAAGTATTGTCGTGCGACACTTCGTGGGACAAAATAGTGTCGCATGCACATTGAGTCCAGTGTCACATGACATAGGATGAAATGGAAAATGCCACTATGCAAAATGTCACATGGACAAATACTGTCGCACTAGTATATGACAAAGTGTCGCACGACACTTAACCAAAAAAAAAAAAAGTGTCACCCAATAGAAAAATTTTACATGTTTAAGTTTTTGAGCAAAAATAATATGAGTCCTGACAATGTTTGATTTTAAAATGCTTTGTACCAATATTTTACATCCTTCATGATATGCTCTGACATCTAGCTTGGTTTAAATGGCTTGCAGGAGCACTTCCCAGTGCTGCTCATTAGAGCACTGCAGGTGACTAGGTTGAGATTCGTCTGAGATCTAAATGATCCGGGTGAGGCTGACTTGAGGGTGATGGGCTTCTGATATCTATTACGGATGCCCCACATATGAGCTGATCATAGGTTGTTGACTGCTCTAGTCGAGAGATGGCATAGTAAGCACAACACCTTCCATTTTCCTACTGGAGAGGCATCCATCACTTTGGAGGACGTCTACTGGATCCTAAGGGTTTCGTGCTACGGAGATCTTGTAAGTATAATCATGGTTATAGATAGTCATAGTTGTAAAGTTTTCATATGATAGAAACTAACATGATTTGTCTATTGGCACATATTTAATATGATCAGGATCCCATAGAGGGTAGATAGGTGATACAGGGGATGTTTCAGGACATTACCATCCTGGATCGGCACGTTAGCTAGGATCGACTGATGGATGAGTACGGTAGAGACTACCTCGTACCATGCATTGTTGCATCTTTGATTGGACAGGCTCTGATTCTGGACAGGAGTCAGAAGGGCTTCCCACTAGGCTAGGGGAGACTATTTGTAGACTTGGTGGCACAACCATGCAGGATGGCCTGGGGTCTGGCTATCTTAGTCGATATGTATTAAAAGCTACATGAGATCATATATAGGGATGGGAGGACTTGGGCATGCGGGGCTATACTCACATAGATATGGGCATGGGAGCACATAGTTGTAGTGCACCCACTAGTGTAGCCTAGGGAGTGTAGATATCCCTACATTCATAGATATAGCAATTTCATCTCCCAGGCACATAGTGGAGATGTTGCATACTACCGCAGGGTATTGGACGAGCTGACCTCCTTCACATGGTGGCCTTATAGGATAGTAGAGGAATGGTCTGATAGGAAAGAGCTAGACTACATGCTCTGTAGTCGACCATTGGTAGGTCGACATTTAGATATTGTCGAGAGATTTTCTATTACTTGAGTGTGGAGGTAGTTTAGTCAGTAGTAGACGGTATCTGTGGAGACCACCACACATGCCAGATTCTAGGATGAGGAGGGACAGGGATGGCTGCCGATGCTGGACTACTACCAAGAAGTACAAGATATGGCTGCCATCAGGAGGGAGCCATGGGAGTACCTGCTAGACATGGCAGATGTAGGGATAGATGCAGCATACCATACTTAGAGGCGGAGGGCCCCATTTCTGAGATTTACTATACCCGATGTACAGGCTGCCACATAGGGGGGAGATGGAGGGGAGAGAATGCTAGAGAGAGTAGAGGGGTCAGGAGCAGGTGGCCATTAATGACCATGGAGATGGAGGTCAGCTAATCCAGAGGATGAGGTGAGACCAGCTTATCGATAGGCAGGGGATCAACAGGATCAGCCTGCAGGAGGAGAGGATCTCAGGGCTAGGATATAGGCCCTTGAGATGGAGATACAGCAGCTAAGGATCACCATAGCCGTGAGAGAGCAGCAACTCACAGATGAGCGGGCTGAGACCGAGCGATGGGAGAGGCAGCTAGAGGTTGCCTTAGCAGAGAGGCAGAGAGAGGTAGCACAGGTGGCATACCACCATGGATTGTATATACAGGCAATCCCCACATATCAGAGAGTGCCATCCTACTCAGTAGTAGTAGGTAGATTAGATGTAGTACATGTTGCCGCACCACCTCCTCCACCACCAGGTCCCAGGGATGGTGGCAGCGAGTCCTAGGTTTAGGTTTAGATGTTTTGTTCATATCATGAGACATTGATCTAGATTTTGGGATCTCATATTGTACATTGTACTATATCATTCATATATATATATATGAGATTACTAGATTTTTGATATATCTTGTGTATCAGTCTCACTTGTGATGGATGTATCAGTTGATATATTGTCTTGTTATTTTGCTCAAAAATGTATGCGTTAAATGATCATGTATATTCTCTCTCATAGATGTATGTTTAATCCTCATGTGTATGATGCAGTCTTATATTTTTGAAAATGACGTCTCTTAGTATAGAGATATGATTATGTGATTAACCCCTTATGATGACAGGAACAGGATGTGATGAAAAAGACAAGGAGCGAAAGACATGATCGAGAAAGGAAAGAAAGGAAATGAGTGTAGTTGACTAATAGGTCCACGAAAGATGAAAAGGAGAGCTCTCTCCATATGCAAGATGCAAAACTAAACTAACATGACCCTAAAAATGCAAGCTACTATGAAAAGTGGTTGACTTGCAAGGTCACAATGCTAATAGACATCTAATTATCATCATCGAATGTTATTGGTAGCGTCGTAAGATCATACAATACTCACTAGTATAACTATGGGTATATGAATATGATCTATATCAAATAAAATGTGGGAATCCCATCTAGGCATCAAAGACATGTAGGTCAAGATGACTAGTGTAGTGAGATCACCTAGGTTTGATATGGCAAGATTATGCTTGTATCAAGACACATGGAAGTCAGGATAACTAGAAGCACGCACTCGCATAATAGTCAAGGATAATATCCAGTAGGTCCTCAATGTCAAGTAGGTCAAGCATAAATGCTAATGACAATAAGGACTAACAAGATATACCCACAAGTAGATAAAGAAAGAAAACATGTTCTCATTCCCTCAGTCTTCTAGCTATGCATCATCAAAAACTTCTCAGGGAGAGACCACTCATCAAAGAAATCCTCATAGACAGCACACAAAAATAAATGAAGTCAAACATATCTCAATCGAGTTGATTGTTTAAGTGCGTGTGTGTTGGTCATAGAGTCAAACTCTGAGTATCACATCTACAAATGAGCAATATTGCATCATACTAGACTGTAGGGTAAGACATCTGATAAGTGTTAAGAAACACTCGACGCAAGGGTAGTGTTGAAAAACACTGTCTGGGGTGGTGTTGAAAAATATCTTCTTGTGAAATGCACCTAAAGGACCTATGCTAACAGGTATGCCCCCTAGACAAAGACAAGGACCAATTCTAGATCAAGTCAAATAAGGTCAAGACATGATGGAGAAAGGTTCAGTGTCAAGGACACATGCTAAACGACAAGGGTGCAAAGGCCTCAAGTAGCACCTGTTTCCAAGTTTTCGTTACTTGGAATATTTTTTATTTTTTTCTTTTTTTTTTGTATTTTTGCTACCAGGGCGCCTATTTCCAGGTTTTCACCAAGGCACTTTTTCTATTTTTTTGAATTTTTTGCATTTTTTATTTTTTGTATTTTTTTTTATTTTTTATTTTTTATTTTTATTTTTTATTTTTATTTTTTTTATAAATTTTTTTTGTATTTTTTAAGGACTTTATATACTTTTTAAGATTTTTTCAGCATCATATATGAATTTTTTTAGAATTTTTTCAGGATCAATAAGATATATACAAAGGATGCCCCCAAACAAAAATAGGCATCAAGGATAGAACTTCTTGAGGTGCAAAACATTGATAGGATCAGGGAGTTGTTCTCCCTCTTCATCAGTTAACAAGTAAGCACCTGTCCCAAAAGCAGCAATGATGACATATGGACCAAGCCAATTAGGTTCAAATTTACCCTTCTGTTCTCAATTTTGTTGATTCTTTGGATTCTAACGTAAGACAAGATCTCCCACTTGAAATTCCCTAGAGCGGACCTTCTTGTTGAATGCTTTGGACATGCATTTTTGATAGACCCTCATATGATCAAATGATACTTTGCACTTTTCATCTAGAAGTTCTAATTCATGTAATCTCATGGCACGGTAATCTTCATCTGTTACTAGACCTTTGAGAGAGACTCTGAGTGAAGGGACCTCTATCTCTAAAGGTAACACTGCTTCAGCACCATAAGGGCAAAAGGAGTAGCCCCTATTGGAGTACGAATACTTGTTCTATAGGCCCATAAAGCTGGATTTATCTGTAAATACCAATCTCTACCATTCTTATGAACTATTCTATGAAGAATCTTTAGAATGGTTTTATTTGAAGCCTCTGCTTGCCCATTTCCTTGCAGGAAGTAAATGGAGGACCAATGTTGTTTTATCTCAAACTTTTTGCAGAGATGTTTAAGGTCCTTATTTTTAAATTGACCTCCATTGTCAATGATGATTTCAAAGGGTACTCCAAATCGACAAATGATATGATTCAAGATGAACAATGAAATCATTTTGCCTAAGGCAACAGAAAGTGGGACAGCTTCTACCCATTTTGTGAAATAATCAGTAGCTATGATAATGAATTTATGTCCACCTAATGAGTTGAGATGAATCTACCCAACAAGGTCAAAGGCCCAATGCTGAAATGGCCAATGAGAAATAGAAGGAATAAGCTCCCTACCTAGAGCATGAATCAGGTTTCCATGTTTCTGACACTTTTCACATGATTTGGCAAAAGCTATAGCATCCATTTGCATTGTGGGCCAATAGTACCCCGCCCTAAGCAACCTTCGGGCCATGGCTAGACCATTGGAATGTCCTCCATAAATGCCCTCGTGGATGTCAACTAATGCTCGATCGGACTCATCCTTTTCCAAGCACCTAAGAAGTGTCCCATCTAAACCCCTCCTATATAAATCACCAAAGATAAGGGTATGGTGAGAGGCATTACAGACAAGGTTTCTTCTTTCTGAGTGGTTAAAGGTTTCAGGAATGGTGCCATCATGAATGTATGAATAGATAGCACCATAACGGGAAGAGTCATGACCAACCAAGGTATAGATGACATGGCTTTTAGAGGAGTCAAATATGGGATGGCGTAGCTCTTCCACTAGGAATTCAAATCTCAACTCATGTTGTTCCAATTGAAGGAGTGAAGCCAATGTAGCCATAGCATCTGCAGCCTTATTTTATGTTCTAGGGATCTATTGAAATGTTACAAATGTGAAATAGCATCTCAATGAATCAACCATCTTCTTATAAGGTATCAGCTTGTCATCCTTAGTTTGGTATTCTTAATTTACTTGGTTGATAATCAGTTGCAAATCCCCAAAGACATGCAGCTCTCTAATTCCCCATTCGATGGCCATTTTCAATCCATTAGTTAAGGCTTCATATTTAGCAATGTTGTTTGTGCATGGGAACAATAATTTATAGGATTTTGGAATCGTATACCCATGAGGGGAAACAAACAATAGTCCGGCTCCTAATCCATTTTGCATATTTGAACCATCAAATAACATCTTCCAAGTTCTTGTAGTCATGTACATGATGTGCTCATCTGGGAATTCAACTTCCATTGGTGTTTTGTCTTTTATTGGAAAATCAGCCAGTTGATCTGCAATAGCTCGTCCTTTTATGGCTTTACACTCAACATACGCAATGTCAAATTTTGAAAGAATCATCATCCATTTAGCAAGTCTACCCATGAGAGCAGCCTTACCAAGCAAGTATTTGAGAGGATCAATTTTAGCTATGAGGTGTATTGTATGTGCAAGCATGTAGTGACGCAACTTTTGGGAAGCAAACACCAGAGCAAGTCAAGATTTTTCAATACTAGTATAATTAACCTCATAGGAGACAAGTGTACGGCTGATGTAGTAAATGGCTCTTTCTTTCCCAGTATCATCAAGTTGAGTCAACAGTGTCCCCAGAGAAGATTCTATTGCTGATATATACAAAATCAACAATTTTCTTGGGATAGGAGGCATTAAAATTGGTGGATTAGCCAAGTATTGTTTTATTTGGTCTAGGCTCTTTTGACAATCCTCATTCCAGGTACATGAGACTCCCTTATGCAATGTCTTATTGAATGGCTATGCTCTATCTGCAAGCTATGAAATGAACCTCCATATAGATTGGAGTCATCCTTGGAGACTTCTCATTTGACTAATGTTCTTAGGAGGCTTCATATCTAATATCGGTTGAACATTTTCAGGATCCACCTCTATTCCTTTGGCTAAAATTATGAATCCCAAAAGTTTACATGAGGTAACCCCAAATGCACACTTTTTCAGATTCAATCTAAGTTGAAACTGTTCCATGCGATCTAGAATTACTTCCAAATCTTTGAGGTGTGTATCCCGTTTCTTAGATTTAGCCAAGGTATCATCCACGTAATCTTCCATATTTTTATGCATCATGTCATGAAATATTGTTATCATAGCTCTTTGATATGTAGCTCCTACATTTTTCAATCCAAATGGCATGACGTTCCAACAATAGGTTCCCCATGCACATGTGAAGGCTATCTTTTCTTGATCTTTAGGAGCTATTTTTTTTTGGTTATATCCAGAGAAACCATCCATTAAAGAGTATATTTCATAGCCCACAGTCATATCCACTATCATATCTATATTAGGGAGTGGAAATTCATCCTTTGGGCAAGCTTTGTTAAGGTCTCTGAATTCTATGCATACACGAATGGACCCATCATGTTTTGAAAAAGGAACAATATTGGAGATCCATTCGGCATAGTCAATAGCTCTAATAAATCCTGCTCCTAAGAGCTTTTCTAATTCAGCCTTAACAAGGAGCACTATGTGAGGATGCATTTTCCTCCACTTTTGTTTTACTGATTTAATTCCTAGATCTATAGATAGATTATGCATAATAAGATTAGTGTCAAGCCCTGGCATATCTAAATATGTCCAAGAAAAATTGATTTTCTTTTTCTGTAAGAATCTTGTATATGCCTCTTTTTCTTCTTCTGATAGAAACTGAGCTAGATGAATCATTTGTTGAGCCTCCTTCATATTTAGATTCACTAACTGTGTAGGCTCAATGAGAACTAATGATCTATCCTAAAAATAACTCAGCAAGTTATTAAGTACCCCATCCTTAGACACCTCAAAGAGGTTTTCACCTTCGGATATATCTTTTGTTTTTACTATTTTGGGTTCTGACACCGCCACAATGTGGTTTTCTCCATCAGAACCATCTCTTTTCTTTTTCTTTTCTTTTATTTTATGACTGAGGTACTCAATATCAGGCTCTTTCATACTTGTTGTAGGCTCACTGGTGGAAGAGACTACAGGTTCAAGAGTGTTTAAATAGCAGGCTATCTCATAGTCATTATGGAAAGTAAGGAGCTGAGGCTCTTGATAAAGCTATGACAAGTCAATCAGATGGCGGTGGACAAGGGGGAGGTCAATGACTGGTTCAATATTATTGATATGGTAGGTATTATCTCTGGTGATCATATAGTTAGGATTCATCAAGTCTCCCTCTAACGTACCTGAATTAGGGTTTGTCTCCCCAAATGAAGTATCATCCACTAAGGTAATTCGTGGAATCCAATCCTCTAGCCCTACACTAGACTCGTTACCTACCTCAGGTTGGGACTCAAATGGGTGGACAACAGCAATGTCCAAATCAAGAGTGGAACAATTCGAGAGGGTATCCCACTCATAATCATGCAAGTTTGTGTCAGAATCCCTGCTGGGATGTTTGCACCAACCATATTTTTTAGGCCTTGAGGTAGAGGCACTGGGTCACCAAGGGTGAAACCTTCTTGGATATCATTTTGAGATTGAGTAGATTCTTCACCATGAGTTGTAATAGAGGATTGTTCCTATTCAAAACTTGTTGGATTAATTACAAAAACATCTAGGTCTCCCCAAAGGAGATTAGTGGAAGGGATCCAATCTTCACACTCATCTTGCTAGTTTTGCAAATTTGGCACATAATTAGACTCATCATCACTATCCATCATAGCTAGGATAGGAGCAAATTTTTCATTTTTTCTTTCAAAACCTAGGCCCACTGTTGTTTTAATTCTCCAACCAAAGAGAGAATGATCAAGAGGTTCCACTTTAGCATCTAACCTATGACTGAGAGGTCCATGACTTGGGTAGCCCATGTTTTTAACCAGAGTATATCCTCTCCCATAGGTCTTAGGAGAAGGTGCAAAATTCTCCTTATGTTGGTATTTTTCTTCTCTATAAATCCAATCTCTGATGGCTTGTTCCTTTTTCTCTTCCTGAATAGGCACTGAGGACTCTACAAATTTCCCAAACAAAGTCATGGTGGAGGATGAAGGTTTCCTCTCGAGTGAAGGTTTTCCATAAGACCTAGGCGAGATTGGCATTTTTATGAAGGAATCCATTTTGTAATCTGCCATGCCAAGGTTAATGGACTTAAATTTATTCTTACACTACTCAAGAAAAGCATCAAAATTATCAGCTTCTATATTTAAGGGAACATGTGAACCCGCTGAAACTGCATTGATAGATAATGTGCTATCCCATAGTATGAAAACTTCAACACCATTGTAAGGGAATTTAACACATTGATGGTAGGTAGATGGTACCACTTGCATGTCATGAATCCATGGTCTACCTAACAAAATATTGTATGCCGAAGGTTTGACATCAACAATCTGAAACAAAATGTCCTTTTCCATAGGACCAATTCTGACAGGAAGAACGACCAATCCTTTAGAGCTTCGCTCTGCTTCATCATAGGCCTTGATGGTGATCTTCTTCCTAGTGTCAATAATTTTCTTGAAATATCCCAAGGCTTTCAATAGACTCAAAGAGAAAATATTAAGCCTGGCACCCCCATCTATCAACATGCACCTGACACGGGTTTTATGGATCATGACTTCAATATGGAGGGCCAAGTTATGCGGGTGACTTAGTGCTTTGTCATCTTCTTCAGAAAATGTAAGGTAATGAGGGCTAGCAAGGTGACTAACCATGTCTTGGAATTGGTCAACATCTATGTCATTAGGGACACTGGCTACTCGCAAGGCATCCTCAAGAACATGCCTATGTTTAGGAAACAAATCAAGGAGCTCAAAAATAGAAATTTGTGCTGGCGTTCTTTGTAACTGATTGACGAGGTTATAACTTACATCCAGACCAATAGCAGACTTAGGAGGAACACTCTTCGAGACTGGTTGTTTTGACTTGCTAGAATTAGGACCTTGAATGACAACAGGACCTTGGGACTGACTCCTAGTGAGAGCATTAAGAGGTTGAGACAATCCTTGAGAACGAGGGCCTCTAAGAACCACAATGGGTCCTTCATAAAAAATGGGGGATGAGTTTCCTTTATAACCATAGGGATCTCTCCCACTGATCACATTGACATCATTGTCCACAAATTCAAGCATATTAATGACATTTTCAGCGGTTGTATAAGTGTAGTTGATAGTGGCCTTGCCATTCTTACTCTTAGAGTTCTCTCCTTTTTCATATTTGGGCAGGGGTTCTTTAAAAGCTTTGTGGTCAGTGTTTGTGGTCAACCCATCAACTTGTAATCTTCCACTTTCACTAAGATCTTGGACAAGATGCTTAAGTCTAAAACAATTTTCTATATCGTGTCCAATTCCATTGTGAAAGACACAAAAAGCCTTCTCATTCCACCAATGAGGCTTAGGATCTAGTATGTAGTGCTTGGCAGGATCCTGAGGTTGTGCCAAATTATGAGCAATTAACGTCTTGAAAATTTCTACATATGAGTCCCCAAGCTTGGTAAATTGTCTCTTTTCTATTTTAGGTCTCCCTTGATACTTGGGTTTAATCTCTTATTGTTCTGAAGATGTTTGTAGCTTCATGGCATGGATTGCATTAGAGAGATTAAGAACTCCTTCATTCTTAGGTTGTGACGAGTCAACAACCCCATCATTAACCACTTGCTTATTCTTATTCCAATAAGAGTTCTTTTTGTTCTTATTACCATTATGATTGTTGTTCTGGCCATTGTTGTTATTAGTTGTTTTGGCCAAAATGCCTTGTTCTTTTAGGACATCTTCTATATGACATGCAGTCTCTACCATGGTATCAAAAGAGCTAAAAACCATTTTCCTCACTTCATACCTTATCTCTGGTATTAAATTGCTCACAATTATGTCTATTCTTTGTTCCTCAGGAATCATTCTAGGATACTTCGAGCACAACCATCTCCATCTTTGCAAGAATGTGACAAAAGGTTCTCCTTGATTTTGTTTGAGTTTGCACAAATCAAGCATTATGACTGACCTTGATAGATTGTAAGAAAAATGTTGGACAAATCTTTGAACAAGTTCTTTAAACGTCTTCACTAGAGGAGTAAGGTTGGTGAACCACTCCATAGCTTGACCTTTTAGGCTCCTTGGGAATAATCTCATTAAATAGGAGTCTTCATGATGAAAAGCAAAGCTCATTATGGAAAATTGTCTAACATGGTCATGAGGCTCACCAATACCATCATATTTGTCATAAGTTGGGAACTCAACCTTCTTAGGAAATTCAATCATCACCACACTTTTGTCTATAGGGTTGGGACATATGGAGTCTAAATTGAATGTACTCTTAGGAGCTCTCATTTTCTCTATGTCCCTTTGCATTTGCATGATCACTTCGTTGGTTGAAGGATTTTGTTTCTTAATTTTTGGTGCACATCAAAATCATATGGGACCTTAGCACCTTTGTTGATGAGAGTTTCTAGGAACTAATCCTTGTTTTGCTCCACATATCTTTCTACATATGCTTGAAAAGATAGTTCTTGTTGCATAGTCATAAAATCCATATGATCAAAGTTGGCATAACTTCCTCCATGTTGAGAGCCATGATGAGCTCATTGGGAGGGTTGTCTTGAATATCTAGGAGGTGATTGTCTCCTGTGATGGTTATGTCGAGAAGTCCTTCTTCCTCTAGGACTAGGTGATCTCGAAGAAGTCCTTGACCTTCTCCTAGTCCTTGGACTTGCTGAGGGAGTAGATGGTGGAGATTTGGTTCCACTGTGGGTACCCCTATTTTTGAATTGATTATGAAGTTTTTGTGCTAGGAGCCTATCTTGTTCTTCTTGTGCAGCTCTTCTCCTTATGTCTAGCAAAGCTCATTCCTCATCCTCCAATTGTTTGAACCTTTCTTTCTTAGCAGCTTGTTCATCTAAGAAAGCTTGTTTTTCTCTTTCAATCCTCTTTAACCTGTCACTTGTATATTGTGAGGCATCTCTAAGAGGAGAAGACTTTCTTGAATGTCTAAATATATTAGCTGCATTGATGTGAGCATCACTTGACTCGTTGTTTTGTTTATCAGGTTGTGACCATGCATCCGGGTGAGCTTTCCTATAGTGTTTCTTTGCTCATTGGTGAGCATCCAAATACCTGTCATTGATAGGAGGTGATCTAGGTGGACTATCAAAAGAAGACCCAGTAGACATCGTGTCACCCCTATGTCGTTGGAAAATGTCATTAAGAGTTTGATTCATTGCTTCCCTTTGTTCTCTTGTGAAAGTATAACTCATATCCATATTCAATGAAAGTGGTGCCACAGAGGTACTCACTTCGTTAGAATTACTCTTTGGATTGAAACAGACCTGAGACTCACTCTTTGGGGATTGGCCAAAAATAGGTTCCTTTCCCTTTCACTGTTGACGAGTCTTAACTAAGGGTAATTGATTGAAGACAACCGGGGGTTGCTTCCCTTGATTTACTTGGTACCGAGTTGTAACTGACATGAAAGAAAAAGATTCTTAATGATAAGGTGACCTCACAAAGTGTGAACACCAAACTAGGATAATTGAAGTTCTCTAATGTCAAAAAGAGATGGAAAGATAGAAATAAAAGGGGCTTTACCAACACTGTCAAAGAGGTGCGTCAAATCAAAGGATGAATATCTTTGCACTTTTGAATCAGGAGGTTGGACTAGGCCAAAATATAATTGAATTTGAGATTTGGTGAAAATGATTTGGACAAAAGGAGAACTAAAATTCTCCAAGAATGTAGCTAATAATTCTAGAGATGTTCTTTCTCAACAGGAATAGTCTTCTAACTTGGCAATCCTTCCCAAGGTGACGCTATAAATCAACTAATACTAACCCTAGAGGGCTAAAACTAAAAACTCAAGGTCAAAATAGGCTTGCAATGGAAAGATAAGTAACCTTCCTAAAGACCCAACCAACTAACTAGGTATACAGTAGAAAAATCTCAAGTGACAGTCTCCAGGCAAATAGCACGCCACTTCACGTAGTGTCACACAACACAGTCCAGGTAGACAGAGCAAAAATTTCTAGGTAAGAGAGGTGATAGTGTTTCTGGGGTGGACTGGCACATGATAGTTCTCAGAATAGGGGGCAATAGTCTTTCAGTGCTGCACGACTCTTTGACCAATGAGTGTCAAAATCTCAATTTTAAGGCTTGTTCATTCAAAATTTTCAGTCTAAGGGTTGATTTTTTGATTCCAATCACAATGATAGCATTAATTCGATAGGTTTGCAAATAGTATGGGATCAAATGTGTCTCCAAGCACTTAGAACAAGGGCAAAAGCAACCTTGCCAAGAAAAACAATTGTGATATCAAAAATTGAAAAAAAACACCCTATGAATGCTACCGATTGTTTGAATGTTGAGAACGTTTACATTGGTATAGCACAATCAAAACCACTTCAAGCAATATCTATCCTAAAATGTCAAGGCTCGGTACTTAACAACTTGAACCACACTTGATGCTCCCTTGCCTCACACAAAGTGGTTACCCACAATAGATATTGGCTTTGTCATGGAACTGCCAAAGACACAACCAAAGGACCACAGATGGTGGATAATCTTGGGGCGATCTAGGTTATTCCACTTGGATCAATCCTTCCACCAAGAAGCTAAGCGGAAAAACATGATGGCCTCTATATATGGTTCTTAGTAAGGGCTTCCGTTCGTAGTACCCTTCTTGCTCCTCGTAAAGGACTAGGACCTTGCGGCCTCAAGAGTACCTTAAGCATTCTTGCTCAACATTTTCCTCATGGGCACAATCCCACAAGTACTCATATCAAGTGAAGACAAGCACTACATCTACCAAGGTTTTGTGTCCTCGATAGCCTTGAGATTATAGTGGGTTGGAATAGCTTGGTATTAGCTTGTCCCCACTTGGGTCGTTCCTCTTGATTGCTCAAGAGTAGGCCCGCTAAAGGATTCTAACAATCTAAATAAAAATGGATCAACTTATGAGATTCAAGAATATTGTTTCCCCACAAGGGTGAAGAGCATACTCCCCTTATCCCAAAGCTTTCTCCCAAACACACCAAGAAAAGTTCAATTACCCTCTTGCTTCCAAAATCCTAAGATGGGTCAAGATTTTTTTGTTCACCACAAGGGTGAAGAGCATACTTCTCCTACCACCTCAAAATTCCTTCCACAAGATATTAAGTGCCTATGAAATGAAACAACTAGTATATGCCGCACTCAATCAATAAAGAAAGTAATTAAACAAGCACTTGATTTGTTTTCCTATGCTTTGGGCAGCCCTAAAAAAATTGTTAGTAGCCCTTTTGGCATGCAATACATCAATTTTTTTCAAGCAAGAGTACCTACAAAGAAACTTGTTAGCTTTACAATGGTTAGAACAATCCTAAAATCCAATTAGCTCCAAGCAATCCACTATCAAAAAGTATTTAAAACACTAAAGGTGGATCACTTAACCCTTCAAGTGAATGTGAAGCGAGTCCAAAAGTGGAACATTTAACTCTTCAAGTGCATGTGAAGTAAGTCCAAAAGTAGAACATTTAACTCTTCAAGTGAATGTGAAGTGAGTCCAAAAGTGGAACATTTAACTCTTCAAGTGAATGTGAACTGAGTCCAAAAGTGGAATATTTAACTCTTTAAATGAATGTGAAGTGAGTCCATAAGGTGGAACATTTAACTCCTCACACAAACTCAAAGTGAGTCCAAAAGTGGAACATTTAACTCCTCACACAAACTCAAAGTGAGTCCAAAAGTGGAACATTTAACTCTTCACACAAACTCAAAGTGAGTCCAAAAGTAGAACATTTAACTCCTCACACAAACTCAAAGTGAGTCCAAAAGTGGAACATTTAACTCCTCACACAAACTCAAAGTGAGTCCACACCTTAGAAAACTAATGAGATCAAGAAATCATAAGAGGGAGAACTTTGTGGAACATTTAACGCTCTTTTCAAGTAGACCCCTCCCACATGTATGAATGCTAACCTTGCACCCAAAGGGAAAATAACGAGGGGTGATTAGAAATAAGCAAGTCCAACACCCAATTTAGCTAACAAGCTCAATCAAAAGTAATCTAAAGTTGCTTATCAACACTACCCACAAATGAAAAAGGGGTTGAATCAATGGAATATTTAACTTTCCAAGCAAACATAGGGTGAGTCCAAAAAGTGGAACATTTAACCCCCTATGCAAACAAGGAATGAATCCATGCCCTCAATCACTCAAATGAGATGTTTGATATTGGAAACCAAAGAGCATTCACAAACTATCAAAAGAAAATCTATGTTCTTTTATTAACCCAAAAGAGATGTGCCTATGAAAGCAAGTAAACCAACTGAAATCTAGAAATGCAATCTATTTAGCTACAACAAATCAAACTAACAAACAAATCAATCTAAACTCGGCTAAAAGGGTTTGAAAAAATCACTATTAGGTACAGGTGATAATACAGTCACCAGAACTATCATGCACCACTTCTCTGTATACTGGTGCGATAATTCTTCCCAAGGTGACAGACTTCAAAACCTGTAGGTGATAGAACATAGCAAACAAGGTGACAGTTTCTGCCAAAAAGAGCGACACTATTAAACGGTGAAGTGTCGTGCTGTCATATAGCAAACCATCATATGCCACTGGTGAAAAGTGTCACATGACACTCTGAGACAGAAAAACTAGAGATCAAAAATAGTGCTAAAAATTGATGAAAAATTAGTGAAAATTGATGAAAATGCAGAAAATGAAGGGACAAAGCTAATGTCTTGCCCCACGGTGGGTGCCATAAATGTACACACAAAAGTAGTGCACTTCTCTGGATCCTTACAATCAAGAACACTAAAAAATGAGGCCTCAAAAATCGATCCATAGCTCTCTATGTATGGAGTTGCAAGATTTAAAATTGCTCTCAGCTAGAGCTATGAAGCTAATGACCTTGCTAGTCAACCACACAATGAGAGATTCAAGGTTGGAGACAAGGGAAAGAATGCCAATATATCCAATGAATCCAAATGAAATGCAATTCAAGTAAACTAAGAATGAAGATGCAAGCTAAGCTAAATGATAACAATGCAACGCTTGAAACAAAATCTAATCTATGAAAGGAAAATGAAAACTATACTATGAAAAGGAAATTGCAAGTGTTACAATCTCTCATAATTAAGCTAGATGAGATCAATCTATTGCATAAAGGAAATCTATACTAAGAATGTCATGATTATGCAACTATGAAAGAAAACTAAATGAAATGCAACAACAATGTCTTCAATGCTTGAATGCAAGAATGTCTTCAAAGAGCTCTAAATGACCTAGAAAACCTGCAGCATAACATTAGCATGAAACATGAATGGATGCCAAATGAGGAGGAGAGCTCTCCTTTTATAGGGAATGAGGAGAAATGGAGCATGGAGATTAAGAGGCAAAAGACTTAATCAACGGTAGAGCATCAAAGAGGAGCAATCCATGTGCACAAATATCCTCCAATGAGAAAATAAGAGTTGACTTTTGTGTCCATATGAGACAAAAAGTATTTTTCTTCTTTTTATAAAATAAGAATAATGCTTTATTTGTGCAACTTAGGATAAGAGGAAAATTGGGGGCTTTTTATTTATTAAAAGGGAAGGAAATAGTCCTTTTGAATAAATAAAGACTTAAAGATAAAATGGTTAGCCCAAGGCAAATAATCAAAAATGATGAAAAGGATTTGATCAAGGAAATTGATACAATTGATAAAATGTTGATTTTTGAAAATCTTGATTCAGGGATTTGACAAATTGTTGACTGGGGGCCCAAAGTCCAGGCGACCATTTTAGGGTGCATACAACTGTAATGTAGAAATTTTTGGCCAAACTGGTATTCAATAAATTGAACACCATTTCTGTCGACCTTTATTTGTTGATAATAGGTTCTTTTAATAACTGAACCAATTGGATATTTTTGGTGAGACATCAAAGCGCCTATTGCTAGGTTTTCACTAGGATGCTCTTTTTTTTCAGTACTTATTATGCTTTTTAGGATTTTTTCAGCATCATATATGAATTTTTTTGGAATTTTTTTAGGATCATAAAATATGTATAAAGAATGCCCCAGACAGAAATGGGCATCAAGAATCTATTTCCTCTGATGTAGAAAACTGATAGGCCCCAGGCCCAAATGCTGCAACTATGATGATAGGAGGTCTCAACCAGTTCAACCAATAATAACCAGCCCTAAGCAATGTCTGAGCTAGAGGAGGATCATTAGAATGTGATCCACATATGCCATAATGGATTTCAGCTAGCACTTTTTCTGACTCCTCTATTTCTAGACACTTAAGGAGAGTTTCATCTAGACCCTTCCTATACAAGTCACCAGAGACAAAGGCAAAGTGTAAGGGATGGTGGGAAGAATGGCATGGCAGATTTGCAGGAGGAATATGAGGTGGAAGATATGAAAAGATGGTAGGATTGTAAGATTTGTGAGCAAGATAGCGTAATTCATCCACCAGGAACTTGAAGTGAAATTTATGCTTTTTCATTTGTAAGATGGATGTCGAAGTAGCCAAGGCATTAGCAACTTTGTTCTCAGCTCTAGGAATGGGCTGAAGTGTAACAGATATGAGATCATGCTTGAAGTAGTGCACCATTTTTTTGTAGAGAATCAACTTGTCATCTTGTATTTGATAATCATTATTTTTGAGCCAATTTTTATTTTTACTTTTCTTAGGTGCGGATACCGCCACAATGTGGTTTTCTCCATCTGACCATTGCTCTTTTCTTTTGATTCAATGCTTGTGATACTTGATTGTTGATTCAGTCCTTTTTTTTGCTAGTCCACTGGTGCAAGAAGTAATAGGTATTGATGCGAGATGAAATTAAGTGACTGGTTCAATAGCATTTATGTGAGGGATATCATCTCTAGTGACAAGAGAGGTCAAGCCTATAGGGTAAGCTCCAAAAGTAGCTAGATCTAGAGTTGTCATAGAAGGACCAACGTAGTCGACTAAGGCAATACAGGGAACAAACTCATCAGACCCGACACGAGACTCATCAACTACATCAGGTGGGTTATGCGAGGTATGAACCACATCAACATCCATATCTATCATGGGAGGATCTTCTGGAAGAGGCTTAAGATGCCGAGAAGTAGAGATACTCATGTCATTATGTGAGAGATCACCTCTTTGTAGCAGTCGTGAAATGCTGCGACGTTGTCTATCATAGTTCAATGATTCTTTAGGCACATAGGTTCTAGACATAGAGGCCTCAGCTATATCATCAGTAGATATACATTCTTCTCCCCAAAGAAGTGAAGTAGAAGGAAGATCATCTCCCATTTGAACCATAGTGTGCAGTGGTGACTCATCTGTATCTGTGTCTGAATTACTGAGCATGGGAGTATTTCTAGAATTATCAAGGAGGGAAAATCTACCCTCATCTTCTCTATAGATCCACTCTTGAATAGCTTATTCTTCTCTTTCTGCTTCTAAAGGAATGGATGAAGGAAAAAAAGTATCAAAGATCGTCATAGTAGAAGTGGAAGGCTTCATCTGATTAGAAGGTCTCCCATATGACCTAGGAGAAATAGGTATGGAAGCAAAGGAATCCAACGTATATTCACCCATACCAAGGCTCATCATCTTAAGTGTTTTCTCAGCAGCAACTAGAGACGTACTAGGATCAATAGAAGGTTCATTGTGAGGAACAAATTTTTTAGCAGTAGCAAGAGCATTAATAGCAATAGTATGGTCTTCAAGAATCACAACTTCAGTGCCATTGTATGGAAATTTGACGCACTTATGATAAGTGGAAGGAACAGCCTGCATGTCATGGATCCAAGGATGACCCAAAAGAATGTTATATGCGAGTGGGATGTCTGATACTTGGAAGCTAATATCTTTCATGACAGGGCCCACTCAGACAGGCAGTGTGACAAGACCTTTGGAAGATCTTTCCACTTCATCGTAAGATTTTATAGTAATCTTCTTCTTAGAATCCACAGTGAATTTTGAAAAACCCAACTGTTGTATGACATTGAAAGAAACAATATTTAACCCTACACCATTGTCTATCAAGACTCGGGTGACTCGGGTATTGTAGACTAGAACTTCAATGTGTAAAGCTAGAATATGTGGGTGAGCAATAGATATGTCATCTTCTACAGAAAAGGAGAGAGATAGCGGAGATGAAATGTTGTTGATCATAGCCTGAAATTGATCTAGATCAATGTCATTGGGAACACGTGTTGTACATAGAGCCTCATCAAGAATCTCTCTATGTGTTGGGGATAATCGAAGCAACTCAAGGATAGATATCTATGCCGGTGTCTTTTGCAAATGTTGGACAAGATCATAGCTAAGGGTGGTTGAAGGAGCCACTTGTTTGGAAGGCAAAGCTTGGTTGGGATCTTGCGCAGTTTTAAGGACAATCTTGGCTTGCCTCCTAGTAACAGCATTCAGTGTCTCACTTCGGGAAGATGAACTACCATGTGTTTGCAAGACCAACTTTGGCTTACCATGATTGGATTTATTATCCTCTTGAGACCTCATCATTAAAACACTCTCAACGGGGTCTACCATGTTGATCATAGGCATATTAGAAGGATACGTGTAATTGATCTTAGCATCATGATTCTTCTTATGTGCTTGAGAGGTTTCCCCCTTATCATGCTTAGGTAGAGGATTTTTGAAAGCTGTGTGATCAGAATTTTTAGTTAAGCCATCAGTGGAGATTGTGCCATTCTCAATAAGATCTTGAATATCATCCTTAAGCTTAAAACAATTGTTTGTCGGATGTCCCTTATTTCTGTGATAATGAAAATAAGAATCCTCTCACCACCAATTAGGCCTATCTATTAGATCCTAGTTACCAGGTTTATCAGGAAGCATAAGATATCCATTATCAACCAAAGTCTTAAGGATCACATCATAAGGTTCTTCCAACTTGGTATAGACTCTCTTTCGAAATGACTTCTTAGGCTTATCTGCATATTGAGGTTTAGGAGCATTGTGAGCATTGGCAGCTTCTTGTTGTTTTTCTGCATAGATAGCATTAGAGAGATTGAAAGTAGGCTCTTTAGCTTTAGGAGTGTCAACAACCCCATCATTAACAACATACTTGTTTTTATTCCAAGGTTTGTTCTTGTCTTTTCCATTTCCTTTAGCATCTTTATTAATAACAATATCCCCTTTTCTTATAGCTACATCCTCAATTCGATATGCACTTTCAACCATGTCATTGAAAGAAGAGAATAGTTGTTTCCTGAAATCATAATATAGCTCAGGCACTAGAGTGTTGACGAAAATGTCTATCTTTTCTCTCTCAGGTAACTGATGAGGATACCTAGAATACAATGACCTCCAACATTGTAAGTAAGTTGCAAATGGCTCACCTTGATGTTGTCTTAGATTACCAAGATCTATCATGGTGATAGGCTGTTGGATATTGTAAGAATAATGCTGGGTAAATCGCTGAGCCAACTCATCAAAAGTCTTAAGAGGTGGTGTCAATTTTGCAAACCATTCCAAAGCTTGGCCTCTTAAGCTTTGAGGGAATAATCATAGAAGAAATGTGTCTTCATGAAGGAATTCCATGCTAAGAGCATAAAAGTGACACACATGGTCATGGGGGTCACCATTTCCATCATACTTGTCGTATTTGGGAACCTCAATATACCTAGGAAATGGGACCATGTATAGACTCCTATCAAAGGGAAGAGCACAAATTGATTCTACAAAAGAGACCTTTGGAGGCTCTCTTTCTATTGCCATTTGGGTAAGGCGTTAATTTTTTTGACGCAGTTCTTCCTGAAGGACTTCCAATTCAATTGGTACTCTTTGTTGGATAATTTGTCTGAGATCATAGCTGGGATGAAGCTTGTATCCTCTAGAAGTCATATATTGAAAATATTGATCGCCATTACACTTTAAAAGCTTATGCATCATTCATTGGGAGACCACATCTTGTTCAAATCTCATAAGATCCTCACTAGAAATCTTATCATCAGCCTCTACCTCATGTTGAGAGGGAGGAGGTCTAGGAGGTGAAGAAGGCATACCAAAAGTGGGTCTTGGAGGAGATCTTGGTGGTGTGTTGTTGCCATTGTTTCCATTGATAAAAAGAGATCTATGCTCATGATTACTAGTCTCAGGTTGCTCATGAAATCTCCCTCTATAAGCCATGCACCTAGCAGCATCCATCCTTTGTTGATTGTTTTCTTTGTCTAAGCGCACTTGGTTATCCTTATGCTCAAAGTGTTCTTGCAAGCATTGAAATTTTTCTTGTTCAGTCAAAGTGAGTGAGACACTGTCTGTGTTTTTGGGGGTCTTGAATGCGGAAAAGAGGAAACCTCCTTTGTACCACGGGGTAGCCTTAGAATCCTCAGATTGGTTAGAACTAGAACTATTTTTGGTAATGGGCCCTCGTGAACGTCTAGTTGGAGAAGGTAACTGTGTATAATTGAATGGAGGATGATTCTCCTGCTCAAATTGAGACCGAGTTGTAACCAGCATGAAAAGAGATGTTGGTTGACTAATAGAATGAGACAAAGTTTCTCAAATTTGAGATAAGAAAAGCTAATAAAGATCACTTTTCAAAGTAGAACAATAGAGAGATGGCTCATCAAAAGTGCTCAGGTACTTACAGCAATCAATTGACTAAAGCCGAGCAGTGAGCAAGAAGCTCAATAAGCAAGTAGCTAGAGAGGTAATTGTGATGCGACAAGTGATCAAGAGTAGCATTCGTTAAGCTCAAATCCAATATTTTTAACTCATTTGTTTCAATCTAGAACAAGTCTGAGCATGCAGATAACAGACCAGCTTCACGTAAGAACAGAAAAAGACACTCTATGACAGGTTAAAATGCAAGTTTAGCAGCTTTGAATTGCAACAGCAACAAGACAGCAAAAAGGTTTTGGGTGACACTTTCTAGGTAGACAAGGTGATAGTTTATAGCGAGGTGACACTTCACCCTAAGCCAAGCAACAGTTTCCAGTAAGCAAGGTGACACTTTTACAGGGTTGTATGACTCTATGACCAATGAACATAAAAATATCAATTTTGAAGTGTTTTGACCAAGTTTGCATATCAACAAATTTTTATCATGGATCAAGCACATAAGATAGCAATCACGGAGTTGAAGCAAGCAATTGTCTTCAAACAATGAGAAAGGGGAAAAGAAACCTTGCACATGAACAAGAATAGTGACTTAGTATTTCTACTGCTTAAAGATTCTACTTGTATATGTTCTTGAAAATGTTTTAGAGGCACTTAGAACACAACAACATCCTATCAAGCTATCTAGAGGGATATACATAGCTTTGCTAAAGGGATTCCATGATATACGCAAGGTACGTGAGGCCCAAATCCATAGATGAGAAGAATCAGAAATCACACAGTCGGGGGGAGATGGTAACCCAAATCTCCTCCTTCACTTCTCAAAGGTATAAAGTTCTTTGAGGCTTAGCCAAGAGTGATATCAAACTCAATTATCAAGACAGGTGTCTTTCGATTCACCTCCCGCTATTTATACTCCGCTGGAACATAGGAGTTAAGGTCCTCCCTTGAGGTGGTGTGTCCCCAAGCAGGCCTTCTAGAAATAAAAAGTAAGTGATTGACTATCAAAAGTATTTAAAGCACTAAAGGTGGAACACTTAACTCTTCAAGTAAATGTGAAGTGAGTCCAAAAGTGGAACATTTAACTCTTCAAGTGAATGTGAAGTGAGTCCAAAAGTGGAACATTTAACTCTTCAAGTGAATGTGAAGTGAGTCCACAAAGTGGAACATTTAACTCCTCATACAAACTCAAAGTGAGTCCAAAAGTGGAACATTTAACTCCTCACACAAACTCAAAGTGAGTCCAAAAGTGGAACATTTAACTCCTCACACAAACTCAAAGTGAGTCCACACCTTAGAAAACTAATGAGATCAAGAAAGCATAAAAGGGAGAACTTTGTGGAACACTTAACGCTCTTTTCAAGTAGACCCCTCCCCTATGTATGAATGTTGACCTTGCATCCAAAAGGCGATAATGAGGGGTGATTATAAATAAGCGAGTCCAACACCCAATTTGGCTAACAAGGTCAATCAAAAGTAATCTAAAGTTGCTTATCAATACTACTCACAAATGACAAAGGGTTGAATCAATGGAATATTTAACTTTCCAAGAAAACATAGAGTGAGTCCACAAAGTGGTGCATTTAACTCCCTATGTAAACAAAGAATAAATCCATGCCTTTAATCACTAAATGAGATATTTGATATTGGAACCAAGAATTACTTAAGGTTTAAACACAAGCATTCACTTACAAAAACTTGTAAAAACAAATCTATGTTCTTTCATTTCCCATTAAGAGCATCGATTGAAATGTGTTCTATGAAAGCATGTAAACACTCAAGCCAAACACATGAGAGGTTCAATTTTAATCCCAAAATCCAAATGTTGTAGAGATGGAACAAAGTACCTCAAACAATTTTAAGCATTTTCCATGAAAGCAAGAGCACCTTCAAAACAACTTGTTAGACCAACAAAAGGTTAGCAAAATCCAAAATCTAACAATGGTTAGCACATGAAAAATTAGATAATCTACAAAAAATAACTGATCAAATGACAAAATCTGAAAATGAAACCATCATGGTTGGATTAGGCACGGAAAGCCCTTTCCAACGATATATCACACTTTGATTTTCGATACCATTTGCAAAAATTTCTCAAAAAATGGGCACCCATTTTCCAAAGTGCCACAGATTTGAAAACGCTAAAATTTTTAGAAAATTTCAAAAAGTTAGCAGAGAACCCAAAACTTGTAAGATAGATAAAATAACTCAAAAACAATGCTAAAATTTTTACAAATGACTAAAAAATGTCTAATGTGTGTAGATCTAAATGTAACCCTTATGATTTGTTACTGCAATTCAGTTAAAACCCCAAGGTTACTTCGTAGCGGGTACGAATGTGGAGATAGGAAACTAAAACCAAATAATTAGAATCTGTCATGTTTGTAAGCATAATTTTCTCTTTTGTTAGACTGTATACAAAACCAGCTAATCCTTTGAAACATTTATATACACAAAGAATGAATCATCCAAATATTCAAGTTCAGAGATCACAAAGGGACCACAGAGAAATAGGGAAACCCCTCAATGCACAAAGGAAACCAGTGATCTTAAGATTGGATTAATTAAAGCAACTTATTTCCCAAGGCTCCCAAGCTTCTCCAAATTTTCTTTCAACAGTAAAAGTAGATAAAAGCATGGTTTAATAAAAATATGTCAATCTAAGAAACACTTAGACACACAAGTTAGCATCAATCTTAATTTCACATATAAGAATATCAGGAATACTCTTACACATTAAGGCTCTATCACAAGCTTAGCACTATTAGTATTTAACATTAGAACAATAATGTATTACTTTACAACCAACTTCGGTGAAACAAAGGTTTTAAAAAGGTAAGATCTAAAAAATTCAATAAACATCTCCTCCTTATGATTTTATCAGTTCTTTACTTTAACATACTAACAATGAATGAAGTATGGAATGAGCAATATATGCTTTCTTAGGATCAATATAGGTAGGTTCTCCCATCCAAGCAGGCAATACAAGCCAGATGAACACTCTGGGCTACAAAATAAGCATGATCTCTCAACCAAAGCAAGACAGCTGGGAGGATTACAACAATCAGGTGCAAAAATACACACATGATGTTTTGACATTTATTTATTTGTAATTGTGTATGCTTTAAGTGTAATGAGGGGAATCCATTATATTACTGTAAATAGGGGAATACCGCTATACCCCAAAATATGTAATCTTTATAGGGATAATAATCCCCGAGCAAGACTGGAGGTTTTCTTGACTCCATTCTTATCTACCAGTGCCCGTTTGAATGGAGGGATTATTTGAAAAAAAAATTGTTCAAATTAATTAATAAAATTTCATCGCTACGGCCTATTAGCGAGCAAAAAAAAGAAAAACATTAATTAAATTTAAATATAGAATTAAATTATAAATAATAATTACAATATTAATGTTATATGTAAAAATATAAAATATATAATAAAAAAATTGATATAAAATAAAAAGTAAAAAGTTTAATATAAAATAGAAAATATAAAACTTACTTTTTATATTAAATCTAAAGTATAAATTATATACTTCGCTAAAATAAAATAGAGTATATAAGTTTATAAATAAAATTTTAACATATATGCAATTAAATAATTTAGTAAATTTGATACAATATTCTTTAAAATTGTATAAATAGTATTGTTATACACTAAGTTTGCACCCTTGTTTCAAGCTCTCATAGTCTTGATAACCTAGTATAACATGGGAATCATCTCCAGGTGTGGGACCTATGCTAACTGAGATGAGACCTCCAGGTTCTAGGCTGGTTCCTCTTAGATAATCACCTTAATTTGCTTCTTGACATGAAAAGTAAACTTTTGAGGGAAAGGGATAGAAGGAGTACTTGAAAGGGAAATGACTGAAAAGCAAACTACCTACTAGGTGATGCACCAAAATTAGGGTTTGGATCTCAGTATAGAGGAATGGAATCATTGAAAGGTCTAGGTCTAGTAGGTCACAACTTACTGAATAGGCTTGCATGAGTGTTTCATAGGAGGGCCTGAACATAAGACACAACCTATGACTTGGAAGCAGACATTCACTTCTGTAACTCGGTGTAGGATTGAGATAAGACTGTTAGGGGGCTGAAGTATACCCACAAAAACATCTAAATTAGATCAAACTCAATAATACACAAAAATTACAGAAAGCAAGAGGGATCAGGAACCCTAAGATATTACTAAAAACATCATATACTTTAATCCAATAAGAGATAATTCAAACAAGGAAGCATAGGGACATGAAGGATTGTCACAAAATACCTCTGTAATGTTTTTATTATCAACAGGAACTTTACAACTGTATAAGCCAAAGGGTAGAAATGGTGCCACAGATGACCCTTAAGAAAAGATGAATTTCTTCTACAATTGTGGACCTCTCTTTTTACTAGAAAAAGTCAATTCTAAGCTCAAAAGCTCCAAAAATACATTATATACATCCCCCTCCTGCACGCAGGCAAGAGTCAAAACCTAACTAGGGTTACAAGATTAAACAATGATATCAAACCCTAGGGTACTGATCACCTATTAATGAAAATCTATGAGAACACCGGTGATCAAATCATATCTTCTTTGCGTGTTGATCCTTCTGAACTGAAAACACCTGCAGAGACAACAACCTCGACCTACCAACCCATCTGCAACTCCACTAAGCCATGAAGCCTCCAAATCTGATTATATTTCCCTGGGAGAGGTACTGCTTGAAAAGGTGGCGCCAACTCTTTCTAGCACCTCCTATCATTAAAACGTGGCAAAGGACCCTGCAACGCCAGCCAATAGTCACTTCTGTCATCTTCACAACCACAACCATCCTGAGACTTTATTTCATGAGCTACCTGACGTCGTGCATGGCCGAAAGAACGCAAAACCCTTGCAGAGACATTTGAATTTTGAAGTATAACGGCTAGCGGAAGATTTTAAAATGTAACCGTCGATGAGAAACCCTTCCTAGCAGATGAACGGCCGCGATGCACTTGAAAACAGCTTGAAAATCTATCTCTGACAAGTCAACTGCCACCTAGAAGTCAGCATCCAATGAAATGCGAGAAAATCAGCACATCTAACAAACTTGGACCCACGACCTATAGAAAGAGCATCAGACGGTTGTCGCAAGATTGCAAGGGCTTGGAAGATCCCTTGCGATCAAGTGACAACTGTAGATCTTCAGTCTACTAACATCCCTGCAGATACTCTGACACGGTCCTACCAACCCATCCAGCTGTCATCTGACCGACCAATGTAGAATGAGCATGTCAGCAATCAAGGACCCACCGGACAGAGCTCGGAGATAAAGTAAGATCAATGGTGGGTGCATGATCTCATGTGTCAGAAAAGCTCCTTCAGATCATGCACCAGCCGTTAGATCTTCAGTCGACTAACAACTTGCTGGGCCCGCACTGACATGGCACCACATCACTAACCCTGACCAATCACAAATGCACAGCTTGGACTACGTGGTAGGACCCACTAACAAACAGACCCTCTGCAACACTAGTCACCACTACGTGGACCAATCAAACATGAGCACATCAGCAAGAAAGGACCCACCGTCAGAGCCTCAATAATAAAGCAAGATCAATGGTCGGCGCATAATCTCATGTGTCAGAGAAACTCCATGAGATTATACGCCAGCTGTTGATCAAAATGGGACACAGTCTGTCGAGCCCGCTTTGAAAATTGGATAAGTCACCACCTCTCAACCAATAGGAAGCCTCCATGTAGGATAATGTGGCAGTGGACCCACTTGACTTTGAAGCGCTGCAGGGAAAGGAAATCTACGGTCATCGCCAGATCGCAAGCCTCTGACAGACCCTTCGCGAACTTACGATGATCGTCGATCTTACTGAACTGGGACCCCACAAGCTGAGACCGCCAAACATTTAAGCAACTACGTGACTAAAGGAAGAATAGACCGCCCGCTGAATCGCTAACCATTGAGGACTTAACTGTGAAACATTGGGGTATTATGCAAACAAGGCATTCGCTGAATCGCCAGAAGGAAAAGGTAACCGCTGACTGTCTTGGAGAACTAGCGACCAGCCAATGAAAAATTAGCGCACATGGAGAATTAAGAACTTAAGTGGCCGATAAAGTAACAAGGAATTAGAATGAAGGCTTAGGGTTTGTAGGGTTATTTGCCCCAACGGCTATATTTATGAATATTTTGCCCTGCAAACCAGGGAGTAAAATAATTTGCAGAGGCCAAAGGACAAGGCACAACTTCATGAAATTTTCAAGGATGCTTGGCAGGATAAAAATAGAGATTTTGGAACAGGTTTTAGCCAAATTTGCATGTACATGGGAAAATTAGGGTAACAAGTATTATTATAGAAACTATATAAAAAATTAAATTATTTACAATATATATTGGTTAATTGTAAGATATATATAATATAATGTTTAATGTAAACACTAAAGTTTAATGTAAGAGAACCATACAAAATAAATTAGAGTGTATATTTCTGGATTCAATTGTATTAATTTTATTTGCATCCATGTTTTGGATCATACTCAATGAGCCATCATTAGGACGTAAGAGAGCTATATGAAAATAATGGGTCATTTTTAGATAGCTCTCTTACATTCTGATGATGGATCATTGAGTATATGTTGATGCAAATAAAATGAACATAGTTGAATCTAGAAATCTACACTATAATTGTTGTCCACTATGGAAATCTAATATCTTCTATAAAAAATAAATGTGATATAAAAATCAAACATCAAATTAAATTAATGGCAAATAATTTATTTTTTAAATATTTTTTTATAAAATACATATTTTATATATGGTTTCAAAAAATCTTCTACATTTTTACTTTAATAAGTGAAAGAAGAATAAACTATTAAACAAAAGAAGACATATAAGAACATTGGTTTGGAATAGGCAAGAAGGTAAGATAATATAAAAATGGTAGAGTTTTTTTGGAGTATAAACAATATGAAAATGATGGCAAAATAGTTGTTTTGACCAAGTACAACTTGTGAAGTAATTGGAAGCGCAAATAAAATGAATGAAAAGATACAGAAATTTAAAAAAGTGACAAAAGTTTGAACACAGAAATTTATTGTAGTTCACCAATTTGGCTACATCCACTTTCAGCTAGGGAAAATATCTTATTATTGTCATTGAGTTTTGTTTACACACTACAATAGTTGCCTTCAACAATTGAATAAAAATAAACAATATCCAATCAACATATATGAAGCTTTCAAATATAAATGAGAGGACATAAAATTGGAGGGGAAAACAATATGTGACCGTTGGGCTTCATACACCCAACAAACTCTCACTTGAAGTCCAATGATTGTTAAAATGCAAGAGGCATTCCCCTACTTTGTCCCTACTATTATTTCTTTACAATGCCGAGAGAAGCTTTGCAGAGCTCAAACTTCTCCCGTGAAACAATCTTTGTAAGTGCATTAGTTGTATTCTCTTTGGTGTCTATCTTCTCCACTTGAAGTTTACCCTCCTCAAGATTGCTTCAAGTGAAATGGAAAGGCACTTTAATATGTTTAGTTCGACTGTGAAAGGAAACGTTCTTTTCTAAGTGAATAGCACTATTGCTATCACCAAACAAAGTGGAACCACATTGAGGAAAATCTAAATCACCAAATAAGTGCTGCAACAATATCATCTTTGTATCTCCTTTAGTGAGAGCAATAAATTCAGCTTATGTTGTTGAAAGTGATACTACATGTTGCAACCTTTAGGCCCAACTAATTGTTGCTCTGAAAATTGTAAATGCATAACCAGTAGTGGATATTCTATTGTCTAAATTTCCAGCCATATTAGAATTGGTAAAACCTTTTAATGATGCATCCTTGCCACCAAAACACAACACAAAATCAAAAGTTCCTCTTAGATATCTTAGGATCCATTTGACTGCATTCCAATATGGTTTACTCGAGGTACTCATAAATCTTCTTAGCACTCCTACTGCATGGGAAATGTTTGGGGGAGTGCTCACCATAGCATACATAAGACTGCCTACAACTGGAGAATATGGAATGCACTTCATTTCAGCTTGTTCCTCTTGTGTCTTAGGACACATAGCTGAAGTTAAGTGGAAGTGATCAGCTAATGGAGTGTTGACCGCTTAGGAATCTGTCATGCGTGCCAAACCTCTCCAAAACTTTGAGAATGTAATGTTCTTGAGACAACTTGATCTCTTTCTTCTGTCTATCCTTGATAATGTTCATACCAAGTATTTGGCTTGCTTCCACTAAATCGTTCATTGAAAACCTATGTGCTAACTTTTGTTTCAATTCACAAATCAGCTTCATTGTAGAGCCGATAACTAACATGTCATCAACATAGAGTAAGAGAAGAACAAACACACCATTGGATAACTTTTTGTAATACACACATGAATTAGATTCAAAATATACAAAATGATGCTCAATCATGAAACTATCAAACATGAGGTACCATTTCCTTGGGGCTTGCTTGAGCCCATATAAACTTCTCTTTAACCTGCAATATAAATGCTCATGTCCATGTTTTACAAAACCTTTGGACTACATCATGTGTAGCTCTTCATTTATGTCACCATGAAGAAATGTGTTTTTTACATCAAATTGTTCAAGTTCAACATTGTGAACAGCAACCAATCTTAAAATGGCAGGAATGGTAATAATTTTGACTACTGGTGAGAAGTTTTAATTGAAATCAATTCCCTTTTTCTTATCAAAGGCTTTCACAACTAGTTTGAATTTATATCTTTTCTGACCTCTGTCTTCATCTTTCAACTAAAAAATCCATCTTTTTTTTCAATGCTCTTTGATTTGGTGGTAATGGAACCAAATCCCAAGTTTCATTTTCTATTCTCATTTGGTTGCAGAAATTAGGAAATGTTGGATTTGATCAAATGTTGGAAATGGTCAAATCATGGATTTGATAATCCAGTTTTTCATTTCCGGATTATAGTTTGGACCGTTTGGTTGACCCGAAATATCAGCAAGAAGATACATTTCTTCCGTTTGGTTGCACATTTTGAAACTGAAATTGAAATTTGAGTATGATTTTTTTTTTTAATTGTTTTAATATTTTTTAATATAATAATTTATTTTTTCATTTATTTTGTTAATACTTGGAAACCATCAGAGAATATCACTACTACATAAAAAGTTAGTTTAAGATGTTTGTTGAAAATGAAATAAATATTTCATCTTAAACACCTAAATTATTATTAGTCCCTCCTATGTAAGCTTGATCTTTTTACCATTCGTTTGCCTCAAAAATAGTGTATTGAAAAATGTTAAACAACATTTGTAATGTTCTTGTAATTTTTTATTTTTATTTTTAATTTTTAAAAGAATATATTTTTTTTTTTTTTCCAATTGACTCTATGTATTTTAGCTGGCAGATTTTTATTTTTTTCATTAAAAAATTTGAAATGTTTTCATGTAGCATTTCCTTTTGCATTGCATCCTTCCATTTCTTAGAATCGGATGCTTTGCAAGTATCTTTAAAGCTTGCAGACTGTACTTGGTCAGAGAGCAATAACTCTGGCTCTGCCTCTTCAGAATACAATAGCTCATTATCACAAAAAAATTCAGGAAGTTTCCTTTGTCTTGTTGATCTCCTCAATGTAGAAACATTCTCTATTTTTTGTGTATTGTCAGGATTACTGTTTTTTAGTGTGCCCTACACCTTATTAGAAGGATCCAACTGACCGGCATCGGCACAATGAGCAGTATCAACCTTTGGATTATTTTCACCAATCTCCTTTATTCTCTGTCCATCGTCCGTTATATTTTTTGAATCCTCAATAAGGTTGTGTCGTAGACCCAATTTACTAGTTGTTGAAGCATCTGTGTAGGTGCTCTGTTCGTGGCTACCAGTGTTAATAACTTGCATATGCATAAAGCGGGGGATCGGTCAACACAAGGAACTCGTGTGGCATCTAAATCAAAGACTCCCCAATCATGACGCTGCGAATTTAAGGCAGGATCACCGTCATTTGGGGTGTGGATTAATCGATTTTTATTTGAAGAGTCAAGAAGACCCGTGTCTCCCTACCCAGCTTTTATACCGTTGTTTTCAAAAATGCGGGCCTGCTGATGAATTGGAGAGGCGGGGACATATTCTAAAGAGTGCTACCTGTCTAAGTTTTGCGTGAGTGAATTTCTATAGTTTCCCAAATTAGCATTTTGGAGTAACTTAGCCGCTGCTCTGTCTGTATCCCATGCCACTTTGGCAGTGAGTGAACGCAGGTCTTTCTCAGTAGGAGTGTTATGATTTAATGGCAATGAGGAGCCACTGTTTTTGAGATAACCCATCACATAGAGGCAATCCCAATTTAGCGCTCAATGGACATGGAGTCCCATTCACCGTTCTGTCAGACTGGGTAGTTTGAGATAGACCACGTTTGCAGAGATGAATCACCGCTATGTTGTGCTCTATCATGAATAGGGGATTGCGTTGAAAAGCTAGGTGAATGTAAGCGATGGCTGTCATAAGTGGAATATTTGTCAAATTCATTGCTCTGTTCACTATGATTATTATCGTCATCATCCATGTTTTCTGCACCAGCATTCCACATATTTCCAGTAGAAGATGAAGAAGAAATAGGGGCAGTAGCTAATACCGATGTAGGTGAAAAAATATTTGAGGGATGTAATGGTTGCGAATTACTACCATTATTCTGTCCTATGAAGTATTATTTTCAAAAATTGAGAAAGGCATATGTCATTTGGACTATGTTGATTGAGGTTGCAAAGTTGGAAATGTTTCTTATTGAGAATAACATCTCTACTCCCTATAATTTTTTTTGCTACCAGATTCGAAATTTGAAAATTATATTGATCTTCTCCATAACCCACGGAGATGCCTTTCTAATATTTGGGGTCCAACTTGGTCCTCTTTTCTTTTAGAACATGTACATAAACTTCACATCCAAATGTCTGAATTTGTGAATATGAAATTCACTTTCCCAACTATGTCTTCCAAAATACCAAAGTCCAACTGAGATGAAGGGCTTCGGTTGATCAAATATACAGTTGAATTGCAAGCTTCCACCCAAAATTCTTTGCGTAAACTTGCATTTGAAAGCATTCATCTTGCCTTCTCCAAAATCATTCTATTTAACCTCTATGCAGCTTCATTTTTCGAAGCTCTAAAAGGAACTATTTTAATTCTACGAATACTATTATCAACACAAAAAAGAATCAAATTTCAAGGAACAAAATTCACCACCGTTATCGGTTCGCAAACTTTTGATTTTATGTCCAATTTAATTTTAGTTGAGGCTTTAAATTTGTTTAATTTACTAAATACTTCAGATTTCCTATGAAGCATATATATCCATACTTTTCTTGTGAAATCATCAAGAAATGTAACAAAATAGTTAGCTCCTCCAATGAAGGTTACCTCAATGGGTCCAAAGACATTGGAATAGACCAACGCTAATGGTGTGTTCTTCTTTTCATGTCCCATTTTTAAGAAGATGACCCCCTTTTGTTTGTCATAAAGACAATATTGGCAAAATTGCAAATCGATTGATTTGAGGCCTGATAGTTGTTTCCACTAGTGCATAGAATCAAGGCCCTTCTTTCTCATGTGACGGAACATTTTAGCCATACTTCCAAGTTGATGTCCACAATTACCATAGTAGCTCCCAGTTGACCAATATTTTCTACAATATATAATCTACCAATTATCACCATTTGCAACAACCATGGAACATTTGCGACTTTCTATGCATCTGTAAGAGAGGTATGAAAACCTTGTGTGTAGTGACGACTTACCGAAATCAGATTTCTTTTTAATTTAGGAACATGATGTGCATCTTTTAGCAACCATTTACTAACTCCTTTTAATGAAAAAAATATCTTCTTTACCAATGATTCACAAGCTTTGTTATCTCCTAAATATACTTCTCCAAACTTATTTTCTTGGTAATTTGTGGAGTAATCTTTACATGGGGAGACATGAAATGAAGCACTGGAATCCAAGACCCAAGAATATGAAGTAGTCTTGCTTGTTGATAGTATTAAGACACCATAATCCTTATCATAAGCCGTGTTGGATTCGTTGTCCCACACTCTTTCGTGTGCTTTCTTGTATTTTATACAATCCTTTTTCACATGATTGGATTTACCACAAAACAAACAATCACCATTTCTCCCTCTAGACTTTGTTATCCTAGATGATTTGGATCTCCTATGATGATTATTTCTGCCTCTATTGTGGCTCCTTCCTTTATTTTTGGTGCTTACAACTATTAAGGCTTCATCGGATGAATTTTTTTTTTTCTTTCTCCTCATGTCTTCGCTGAGAAGACTAGCCACTACATCATAAAAAACCAGCTTGTTCCTATCGGATACCGAAGTGCTAACTGTTGTCACAACTCCATCCCAACTATTGGGTAAAGAACACAACAAGAGAACAACCTTTTTCTCATCATCTTGTACCATGGAAACTAAATTTTCTTGGTTGATTAGAGTGTTGAACTCATTGATGTGGTTTGCGATGATGCCTCCTTCCTTCATCTTCATGAGTTCGTAAAGCTTCTTCATGATGAAGACTTTGTTTGCAGCTGATGCCATTGCATATATGGTTGTGAATTTATCCCAAACCGTTTTGGTTGTTGGGTCAGCTGAAAAGTTGAAGAGAATATTGTTAGATAGTGAGAGAAATATAGTTTATTTTTCTTTCTTGTCAAGAGTTTCTCAATCTTCATCCTTCATCTAAATTGGCTTCTTCAATTTCCCTTCAAGTGCGAGTGAAAGGTCTTGCTTTATTAGCAAGGATTCCATTTGTACTTTCCACAAACTGAAATTCTATCCAGATAATTTCTCTACCTTCACTTCTCCCATGATTCTAGAATTTCAACCACCAAAATCTCAACCAACAATCCTACCTTTCTTTTATACCAATTGTGAAATAATTAGAAGTGCAAATAAAATGAATAAAAAAATACAAAAATCCGAAATCAGAAAAAGAGACAAAACATTGAACACAGATTTATAGTAGCTCACCAATTTGGCCACGTCCACTTTCAACAAGGGAAAATCTCTTATTAATATCTTTTAGTTTTGTTTACACACTACAACAATTGCCTTCAACAATTGAATAAAACTAAATAATATCCAATCAACTTATATGAAGCTTTCGAATAAAAATGAAAGGACATAAAATTGGAGGGACAAACAATATGTGAGCGTTGGGCTTCATACACCCAACCCAACTATGTAAGTACATGCAAATGAAATATATACGAGCACAATTGTTGAGATAGGTATGGGCTTCTAGTAGGGATTCTTTTTATTTTTTCTAATAATAAGTTTTATTGGATGTTATCTTCATGTAGTTCATGAATTCTATCAATCTCAATGGTGTACCTTATTTTTATAATTATTTTACATTATTCTTTTCTCCAAATATTATACTTAATTCTTTCTTTATAAAAGTAAAAATATATAATCTCCATTTTTCACAATTTAATTTTACATAAAGTTTTAGTTTTAATATTAATTTTCAAATATTTTCAATGACATTATATTTTACATTAAAAATTATAATATAGTTATATCATTTGAAATATATTTTATTTGAAATATATTCAATTCTTTAATTTAATTAGAATTTAATATTGTTATATATATTATATGTGTAATAAACAATGTAAAATATTTTTGAAAAAATATGTAAAATAGATTAAGAAAATATATTGTTAACTTATTATTCTTTATATATATATATTGAGAATAGTTTGTTGTCTTTGGCTGAGAGCCAAGGACTGAGGGGTTTCCATTCCGCCAAATTCGCCCGGCCTCATCCCTTATCAGATGTCTTTACGAGATTTGAACCCTGGTGAGCTCAATGAGAACCATTGAACTTCACCAGTCAACCAAATCACAATTGACATTCTATTTTCCTATAAAAGATTATATTTTATACTTTAGATTTATAATGAGCATTGTATTATTTGATTTATATTATATTTTATATGTTCTTGTTTAAAAATTATAATATTTTTTATTTAATATTTATGACTTATTAAAGTTAAATTTGTAAAAATAATAATCTATTTTTATATCTCAACTGATATCTTCAATTTTAAGTATATTTTATTATCTAATATTATCTATTTTATATTAAACATTTTATTTTATATTTTTACAACAATTTTTTATTATATATTTAATATTTGTACATATAACATTAATATTGTAAGTATTAATTAGAACTAGATTCTATATTTAGTGAGAGAAATCATTAATTATTATTGTGAAAAATTCAAAGAATATGACTAAAATAGAATCATAATATGAATCATATATAAAAATATAAATATTAATCATTTATATAAATATTAAACTTTTTAATATATTAAAGAGTGTATTAATTTTTAAAACTTATTTATTATGTATATTTTTGCTTACATAAAATATAAATTTTAATTAAAAAAATATAATCTAATATAAAATTAATTTAATTTAAATATAGAATTAAATTATAAATCATAATTACAAATCACAATGTTATATGTTAAAACATAAAGTATATAATAAAAATTTTGATAACAAAATAAAAACTAAAATGTTTAATATAAAGTAGATAATATAAAACTTACGTTTTTATATTAAATCTAAAGTATAAATTATATACTTCACAAAATTAAAATAGAGTATATAAGTTTAGAAATAAATTTTTAACATATATGCAATTAAATAATTTAGTAAATTTGATATAATATTTTTTAAAATTGTATAAATAGTATTATTATATAAACTATAAAAAAATTAAATTATTTACAATATATATTGATTAATTATAAGATATATAATTTAATATTTAATGTAACAAATAAATTGTAATATAAGAGAAACGTACAAAATAAATTAGACTTTATATTTTAAATTCAATTGTATTAATTTTATTTACATTGAAAAATATACACTCTAATGGTTCTCTACTATAGAAATCTAAGGTCTTCTCTACAAAATAAATGTCATATAAAAATCAAATATCAAAATAAATTTATATCAAATAAAACATTTTTAAAATATTTTTTTATAAAATACATATTTCATATATGATTTCAAAATATCTTCTACGTTTTAACTTTCATTGGCTAGGAATAGGCAGGAAGGTAAGACAATATAAAAATGGTAGAGTTTGTTTGGAGTATAAACAATATGAAAATGATGGAAAAATAGTTGTTTTGAGTACATAGAAATGAAATATATAAAAGCACAAAATGGTTGAGATAGGTATGGGCTTGGATTTTTATTTTATTTTTTAATTTAATAAGTTTTATTTGACGTTATCTTGAGGAATTCTATATTCATGGTGTACCTTATTTTTATAGTTATTTTACAATATTATTTTTTCCAAATATTATATTTAATTCTTTCTTTATAAAAATAAAAATGGATAATCTTCATTTTTCACAATTTGATTTCACATAAAGTTTTATATTTAATATTATTTTTTAAATATTTTAAATTTGTATATGTGAGTTCAGAAGTATATTTTATAATCTAATATTATCTATTTTATATTTTATATCAATTTTTAGTATATATTTTATATTTTTACTTATAACATTAATATTGTAAGAATTAATTATAATTTAATTATGTATTTACATTAAATTAGTTTTTAATTAAATTATATTTTTAATTAAAAATTATTTTATGTTTCATATTTTATATGAACGAATAAAAAAAATATACAATATCAATAAGTAAAATTTATATAGATATATTCTCCACTGTTGATGTGATTTTTAACCATTGACTAATATTCTTCACTGTTGATGTGATTTTTAACCATTGACTAAATTTCAAAAAACGGAAAGCACAACAGATTTTCGCAAAATTTTCAGCATTTGTTCTTCATGATCTGCACATTTTGTTGTCGAAAACCACAAAAAAACTGCAAAAAAAGGCCATGATTTTGCAAATCTGAAAAAAAAGAAAAAAGTTTTGACTTTTTTTTTGGTATTTGGTGCATTCTGTTTGAGCTTAGTTGGCACCATATGTTTTTGGGTCTACATATGATGACAGTGATATGGGACTACCTCGTAGTTCTTGCGGAAGGCACCTAATTACACTACAAATGAGACGTACATACCCTACCCCTTGTGGGATTTAAACTTGTGACCTCTCTTTCAAGAGTACAAGTTCTCCAAACACTAGGCCAACTTCTATAAAGAAATAAACAGAAGGACAAGCAATCAGAAAAGACGTAACAATAACATTAACACAAATATTCATAAAATGGCAAAACGAAACTGAATTTTACAAGCGAACCCACCAAAAAGAACATACACTAAGTCAAGATTAGTATGTGATGTTTAAGCCGGCCTGTCTACAACCATAAACATGCATGCATTTTTCACAAAATATCCCAACCAAAGTAACTGCGTATGTTAAACATATGTCTAACAATCCACACAAAGAACCAAAACGAGTAATCTATCACTAAAAATAGACCAACCGCTAGATCTGATGACTCCTCACAAATTTACCCATAATATTTTTAACATTATTGAAGAGAAATAGAAGACTTGTCCACAATGAAAATCTTACAACGTTCTCATACAGCAAGAAGATTGTTTTCTTACAAACTTGTCCATGCCTAGTCATTGTCTTCGTTTGTTCCATCATCCCTTTCGCTTTTTGGAAGAAGAGAACATCTGCAGAGAGGGCAAGTATTCTGATACTCATCTGCCCATTTGTCTACGCAATCTCTGTGAAATAAATGACTGCAATTGCACAGCTTCCGAACTTCATCATCTTCCTCAAAGGAACCCAAGCAAACAGCACATATAACATCTGGATCGACCAAACAAAACCTCTCTGCAAAATCTCTGAATACAAAAACAGGTAAACTTTCTCTGGATGAAGTGGGAGGAGTGATTTGGGAATAAGAGCTCTGGATTTTGAGGAGGCCAAAGCAGGAAAGAAGCCAACAAATTGCACGGCGGAGATAATCTAAAGCGATTGGAGTAGGAATAACTAGAACCGGCACCATTTTACAAACTTGAAATAACAAAGCAAGAGAAATGCTCTTAATGAGGGAAAGGGGATCAATACACAAACTTCAGTTGAATAATTCCAAAAAGAGCAGGAATATTGAGAGTTCAAATATTATGGTAGTGATCTGCCCATTTATCTAGGCAATCTCAGAAATAAATGACGGCCATCGCACAGCTTTGGAACTGGAAAAAAGGAAAGAAAGAAGTGTGGGACAATGGGAACAAGACGAAAGGGTATCATTTTACAGACTTAGAATGCTGCAATGAATCGGCCCACCACATTAAAAATGAGGATAATGCTGAGTTATTGGCCGTCTGATAGCAATTTACGTTGAATGATTCTAAGCGCTCGAAATATCGTGAGTTTTGTTGGTTGACGTGGACATACAGCTGTACACATTTAATCTCCCCTGTTGTTTCTCATCTACGTCACGTACAGCATTTACTCCAGTTTTATTCTATTTTCTTCCCTCCTTCTTTACAATACTTCTAGTCGGTTATTTCTAGGCTATTCTAGATGTTTCCTGTTAGGTTGAATGTTTTTGAAAAGGGCAAAAAGTTTTCTCTGTTTTTAGAAGAAAAGAGATACAGATTCTCTGTTTTAAGAATAGGAGATGGCACTGTTTTGAAAAGGAGCACAGGTAGCTCTCTGGCAAGGTTCCTATGTAAGCAAGTTTATATTTATGAATGAACAAAGTTAACCATCTTTTATTTTATGTTCTGTGTTTATTTTTTCTGGGCATTATCTGTTCTTGTCCCTGCCTCCATCAAGTTTTCGGCATTTCTGCATTCGAGTTATAATTCATAATTGGTAATTTGTCACTGTCTAGACCGCTTTTTAAGACTGGATTAAAACTCTTTATCTGCAATTTGGGGAAGGCGTTGCCTATTTAATTTCACACAAATATAAATTAATATGTAAGATGACATATTTGTTTTTTGGTAAGTGGTTTTATTAGTGGGAATTTATATTTTCAAAGACTTACTTGGTGGAGAATGTATTAATAATATGATAGTTGGATTAAGTGCTTGGCATAATTCGATTTATTAATTCAATATAATTTATTTTTAAAAACAATTATTAATAAATCAAATTATGACAAACACTTAGTGGAACCATCATTATTAATACATTTTCCACCAACTTTTGACTTTCGGAAATTATAAATACTTTCTAATAAGACTACTTACCAATTTCTTAAAAACAAATATGTCATCTTATATATTAATTTATATTTGTGTGAAATAAAATAAGCAACATCTTTGATATATCTATATATATAATAAAAAAAAATACAAATACATATTATATGAAGTATTGTGTATTTATGTTTACAATTATTAGTATGAATTTGTGAAATATTAAAATTGTTTTGTCTAAACACAAAATGATTTTTATAATAAATATGTTCTTGATAATTTAAAATATATAAAGATATACAACTTTACATCCTAAATCAAATAGATGCGAGATATAATGAACAACTTCTAACACAATTATTAGTCTTTCTCTTGATATTCATTTTGAGGCATCCAATGCTAGAAGTTCAAGTACTTCAAGACAAAATAAAAAAATTTTAAAAAATGGATTACTCACCATTTCATACATATCTTATATCTATTACACATTTTAGATATCAAACTTATTTATTAACACCAAATTATAAGATAAGCTTGATTTTTCCTATGCTTATATTCATACCAACAAATTGATCATATTGGGAGAGCACAATGGATATGATAAATGAAAGTAGAAGAGAAGGAGACATTGTAGGGGTTTGGAATGGGGGATTCAAAGGAATTGAGTCAAAGGATGGAGGCTTTGATGCCGAAAAGGAAGATGGTGTGGATGAGGGTAACTTTGAAGTGATAATCGGTTGCAACTTGGGGGATGCTTTCCTATTTTCCCCGGAATTGATGGATTTATTTTCTTTGTGGCCTTGTGTGTGAAATAAGGAGATTAGATTCCTTGAATTTAGGTTTCTTGGTGACATCATTGTTAGTATCCTAGTCATGGTTATTTCCAAGGACAATAATCTTTCTATTATATTTTGGAGCAAAATGGTTTGGTATTTTGGTCAAACCCTGTCTCACAACCTCTCCTTGTCTTCTTTCAAGAGGTCCTTATCTTGTTATTGGTAAAGGCGACTTGGCTTCCATTTTAGGGTCTTTTTTTCTCTAAGGTGTATATTAAGAGCTAGTCTTGGTTTTCGAGCAATGGGTAGGATCATTTGTTTCTCGTTCTATGGCTTTGAGTAGTTTTGTCTCAAATATGGTTGATTCCATATATGGGTAGTTGTTCCTTGGATACCATGGCTTTGGAGACTTGTCTAAGGGTTTATCCCCTTTCGGTTCGGATTTGGTGGGCTTTTCTACTCATGTCAAGGTGCATCTATGGGAAACTCCTATTGTGTGTGGTGTTTTGACTAGTTTGGAGCTTCATATTGGCCATGTAAGGTGACTTTTATGGTTTTTTTCTTTTAGTCTAGAGCCTTTCTTGTTATCTCTATTCATGGATTGTTTTTTAGAGGTTTTTTAATTTTTAGTATCATTACTAAGTGAGGTATGATAGTTTTTTACTTGTACTACTACATACCTATTTTGCACTTGAGTTTTCTTTGTATATGTAACTAATTGCTTCGATTCAATCAGATACATATACAAAAGAGAAGCTTATTTTGGTGAAGTTTAAGAAGACTCATTTTCTTGATCAATTTTATTTTTTGTTAAGGACCTATTTTATTGTTTCCTAGTCTCTTTTCACAAGTCCCCTATAAAGGTGGAGATTTTTCCTATGGAGGTGAAGAACTTCTTTGTGAGAAGGACTAGTGCATTGTTTCTACATCAGTTGTCTTCATCTTCATCTCCTATCTAGCCAATTGAGGTGATCGATTCTCCTATTGAATTGGATGATGTTTGTATTAGAGAGGTGGTGTGTTTCTGTAAGGGAGCTATTACTTCCCTTGCTTTGGTTATTGATTGGAAGGAGGCTAATATTGGTCTTTCTCTTGTTTTATTTCCTCTCACTCATATTGAGGTAAAGACTTTGGAAGAGAAAGGGAATAATTAAATTTATCTCCAAATGGTTATGGGATCTTGTAAAACATCTTCTCTCTAAGTAGTGGCTTTGTCTAAGTGTTCTTGTAGCTTGGGCCTTTGATTTTTAACCTCCTTTAGGCTACAATTATTTAGCTAATTTTTGGGGGACTACTAGTATGTGTTTTATCTTTAGCAAATTTTCATTTTAAGGTTTTAGATCTCGTCAAAATCTACTTGTATAGGGTTTTTTTGTCCCTTCAAAACCTATTTTACCCTTAATAAAAAACAAATTGATCATCATATTTATAAGAAAATATCAAGTAGACGTAGACCATTTGTTAGGTTTAGGAGGCCAACATTTCATTTTATATTTAGATCACTTGTTCAAAACCATATAACCCTAGAGCTCCCCACTACATTACAGAAACAAACTACAATATTTTTTCCTTCTTTTACTCTCCCTCAAAGGTAATATATAACATTCATCGCCACATTTAAGGCAGTTATGGTTGAAGTAAGTAAGCAATCTATTTATAATTCTAATTAAATAATGCCATGTAATATGTATACTCAAATATATATATTTAGATATATATATTGTGATTATTGGATACAATTTAGCCTTCTATATGCACTCTCATTGGTATCATGTTCTTGGTAAACTACGACAAGGGTTTTCTTGGTGAATATGGCCTTTATATTTTTTTACAAATGCCTCATTATACATCTTCCAATAACTTCTTTATCTCAATATGATACATCATGTAAATTATAAAACCCTAATGAAGTAGACAACTAAGAACATAATAGAAATTACACGTAGACTGTAAAATATTATAATAAAATGTGTTAAAATACTATTTAAAATTAAATACACTTTATTAAAATAGGTCTTTTAAATTTTAAGGGTAAAAATGTATCCTCATTTAATAAGGCATAGTGTAATGAATTTGTTTTAGAATCAAATATGTAAAATATGTATTAACTAGCTAGAATTTATGTCTACTCAAACATGATTTAGTGACCTAGACCAAGTTTATATATGAGCTCTTTTTTTAATAAAAGAAATTCTTCCAAAATTTAGAAATAGCATAAGTGAAATGTAGCTACCAAGATGAACTCCAAAACTATGAAATCTAGCAAAAATATTCTATGAGAGAAAAAAATCAATACATTAGAAATTAAAATACTTGAAATAAAAAAATAAAAAATAAAAAATAAAAAACCTACCCTATTAAATTTATTGCAAGGCTCAAATAAGTAATATTATCTCACAATTGAATGTGGATGCTAAATCTTTGTAGTATAACATTGGATATGATTCATAGTGATTTCAACATGCAGCTACATAATATATATTTAAATTTAATGATGAGTGAGTTGTCTTATTTATAGACTTTTCTATGAAAAATAAATTAGGAAATGGGGATGAGTGTGATGACCTGAGTCAACTTATCTACAAACTATTAATTGTTATTTTGAGACTAAGAAAGGATAACATTAGATTATCTAATTTTAATGATGAATAATTATGGACATCAAGTTTCTATTTGAAGATTGTTTTGATCAAAGAATGAAGCAAAAATTTATAAAATAGGGAATATTCAACTTGTGGGAGAATACGGAGTTTGTAAGTAAACATCAAGTTGACTAATGGATAAAAATCATGTTTCTAAATGAAAATTGAAGAGATAAAAATAGAAAATACAAGTGGATAATTAGTTCGCATTTAGTTTGGTAATATATTATTATCTGAATAAATTTGTAAATAAAAATAAAAATTATCAAATGATAATACAAGCAAGTGAAAAAAGATGAGGGGCCAAAAGGGACCTTCTTATTCACCATTTTTTTTAAATAAAAAAATTTTGACCTTGAATGATACATAAAATTGTATATCTTTTAAAATATATTAAAGTGTACAACTTTTTATCCTAAATAAAATGGGAACAAGATATAATGCACATATTCTAACATAAATAACAATTATTATTTCTATATCATCAAAGTAATGTGATATTCATTTTGAGATATCCAATACTAATAATCAAGGTGCCCACAAGATAAAAAGAAAATGTAATGTTCACTATTCATACACATTTCATATTCATTACACATTTTAGATATCAAAATTTTAATGTATACCAAATTTTGAGTAGCACAACCTCTAGGAAATGTACCTAAATACATGTTCACTCCATATTTTTAATAATCTTGTACTTCTAACAATGTATTATTATTATTGCGTGTTCAAGGCCCATCATGATTTTCACCCTAATTTTGGTCTACATGTACTATATTTTAAATCAGTAATAAGGGTTTTAAGATTAAGGGTTTCAAGTCTTAAGGGTTTAAGGGTTTAAAGATCTGTATTTTAGAAGGGAATAATTTACCCCCACTCCTAGTTACTTACTACCTTATTTCCTAAAATTGGTATTAGATCCTAGTTACTTAAAGGAAGCATAACAACGTAATGGAGATCCGAAGATGTGAGCATATAAGAAAGATAGTCTAGGGTTTGATGGATCCCACTACAACTTGTGGAATAATTGCATGATAGTGCATCTTAGATGTATTGGTGAATATTGTTGGAAGGTTACAAAAGAAAGTTACAATCCTCCTGCAAACCCTACAACTCCACAAGAGATTAGTGATGCAAGGACCAATATTAGGGAAAAGGAAGCAAGGAAGCTTATTTGAGTATTGATTGATGATGAAATGACTAATATCATGGAATTGGAGTTGACTAATGAAATATGGGAGAATTTGGGGACCGTGCATGAACGAGATAAGGAACTAAAGGTTTCCAAGTTGAAGAGTTTGAAAGGTAAGTATGAAATCTTCAAAATGAGTGAAGAAAAAATATTGCCTTGTACATGCTTAAGGTAAATGAGGTTATGAAAGCTATCAAATGTGATGCGGGTATTTTAGATGAAGATGAGATTGTTTCAAAATTACTTAGATCTCTAGCCCCTACCTATAGTCACAAATTTGCATCCATTGAGGAGATTCAAGCAGTAATAGATGTGACAAGAGATAAATTGGTTGGTAAGTTTACTATATTTGAGCTTAGTGAATTGGGTAGACCTTTGCCTAAGGTTGATTTTGCATTCAAGGCTAGTGCACATAGGAAGGACATGCAAAGATTAAATTGGAGTGAAGTATCTTCAAGAAGGATGTCAATTTATGAGAGGAAGATGAAGGAAATGGAAGAAGAAGAAATAGACCTTCAAGAGTTAGAGGTACTAATTGAAAGGAGACTACCTAAAGCCCATCCTAGTAAGTACAAAGGGAAAGAACCTCTTAAATTTTTTACATGTAATAAGATAGGATACTTTTCTTCTATATGTCCAGATAGAATTCTTCAATGGAAGAGAAGACCTATTGTTGTGAAGAAATGCTACTTTTCTTTTAGTGATGATGAAAGAGTTACAAATGATGAGTTTAATGGTGCTGACAATAATGATGATGAGTTCACATTATTTTTTGTCAAAGATGAGGATATTGATTCTGATGATGAGTATATTGATTCTTATGATGAGCATATTGATTCTAATGATGAGCATATTGATCTTACAAATTCTATGCATACTAGTTCTACTAATTGTGTTGTTGAATAAAAATCCATTGTTGCTAAACTTGTTAGAAAGGTTGAATGGGTTATAAACAATGGTTTCTCTCACCATATGACTAGTGACAAGACTAAATTTGTGAGCCTTGAGAAATATGATGGTGGTATGGTAAGATGGGGAGACAACATTGGTGGTATGATCAAAGGTAGAGGTTCTATTTCTTTAGATGGTAAGAATAATGTAGATGATGTGTTATATGGTGAAGGTTTGAAACATAGTCTTTTGAGTGTTGGACATTTGATGATTAAAGGAAAAATAATCTTCTTAGTGTTTCCATCAATGCTAAAGGGGGAGATTTTTTGTAGGTTGCATGTGTTGGTATTGATGTCAATGTGTTTGTTATGTAGTTTTTCTAGAGGAACAGTATGTTCAGAGGTATGCAAAGGGAAGGTTATTGAGGATGAGGAGTTTCGCACCTTAGGGGATGATGTAGAGGTTTTTTACAAGGTTCATGTTAATTCAAAGGTGTTGACATGATGATTTGAGTGACTAATGATGTAATGCCCCCGCTAGGGAACCCAAGAGATATTAACCTATAACATGATATTAAGTTTGTAGGATAAATTTTTTTCTTAAATATTTACAAACAATGATAAATAAATAAGAGGAACTAAAGCATAAGGTCCATAAGAACATAAACATAAAAACATAAATATAATCTCCAAAGGTAGATTACACATCTCAAGGGTTCCTTGACATAGAAACTATGAATACATTTACAATCATGAATTGCATATTACATCATAAGTACAACTGAATGATAAAATACACATACTCATCAACATCCTCTGCACATGTTGCATGGTATGTGATTACAATAAATTAAACGTACAAAAGAGAAATATAATATCAAGAATAGAACTCCAAGAAGATAGGAAAGGAAGTAACTGCAAACAGGATCATCCAGCATTGGAACAAGGATGTTGGAGTCTCAAATGGTAAAAGAATCACTACCATCTAGCCTCATGGAAACCTGTGGTTCCACTCCAACCACATTGAGGAGATAACATCAACTCCCAAATGGATAGCAATACCAAACAATCAGGTAGACTAAGAAAGGATTCTAGAAGCTCCTCTCTCAAGTCACAAATCATAAGTCCAAGGTACACATAATAATCCCAGAGGAAACCACATGTAGGAAACCTAGAATGAAATCAGGGAAGTGTCATCACATGCGTCAACTCTAAGGTCACCTGGTAGCCTCTCTAGACTCCAGACCCTAGTGACTCTATGCAGATCACAAGTCCTCTCATGTACACAAGGAACAACTAATTATGCCAGACTCACCATCACTACTAGATTGGCAAGAATCTTCTCTCATTCCCATCCTTAGCCTATCCTAGCACTCAAGGCATGGGCGAGGTATCATTATCTTATTAATTCATTTTAATCCCCATTTAATTTAATATTATCACTTGATTAAGTAACCTATTAAGGATACCCAGGTAGCCACTTCCTGGCTTCAATGCCTCCAAAGTAAGCCACTTCCCTTCTAACACCTAGATAACCTATCCTAGGTTTAATAATCTCAAATCATGACTCTAAGTCAACATAGTCTCATAATACTCAACAACTGGCTCTAAGAAGTGATAGGAACACATAATACAAAATCCATCATAAAATAAATTTCCATAAAGGTTGGGTTTCATTTGATCAATTTCAATCAAGTATGTAAAGAAAATAAAGATAAACAGTAATTCCTAAAACCACCCCTGGTAACAGTCCTATTGGGTTAAAATACTAAATCCCTTTATACCCCAAATCACATAAGGTAATTAAAAGACAAATAATAGAATTTAATTTAATAAACTAATTTGTAAATTTCATCATGAAATTAATTTATCCAATAATTGCTAATACATTATAATTACATTTAAAAACAATTAAATTCTAACCCTACAAATCAATTTATAACATCCACGAAATAAATTGATCCTGGGCATTAAAATTACTAACCCATTATAATTTTATAGTCTAAAAATATACCAAATTGATTTAAATTTAAAAATAGCAACCCAATAATAATTTACCAAAATTCAACCATTAGCTCCAAAGAAACAATGATTAATTTGCATGAAATGCCCACTAAAATTAATCATGCAAAAATAAAACATAATTTCCTTCCCCAATTAAACATGTAAAAATACAAATTTTCTGCCATTAAAATTATTCACACAACAAAAAAATCGCAGCTAAATATTTAAATAAATCCAGTAATAACACCACATTTATTTTCTTCCAAAATATATAAATATATATTTTTTACAACATTTAAAAAAAAACTTACAAATTTTAGGGTAAAAGTACAATAGTGTGTCACGGTAGAGGACATACTGCGAGGGTCCGGCCGGAACCATGTGGCGCCCATTAGGCCCCAGATGGTGTCTATGTGGCAGGGGGTCCGGTCGGACCCCCAAAAGTCTATAAAAGAAAAAAAGGTGGCCCACGCAGGTCATTTTCATTCAGTGGGTTCCAGCTTGTGAGGAGAACTACAGGGGTGTTCCGGCCAGAAGAGGTAAGTACATTTTTTATTTTTTAATTTGAATTTTTTTTTTAAGTTGTTTTTTTAATTTAGTATTAAATAGTTGTATTTTAATTAAAAATCATTATTTAATAGTTATTTTTTGTTTATTTAATAAAAAATAGTTGTAATTCAAATAGAAATATTTTAATTGAATAGTTTTTCTTGTTTATTTAATTTTTGTTTTTCTAAATTGTAGAAATAAAATATTACAATATAACTAATAATTTTTAGTTCATTTATGCATGTAACATGTATGTTTTTAAATTTCTAACATGTGACTAATATGACCAATTAAGACAAACATAACATGATTAAGATGACCCCTTAAGACCTAATAAGATTAATACCACATAAACAACATAAACAAAAATTTTAGAAATCAATTAAGACTTAGTAAACTCTAACACTAGAAACTAACATAAACAAAAATTTCATCTAAACCAATTAAGATCTAATACCTAACCAATGAAGACCTAACAAGTGACTAATATTTAATCAATTAAGATCTATTAATTAACTGGAGTTAAAATTTAACATGTGACTAATATGAGTAATAACACCTAAATTGATTAATACGACCTAATAAGACTTAATACCTATTTTAATAAAAACTAATAGTCCACCCTTAAGAACTAATAGGACCTATATTTAACATGTATGTTTAAATTTGTAGTTCATGTATGCACGTTTAAATTTGTAACATGTATGTTTCTTAAATTTTTAGTTGATCTATGCATGTAACATGTATGTTTTTTAAATTTCTAACATGTGACTAATATGACCAATTAAGACAGACCTAGCATGATTAATACGACCCCTTAAGACTTAATACAATTAATACCACATAAACAATATAAACAAAAATTCTAGAAACCAATTAAGACCTATTAAACTCTAACACTAGAAACTAACATAAACAAAAATTATAGTGTAAACCAATTAAGACCTAATACCTAACCAATTAAGACCTAACTAGTGACTAATATTTAACCAATTAAGACCTATTAATTGACCAATTAAGACTTAACATGTGATTAATAGGACTAATAATACCTAAATTAATTAAAATTACCTAATAAGACCTAATACCTACTAATAAGACTTAATAGTCCACTCTTAAGAACTAATAGGAACAATACCTACTAATAAAACCTAATAAGACCTAATACCTACTAATAACATGTGACTACTAATTGATTAAAATTACCTAATAAGACCTAATACCTACTAATAACATGTGACTAATACCTGACTAATTAAGACCTATTAATTGACCAATTAAGTGTCATTAATACAACATGTGACGATTAATACGACCTTTAAGACTTAATAGGATTAATACCATATAAACAAAAATTCTAGAAACCAATTAAGACATATTAAACTGTAACACTAAAAACTAACATAAACAAAAATTCTAGTGTAAACCAATTAAGACCTAACTAGTGACTAATATTTAACCAATTAAAACCTATTAGTTGACCAATTAAGACTTAAAACATGTGATTAATATGACTAATAATACCTAAATTGATTAAAATTACCTAATAAGACATAATACCTACTAATAAGCCCTAATAGTCCACCCTTAAGGACTAATAGGACCTATACTTGACCAATTAGGTTGAATATGACCTATTAAGACCTTATAGTCCTACCAATTAAGACCTAACATGTGACTAATACTTGACCAATTAAGACAGGATTAATTGACCAATTAAGTATCATTAAAATACAAGTAACATGTGATGATTAATACAACCCCTTAAGACTTAATATGATTAATATGTTTATTAAATTTGTATATACATGTATATATAGATTTCATTTTTAAACTAGATGATCTTAAATTTGTAATGTATGTATGTTTAAATTTGTAGTTTACATGTATGCATGTTTAAATTTGTAACACCTATGCACGTAACATGTATGTTTCTTAAATTTGTATGTACATGTATGTTTCTTAAATTTGTAACAAATGTATGTTTCTTAAATTCAAGTATGTACATGTGTAGATATCTATATATATTTTCTTGTTTATCTATTACACATGGCATCAGGTAGAGGTTCAGCTGATTCAGGAGAGCCTAGTGTTCAGGGGGCGGATCTCGTAGTGGTAGTGGTACTAATTCTAACTCCTCTCATAGATCAGCCGATATAGCATAGGCTAGAGAGAAGCTATTTGCAGACACTATTTAGAGATTGACACGAGCATTACTTGTTCTTGATCAGACATTAGCTTCACCCACCAGCATTCCCAATAGGGAAAGGGTGAACATTATTAGAGATGAGTTGGTGTGTATGATTGACATAGTTCAATCATACAACCCGTATCAGGACATGAGTATTGATAGATTCTATGCTTCTTTGTCTCGCAGTGTTACTGGCACTGTGAAGTTCAGTGAGATCGATATAGTTGTTTCCACTCCTATGGTGAAGGAGATGTTTCCCCATTATCGAGACCTGAAGAAGGTCAGAGGGTACATGCCTACGAGATGTGAGGATGACTTGGTAGGACCATTTATATATCCTTGTTGGTTGGCTTCTCACCATATGTGGCCCCAGAAGGATGAGTTGCCATTATATTTCTATAAATAATTGTTTGCAAAATTTCATTTGCACCTTGATGTTGATTATACAGATTTCCCTGCTAATGTTGGGCAAGGGAAAGGGAGATTATCTGACAAGTTCAGAGCACCTGATGCCCCTATGCCTGCTAATAAGCGGGCAAGGGTGGGTCCAAACCTTTTGGTCATACCAAAAGGTTTGGAAGTGGCAGGAGCGAGTGTCCCAGATGACACGGTGAGGATGGATGTTTTTTCTCATATAGCGACTATTGCCACACAGGTTCATGAGATATCCTCTGATTGTATGGGGAGATATATGTTATGGTCTCATTCCAGCATTCCTTCACCTGCACAGGATACATCCTCTAGTGCACCTGATTTATATGATATAGTCGGCATACCATCTCCCTTGGAGGTTGTAGCTATATCAGATATAGATCATTTGCGATCTACAAGTGCATTGTTACCCAGTGATCTTCCTTCTTCTTATCAGACCATATAGATGCTCGGTGGGATTTCACTCGGGGAGGTTCCATCATTTTTGAGGTCCTATATCATTTCTCAGCAAACTGCGCCACCGACAGGTCCGCGGCAGATGACTACACCACCACCGACAGCTCCTCCATAGTAGACTGCACCACTGATAGCTTCACAGCAGACTGCACCACTGATAGCTCCTCCGCAGTAGACTACACCACTGATAGCTCATTTGTAGTAGACTGTACCACTGACAGCTCCTCCATAGCAGACTGCACCACTGGCAGGTCCTTAGGTGACTACACCACCATCGACAGGTCCTCCGCAAACAACACCACATATAGCTAATCATCAAACCAGGCAGGCCACTTCATCACGTCCAGGTCGTCAACTTTTTACTACATTGCTTATAGACAACCAGATTGATCCTATAGTTATATCATTAGACTCGTCCAGTTTGAGCACTTTCGGGAGAGCATTAGAGACCACTTTGGTATATTTATAATTAAATTTAATTTTTATTTATTTAAAAAACTTACACATATTTTAAATTTGATTAATATATGTTATATATATGTGTACTCTAGGAGGTTATGTACGATGCTGCACCATATGGAGATTTAGAGACTCCACACGATCCTATTCATCGTGATACATAGGTACATTGAGATGTTTGTTAACAAAATTAATTTTTCTATGATAATACGTATTTAAAATTTATTATACATGTATGTATGTGTGACAAATTTTGTTTATTGTACACAGGCATCAGGAGGAGGTGCGTTGGCATCAGGTCACGGATCAAGACATGGCCCTACTTGAGCGACCATGTTATTTTAGATATTTCATGTGACATTTCATATATACATGCTATAACATTTCATAGATATTTCATTTTATACATGTAGACATTTTATACATGTAGTCATTTTATACATGTAGACATTTTAGACATTTTATACATTTTATAAATGTAGTCATTTTATACATGTAGACATTTTAGACATTTTATACATGTAGATATTTTAGTCATTTCATATATGTACATGGTATATGGTTACATGTATTATTTCTTATTTTATACATTACATGGTATATGGTTGTGTGTTAATTCATATTTTATACATCGCATTACATATTTCAAACGTTACATATTAGATATTTTATACATGTTACATGTTATATGTTTGTGTGCTATTTCATCTTTTAGACTTAGTTTTATACATGTGTTATGTATACATTATGTTAAGGTGATGTAATTAATCAAACCATAATTTTAATTAAGTAATCTAACTAACATAATTAAGTAAATTAACTAATATAATTAAGTAATTTAACTAACATAAATAAGTAATCTAACTAACATAATTAAGTGAATTTGTAACTAAAATAAGTAGGTAACTAACATAATTAAGTAACTAACATCATTAATCAAAGCATACATTTAATTAACTAACTAATTAATCATTTTTCATGTAATTAATTAACTAACATACATACATAAAAATATACAATATATATATACATGTGTTATGTATACATTATGTTAAGGTGATGTAATTAATCAAAGTATACATTTAATTAACTAACTAATTAATCATTTTTCATGCAATTAATTAACTAACATACATACATAAAAACATACAATATATATGTGTGTGTGTGTGTGTGTGTGTGTGTTATGTATACATTATGTTAAGGTGGTGTAATTAATCAAAGCATACATTTAATTAGGTAATCTAACTAACATAATTAAGTAATCATACATTTAATTAACTAACTAATTAATCAAAGCATACAATTAATTAACTAACATACATACATAAAAACATACAATATATATATATATATATATATATATATATATATGAGTTCAAACATGAAAATTCCAACTATAGAGTTCAAATATATGAAAGTACAAGAGCTACAAAAAGAAGTTTATTCTGAAGTTTATAGAGTTCTAAAGCTCGTCATACATATAGTTTAGATCCTCTCTATCTTTTATTATCTCCAAAAGTTTTTCATGTTCTTCAATCGACAACCTCCACTTCTGATTGACATTTTTTCTTTTTGGCAACATCTCGAATTGCAACTTTGTTGCTATAACCAAGTGACCATTGTACACACAAAAGTAGTGCACTTATATGGATCCTTACAATCAAGAACACTAAAAAATGAGGCCTCAAAAATCGATCCATAGCTCTCTATGTATGGAGTTGCAAGATTTAAAATTGCTCTCAGCTAGAGCTATGAAGCTAATGACCTTGCTAGTCAACCACACAATGAGAGATTCAAGGTTGGAGACAAGGGCAAGAATGCCAATATCTCCAATGAAGCCAAATGAAATGCAATGCAAGTAAACTAAGAATGAAGATGCAAGCTAAGCTAAATGATAACAATGCAATGCTTGAAAGGAAATCTAATCTATGAAAGGAAAATGCAAACTATACTATGAAAAGGAAATTGCAAGTGTTACAATCTCTCATAATTAAGCTAGATGAGATTAATCTATTGCATAAAGAAAATCTATACTAAAAATGTCATGATTATGCAACTATGAAAGCAAACTAAATGAAATGCAACTACAATGTCTTCAAAGCTTGAATGCAAGAATGTCTTCAAAGCTCTCCAAATGACCTAGAAAACCTGAAGCATAACATTAGCATGAAACATGAATGGATGTCAAATGAGGAGGAGAGCTCTCCTTTTATAGGGAATGAGGAGAAATGAACCATGGAGATTAAGAGGCAAAAGACTTAATCAAGAGTGGAGCATCAAAGAGGAGCAATCCATGTGCACAAATATCCTCCAATGAGAAAATAAGAGTTGACTTTTGTGTCTATATGAGATAAAAAGTACTTTTCTTCTTTTTATAAAATAAGAATAATGTTTTATTTGTGCAACTTAGGATAAGAGGAAAAGTGGGGGCTTTTTATTTATTAAAAAGGGAGGAAATATTCCTTTTGAATAAATAAAGACTTTAGGATAAAATTGTTAGCCCAAGGAAAATAATCAAAAATGATGAAAAGGATTTGATCAAGGAAATTGATATAATTGATAAAATGTTGATTTTTAAAAATCTTGATTCAAGGATTTGACAAATTGTTGAATGGGGGCCCAAAGTCTAGGCGACCATTTTAGGGTGCATATATTTGCCCCTCTTTGACTAATGTGTGATCGATCTGGGAACACATGTAGTCAAAGAATGAAGTTGCAATGTGAGATCGATTTGGGACCACAAACAACTTAGATGTGAGATCAATTTGGGATCACATCTGGACAAAACATAAACAAATGCCTTTGAATATGAGGTCGATTCGAGATCACATCCAAAGTAGGAGATAAAAATCTCAAATTTGAGCAAAAGCTCACAAAAGATTTATGAATCAAGAGAATCAAGAGAATCAGATATGAGAATCCCATAGAAACTGCCCCCTCAGAATCGAAATCAAAATCAGGTAGAGGAGAACAACAAATCGATAAAGATTAGATCAAATCATAATGAAATCATGATCGAAGATAGAAGATGATAGGATAACCATCGAGTAGTGAAGATATGCCCCAATCTGATTGAGAAAGATATAGGATAAAGATTTAGTCAAACATGAGAAAGGAGTGAATTGAATGAAGATGAATGAAAGACTAGAAGTTTGAAAGACATGAAAAAGAAGAAATGAAGATGCCTCAACAAAGATCGAAGGATCAAGCCTCAAAAGATTTAGCCAACTGCGCAGAAGAGGATGAAAATTTGAAATGTGATTTTGACTATCAAGACTAACTTAGATTTTGATTTCGAGTCCAAAAATGGATCCAAGACGTCAAAATTAGGTAGGGGTGCAATTTTCATGCAATTCTAAGGTATTTGAAAAATTAGGTCAAAAAGTCAAAATGCTATAAAAGAGGTAAAAATGTCATTTTCAAAATCATTTGACTTTTATTGATTTAAGAATTTTGAAAGCTTAGAGAGAGAAAATGGCCCAGCCAGTAGCAGTGCCCATCCATAGACATCGATTTGAGCACGCCCGGTTGCATAACCGGCCTCCACACTATGGTGCCCAGGTATGTTTTCGAGAAAACTCACTTATTGGGTCATTTATGATGATTTAATGCATTTAAACATGTTTTTAAATATTTTTTCAAATTTTCAATTTGTACTTAGGGTGAAAAGTCACACGACACTTTAGAAGTGTCGCGGCCTATGAAAAGTATTGTTGTGTGACACTTCATGGGACAAAATAGTGTCGCACGCACATTGAGTCCAGTGTCACACAACATAGGATGAAATGGCACATGCCACTATGCGAAATGTCACCCGGAAAAATACTGTCACACTGGTATATGACAAAGTGTCGCATGACACTTAGCCAAAAAAAAAATTAGTGTCGCCCAATAGAAAAATTTTACATGTTTAAGTTTTTGAGCAAAAATAATATGAGTCCTGACAATGTTTGATTTTAAAATGCTTTGTACCGATAGTTTACATCCTTCATGATATGGTCTGACATCTGGCTTGGTTTAAATGGCTTGCAGGAGCACTTTCGGGCGCTGTGCATTAGAGCACTACAGGTGACTAGGTTGAGATTCATCCGAGATCTAAATGATCCAGGCGAGTCTGACTTGAAGGTGATGGGCTTCTGATATCTATTACGGATGCCCCACATACGAGCCGATCAAGGGTTGTTGACTGCTCTAGCTGAGAGATGGCATAGTGAGCACAACACCTTCCATTTGCCTACTGGAGAGGCATCCATCACTTTGGAGGACGTCTACCGAATCCTAAGGGTTTCATGCTACGAAGATCCTATAAGTATAATCATGGTTATAGATAGTCATAGTTGTAAAGTTTCCATATGATAGAAACTAACATGATTTGTCTATTGGCACAGGTTTAATATGATCAGGATCCCATAGAGGGTAGACAGGTGATACAGGGGATGTTTCAGGATGTTACCATCCTGGATCGGCACGTTAACTAGGATCGGCTGATGGATGAGTATGGAAGAGACTACCCCGTACCATGCATTATTGCATCTTTGATTGGACAGGCTTTGATTCTGGACAGGAGTCAGAAGGGCTTCCCACTAGGCTGGGGGAGACTATTGGCAGACTTGGTGGCATAGCCATGCAGATCGTATACAGGGATGGGAGGACTTGGGCGTGCGGGGCTATACTCACACAGATATGGGCGTGGGAGCACATAGCTGTAGTGCGCCCACTATTGTAGCCTAGGGAGTGTAGATATCCCTACATTCATAGATATAGCGGTTTCATCTCCCAAGCACATAGCAGAGATGTTGCATACTACCGCAAGGTATTGGACGATCTGACCTCCTTCACATGGAGGCCTTATAGGACAGTAGAGGAATGGTCTGATAGGAGAGAGCTAGACTACATGCTCTGTAGTCGACCATTGGTAGGTTGACATTTAGATATTGTCTAGAGATTTTCTATTACTTGAGTGTGGAGGCAGTTTGGTCAACAGTAGATGGTATCTGTGGAGACCACCACACATGCCAAATTCCAGGATGAGGAGGGACAGGGATGGCTACTGATGCTGGACTACTAGTAAGAAGTACAAGATATGGCTGCCATCAGGAGGGAGCCATGGGAGTACCTACCAGACATGGCAAATGCAGGGATAGATGTAGGATACCATACTGAGAGGCGGAGGGCCCCATTTCTGAGATTTACTATATGAGATGTACAGGCTACCGCACAGGGGGGAGATGGAGGGGAGAGAGCGCTAGAGGGAGTAGAGGGGTCAAGAGTAGGTGGCCATAAATGGCCATAGAGATGGAGGTCAGCTACTCTAGAGAATGAGGCAAGACCAGCTCGCCGACAAGTAGGGGATCAGCAGGATCAGCCTGCAGGAGGAGATGATCTCAGGGCTAGGATAGAGGCCCTTGAGATGGAGATACAGCAATTGAGGATCACCATAGCCATGAGAGAGTAGCAACTCACAGATCAGCAGGCTGAGATTGAGCAATGAGAGAGGCAGCTAGAGGTTGCCTTAGCAGAGAGGTAGAGAGAGGTAGCGCGGGTGGCATACTACCATGGATTGTATATACAGGCAGTCTCCACATATCAGAGAGTGCCTTCCTACTCAGTAGTAGTAGGTAGATCAGATGTAGTACATGTTTCCGCACCAGCTCCTCCACCACCAGGTCCCAAGGATGGTGGCAGCAAGTCCTAGGTTTAGGTTTAGATGTTTTATTCATATCATGAGACATTGATCCAAATTTTGGGATCTCATATTGTACATTGTACTATATCATTCATATATATATATATGAGATTACTAGATTTTTGATATATCTTGTGTATCAGTCTCACTTGTGATGGATGTATCAGTTGATATATTGTCTTGTTATTTTTCTCAAAAATGTATGTGTTAAATGATCATGTATATTCTCTCTCATAGATGTATGTTTAATCCTCATGTGTATGATGCAGTCTTATGTTTCTAAAAATGACATCTCTTAGTATAGAGATATGATGATGTGATTAACCCCTTATGATGACAGGAACAGGATGTGATGAAAAAGACAAGGAGTGAAGACATGATCGAGAAAGGAAAGAAAGGAAATGAGTGCAGTTGACTAATAGGTCCATGAAAGATGAAAAGAAGAGCTCTCTCCATATGCAAGATGCAAAAGTAAACTAACATGACCCTAAAAATGCAAGCTACTATGAAAAGTGGTTGACTTGCAAGGTCACAATGCTAATAGACATCTAATTATCATCATCGAGTGTTATTGGTAGCGTCGTAAGATCATACAATACTCACTAGTATAACTATGGGTATATGAATATGATCTATATCAGATAAAATGTGGGAATCCCACCTAGGCATCAAAGACATGTAGGTCAAGATGACTAGTGCAGTGAGATCACCTAAGTTTGATATGGCAAGATTATGCTTGTATCAAGACACATGAAAGTCAGGATAACTAGAAGCATGCACTCGCATAATAGTCAAGGATAATATCCAGTAGGTCCTCAATGTCAAGTAGGTCAAGCATAAATGCTAATGACAATAAGGACTAACAAAATATACCCACAAGCAGATAAAGAAAGAAAACATGTTCTCATTCCCTTAGTCTTCTAGCTATGCATCATCGAAAACTTCTCAGGGAGAGACCACTCATCAAAGAAATCCTCATAGACAGCACACAAAAATAAATAAAGTCAAACATATCTCAATCGAGTTGATTGTTTAAGTGCGTGTGTGTTGGCCATAGAGTCAAACTCTGAGTATCGCATCTACAAATGAGCAATATCACATCATACTAGACTGTAGGGTAAGACATCTGATAAGTGTTAAGAAACACTCGACGCAAGGGTAGTGTTGAAAAACACTGTCTGGGGTGGCGTTGAAAAACATTTGCTTGTGAAATGCACCTAAAGGACTTATGCTAACAGGTATGCCCCCTAGACAAAGACAAGGCCCAATTCCAGATCAAGTCAAATAAGGTCAAGACATGATGGAGAAAGGTTCAGTGTCAAGGACACATGCTAAAAGACAAGGGTGCAAAGGCCTCAAGTAGTGCCTGTTTCCAGGTTTTTGTTACTTGGAATATTTTTTATTTTTCTCTTTTTTGTGTGTATTTTTGCTACCAGGGCGCCTATTTCCAGGTTTTCACCAAGGCACTTTTTCTTTTTTTTTGTATTTTTTTTTTTTTTGTATTTTTTTTTTATTTTAATTTTTAATTTTTTATTTTTTTATAATTTTTTTTTGTATTTTTTCAGGACTTTATATACTTTTTAGGATTTTTTCAGCATCATATATGAATTTTTTTGGAATTTTTTCAATATCAATAAGATATATACAAAGGATGCCCCCAAACAGAAATAGGCATCAAGGATAGAACTTCTTGAGGTGCAAAACATTGATAGGATCAAGGAGTTGTTCTCCCTCTTCATCAGTTAACAAGTAAGCACCTGTCCCAAAAGCAGCAATGATGACATATGGACCAAGCCAATTAGGTTCAAATTTACCCTTCTATTCTCGATTTTGTTGATTCTTTCGATTCTCACGTAAGACAAGATCTCCCACTTGAAATTCCCTATAGCGGACCTTCTTGTTGAATGCTTTGGACATGCATTTTTTATAGACCCTCATATGACCAAATGATACTTTGCACTTTTCATCTAGAAGTTCTAATTCCTGTAATCTCATGGCACGGTAATCTTCATCTATTACTAGACCTTTGAGAGAGACTCTGAGTGAAGGGACCTCTATCTCTAAAGGTAACACTGCTTCAGCACCATAAGTAAGGGCAAAAGGAGTAGCCCCTGTTGGAGTATGAATACTTGTTCTATAGGCCCATAAAGCCGGATTTATCTGTAAATGCCAATCTCTACCATTCTTATGAACTCTTCTAGGAAGAATCTTTAGAATGGTTTTATTTGAAGCCTATGCTTGCCCATTTCCTTGCAGGAAGTAAATGGAGGACCAATGTTGTTTTATCTCAAACTTTTTGCAGAGATGTTTAAGGTCCTTATTTTTAAACTGACCTCCATTGTCAGTGATGATTTCAGAGGGTAATCCAAATCGACAAATGATATGATTCAAGATGAACAATGAAACCATCTTTCCTAAGGCAATAGAAAGTGGGACAGCTTCTACCTGTTTTGTGAAATAATCAGTAGTTATGATAATGAATTTATGTGCACCTGATGAGTTGGGATGAATTTTCCCAACAAGGTCAAAGGCCCAATGCTGAAATGGCCAATGAGAAATAGAAGGAATAAGCTCCCTACCTAGAGCATGAATCAGTTTTCCATGTTTCTGACACTTTTCACATGATTTGGCAAAAGCTATAGCATCCATTTGCATTGTGGGCCAATAGTACCCCACCCTAAGCAACCTTCGGGCCATGGCCAGACCATTGGAATGTCCTCCACAAATGCCCTCGTGGATGTCAACTAATGCTCGGTCAGACTCATCCTTTTCCAAGCACCTAAGAAGTGTCCCATCTAAACCCCTCCTATATAAATCACTAGAGATAAGGGTATGGTGAGAGGCGTTACAGACAAGGTTTCTTCTTTCTGAGTGGTTAAAGGTTTCGAGAATGGTGCCATCACAAAGGTATGAATAGATAGCACCATAACAGGAAGAGTCATGACCGACCAAGGTACAGATGACATGGCTTTTAGAGGAGTCAAATATGGGATGGTGTAGCTCTTCCACTAGGAATTCAAATCTCGACTCATGTTGTTCCAATTGAAGGAGTGAAGCCAATGTAGCCATAGCATCTGCAGCCTTATTTTATGTTCTAGGGATCTATTAAAATGTTACAAATGTGAAATAGCATCTCAATGAATCAACCATCTTCTTATAAGGCATCAGCTTGTCATCCTTAGTTTGGTATTCTTCATTTACTTGGTTGATAATCAGTTGCGAATCCCCAAAGACATGCAGCTCTATAATTCCCCATTCGATCACCATTTTCAATCCATTAGTTAAGGCTTCATATTCAACAATGTTGTTTGTGCATGGGAACAATAATTTATAGGATTTTGGAATAGTATACCCATGAGGGGAAACAAACAATAGTCTAGCTCCTGATCCATTTTGCATATTTGAACCAACAAATAACATCTTCCAAGTTCTTGTAGTCATGTACATGATGTGCTCATCTAGGAATTCAACTTGCATTGGTGTTTTGTCTTTTATTGGAAAATCAGCTAGTTGATCTGCAATAGCTTGTCCTTTTATGGCTTTACGCTCAACATACGCAATGTCAAATTCTGAAAAAATCATCATCCATTTAGCAAGTCTACCCGTGAGAGCAGCCTTACCAAGAAAGTATTTGAGAGGATCAATTTTAGCTATGAGGTGTATGTATGTGCAAGCATGTAGTGACACAACTTTTGGGAAGCAAACACCACAGCAAGGCAAGATTTTTCAATACTAGTATAATTGACCTCATAGGAGACAAGTGTATGGCTGATGTAGTAAATGGCTCTTTCTTTCCCAGTATCATCAAGTTGAGCCAACAGTGCCCCCACAGAAGATTCTATTGCTGATATATACAAAATCAATGATTTTCTTGGGATAGGAGGCATTGAAATTGGTGGATTAGCCAAGTATTGTTTTATTTGGTCTAGGCTCTTTTGACAATCCTCATTCCAGGTACATGAGACTCCCTTATGCAATATGTTATTGAATGGTTGTGCTCTATCTGCAAGCTCTGAAATGAACCTCCATATAGATTGGAGTCATCCTTGGAGACTTCTCATTTGACTAATGTTCTTAGGAGGCTGCATATCTAATATCACTTGAACCTTTTCAGGATCCACCTCTATTCCTTTGGCTAAAATTATGAATCCCAGAAGTTTACCTGAAGTAACCCCAAATGCACACTTTTTCAGATTCAATCTAAGTTGAAACTTTTCCATGCGATCTAGAATTACTTCCAAATCTTTGAGGTGTGTATCCCTTTTCTTAGATTTAGCCAAGGTATCATCCACATAATCTTCCATATTTTTATGCATCATGTCATGAAAGATTGTTATCATAGCTCTTTGATATGTACCTCTTGCATTTTTCAATCCAAATGGCATGACGTTCCAACAATAGGTTCCCCATGCACATGTGAAGGCTGTCTTTTCTTGATCTTTAGGAGCTATTTTTATTTGGTTATATCTAGAGAAACCATCCATTAAAGAGTATATTTCATAGCCCACAGTCATATCCACTATCATATCTATATTAGGGAGTGGAAAGTCATCCTTTGGGCAAGCTTTGTTAAGGTCTCTGAAGTCTGTGCATACACGAATGGACCCATCATGTTTTGAAATTGGAACAATATTGGAGATCCATTCGGCATAGTCAATAGCTCTAATAAATCCTGCTCCTAAGAGCTTTTCTAATTCAGCCTTAACAAGGAGAGCTATTTGAGGATGCATTTTCCTCCACTTTTGTTTTACTGGTTTAATTCTTGGATCTATAGATAGATGATGCGTAATAAGATTAGTGTCAAGCCCTGGCATATCTGAATATGTCCAAGCAAAATTGATTTTCTTTTTCTTCTTCTGATAGAAATTGAGCTAGATGAATCATTTCTAGAGCCTCCTTCATATTCAGATTCACTGGCTGTGTAGGCTCAATTAGAACTAACGATTTGTCCTAAAAATAACTCGGCAAGTTATTAAGTACCCCATCCTTAGGCACCTCAAAGAGGTTTTCACCTTCGGATATGTCTTTTGTTTTTACTATTTTGGGTTCTGACACCGCCACAAAGTGGTTTTCACCATCAGAACCATCTCTTTTCTTTTTCTTTTCTTTTATTTTATGACTGAGATACTTAATATCAGGCTCTGTCATACTTGTTGTAGGCTCACTGGTGGAAGAGACTACAGGTTCAAGAGTGTTTAAATAGCAAGCTATCTCGTAGTCATTATGGAAAGTAAGGAGCTGAGGCTCTTGATAAAGCTGTGACAAGTCAATCAGATCGTGGTGGACAAGGGGGAGGTCAACGACTGGTTCAATATTATTGATATGGTAGGTATTATCTCTGGTGATCATATAGTTAGGATTCATCAAGTCTCCCTCTAAGGTACCTGAATTAGGGTTTGTCTCCCCAAACGAAGTATCGTCCACTAAGGCAATTCGTGGAATCCAATCTTCTAGCCCTATACTAGACTCGTTACCTACCTCAGGTTGGGACTCAAATGTGTGGACAACAGCAATGTCCAAATCAAGAGTAGAACAATTCGAGAGGGTCTCCCACTCATACTCATGCCAGTTTGTGTTAGAATCCCTGTTGGGATGTTTGCACCAACCATATTTTTTAGGCCTTGAGGTAGAGGCACCTGGGTCACCGAGGGTGAAACCTTCTTGGATATCATTTTGAGATTGAGTAGATTCTTCACCATGAGTTGTAATAGAGGATTGTTCCTGTTCAAAACTTATTGGATCAATTACAGAAGCATCTAGGTCACCCCAAAGGAGATTAGTGGAAGGGATCCAATCTTCACACTCATCTTGCTGGTTTTAAAAATTCAGCACATAATTAGACTCATCGTCACTATCTGTCATAGCTAGGATAGGAGAAAATTTTTCATTTTTGCTTTCAAAACCTAGGCCCACTATTGTTTTAATTCTCCAACCAAAGAGAGAATGATCAAGAGGTTCCACTTTAGCATCTAACCTATGATTAAGAGTTCCATGACTTGGGTAGCCCATGTTTTTAACCAGAGTATATCCTCTCCCATAGGTCTTAGGAGAAGGTGCAAAATTCTACTTATGTTGGTATTTTTCTTCTTTCTAAATTCAATCTCTGACGGCTACTTCCTCTTTCTCTTCTTGAATAGGCACTGAGGACTCTACAAATTTCCCAAACAAAGTCATGATGGAGGATGAAGGTTTCCTCTTGAGTGAAGGTTTTCCATAAGACCTAGGTGAGATTGGCATTTTTATGAAGGAATCCATTTTGTAATCCCCCATGCCAAGGTCAACGGACTTCAATTTATTCTTACACTGCTCAAGAGCAGCATCAAAATTGTCAGCTTCTGTATTTAAGGGAACATGTGAACCAGCTGAAATTGCATTGATAGATAATGTGCTATCCCCTGGTATGCAAACTTCAACACCATTGTAAGGGAATTTAACACATTGATGGTAGGTAGATGGCACCGCTTGCATGTCATGAATCCATGGTCTACCTAACAAAATATTGTATGCCAAAGGTTCGACATCAACAATTTGAACAAAATGTCCTTTTCCATAGGACCAATTCTGACAGGAAGAACGACCAATCCTTTAGAGCTTCGCTCTGCTTCATCATAGGCCTTGATGGTGATCTTCTTCCTAGTGTCAACAATTTGCTTGAAATATCCCAAGGCTTTCAGTAGACTTAAAGAGAAAATATTAAGCCCGGCACCCCCATCTATCAAAATGCACCTGACACGGGTTTTATGGATCATGACTTCAATATGGAAGGCCAAGTTATGGGGGTGACTTAGTGCTTTGTCATCTTCTTCAAAAAATGTAAGGTAATGAGGGCTAGCAAGGTGACTAACCATGTCTTGGAATTGGTCAACATCTATGTCATTAGGGACACTGGCTACTCACAAGGCATCCTCAAGTACACACCTGTGTTTAGGAGACAAATCAAGGAGCTCAAAAATAGAAATCTGTGCTGGCGTTCTCTATAACTGATTGACGAGGTTATAACTTACATCCAGACCAACAGTAGACTTAGGAGGAACACTCTTTGACACTGGTTGTTTTGACTTGCTAGAATTAGGACCTCGAATGACAACAGGACCTTGGGACTGACTCCTAGTGAGAGCATTAAGAGGTTGAGAAATCCTTGAGAATGAGGGCCTCTAAGCACCACAATGGGTCCTTCATCAAAAATGGGGGATGAGTTTCCTTTTTAACCATAGGGATCTCTCCCAATGATCACATTGACATCATTGTCCACATATTCAAGCATATTAATGACATTTTCAGCGGTTGTATAAGTGTAGTTGATAGTGGCCTTGCCATTCTTACTCTTAGAGTTCTCTCCTTTTTCATATTTGGGCAAGGGTTCTTTAAAAGCTTTGTGGTCAACGTTTGTGGTCAACCCATCAACTTGTAATCTTCCACTTTCAATAAGATCTTGGACAAGATGCTTAAGTCTAAAACAATTTTCTATATCGTGTCCAATTCCATTGTGAAAGACACAAAAAGCCTTCTCATTCCACCAATGAGAGTTAGGATCTGGTATGTGGTGCTTGGAAAGATCCTGAGGTTGTGCCAAACTATGAGCAATTAACGTCTTGAAAATTTCTACATATGAGTCCCCAAGCTTGGTAAATTGTCTCTTTTTTGTTTTAGGTCTCCCTTGATACTTGGGTTTAATCTCTTATTGTTCTGAAGATGTTTGTAGCTTCATGGCTTGGATTGCGTTAGAGAAATTAAGAACTCTTTCATTCTTAGGTTGTGATGAGTCAACAACCCCATCATTAACCACTTGCTTATTCTTATTCCAATAAGAGTTCTTTTTGTTCTTATTACCATTATGATTATTGTTTTGGCCATTGTTGTTATTAGTTGTTCTGGCCAAAATGCCTTGTTCTTTTAGGACATCTTCTATATGACATGCAGTCTCTACCATGGTATCAAAAGAGCTAAAAACCATTTTCCTCACTTCATACCTTAGCTCTGGTATTAAATTGTTCATAATTATGTCTATTCTTTCTTCCTCAGGAATCATTCTAGCATACTTCGAGCACAGCCGTCTCCATCTTTGCAAGAAGGTGACAAAAGGTTCTCCTTGATTTTGTTTGAGTTTGCACAAATCAAGCATTATGACTAACCTTGATAGATTGTAAGAAAAATGTTGGACAAATCTTTGAACAAGTTCTTTAAACCTCTTCATTGGAGGAGTAAGGTTGGTGAACCACTCCATAGCTTAACCTTTTAGGCTCCTTGGGAATAATCTCATTAAATAGGAGTCTTCATGATGAAAAGCAAAGCTCATTGTGTAAAATTGTCTAACATGGTCATGAGGCTCACCAATACCATCATATTTGTCATAAGTTGGGAACTCAACCTTCTTAGGAAATTCAATCATCACCACACTTTTGTCTATAGGGTTGGGACATATGGAGTCTAAATTGAATGTACTCTTAGGAGCTCTCATTTTCTCTATGTCCCTTTGCATTTGCATGATCACTTCCTTGGTTGAAGGATTTTGTTTCTTAATCTTTTGGTGCACATCAAAATCATATGGGACCTTAGCAGCTTTGTTGATGAGACTTTCTAGGAACTGATCCTTGTTTTGCTCACCATATCTTTCTACATATGCTTGAAAAGATAGTTCTTGCTGCATAGTCATAAAATCCATATGATCAAAGTTGGCATAACTTCCTCCATGTTGAGAGCCATGATGAGCTCATTGGGAGGGTTGTCTTGAATATCTAGGAGGTGATTTTCTCCTATGATGGTTATGTTGAGAAGTCCTTCTTCCTCTAGGACTAGGTGATCTCGAAGGAGTCCTTGACCTTCTCCTGGTCCTTGGACTTGCTGAGGGAGTAGATGGTGGAGAGTTGGTTCCACTGTGGGTACCCCTATTTTTGAATTGATTATGAAGTTGTTGTGCTAGGAGCCTATCTTGTTCTTCTTGTGCGGCTCTTCTCCTTATGTCTAGCAAAGCTCATTCCTCATCCTCCAATTGTTTGAACCTTTCTTTCTTAGCAGCTTGTTCATCTAAGAAAGCTTGTTTTTCTCTTTCAATCCTCTTTAACCTATCACTTGTATATTGTGAGGCATCTCTAAGAGGAGAAGACTTTCTTGAATGTCTGAATATATTAGCTGCATTGATGTGAGCATCACCTGACTCATTGTTTTGGTTATCGGGTTTTGACCGTGCATCCGGGTGAGCTTTCCTATAGTGTTTCTCTGCTCATTGGTGAGCATCCAAATACCTGTCATTGATAGGAGGTGATCCAGGTGGACTATCAAAAGAAGACCCAGTAGACATTGTGTCACCCCTATGTCGTTGGAAAATGTCATTAAGAGTTTGATTCATTGCTTCCCTTTGTTCTCTTGTGAAAGTATAACTCATATCCATATTCAATGAAAGTGGTGCCATAGAGGTACTCACTTCGTTAGAATTACTCTTTGGATTGAAATAGACCTCAGACTCACTCTTTGGGGATTGGCCAAAAATAGGTTCCTTTCCCTTTCGTTGTTGACGAGTCTTAACTAAGGGTAATTGATTGAAGACAACCGGGGGTTGCTTCCCTTGATTTACTTGGTACCGAGTTGTAACTGACATGAAAGAAAAAGATTCTTAATGATAAGGTGACCTCACAAAGTGTCAACACCAAACTAGGATAATTGAAGTTCTCTAATGTCAAAAAGAGATGGAAAGATAGAAATAAAAGGGGCTTTACCAACACTGTCAAAGAGGTGCCCAAATCAAAGGATGAATATCTTTTCACTTTTGAATCAAGAGGTTGGACTAGGCCAAAATATAATTGAATTTGAGATTTGGTGAAAATGATTTGGACAAAAGGAGCACTAAAATTCTCCAAGAATGTAGCTAACAATTCTAGAGATGTTCTTTCTCAACAGGAATAGTCTTCTAACTTGGCAATCCTTCCCAAGGTGACGCTGTAAATCAACTAATACTAACCCTAGAGGGCTAAAACTAGAAACTCAAGGTCAAAATAGGCTTGCAGTGGCAAGATAAGTAACCTTCCTAAAGACCCAACCAACTAAAAGCAAGTGAAACTAGGTATATAGTAGCAAAATCTCAAGCGATAGTCTCCAGGCAAATAGTGTGCCACTTCACGTAATGTCACACGACACAGTCCAGGTAGACAGAGTGACAATTTCTAGGTAAGAGAGGTGACAGTGTTTCTGGGGTGGACTGGCAGATGACAGTTCTCAGAATAGGGGGCGACAGTCTTTCAGTGTTGCATGACTCCTTGACCAGTGAGTGTCAAAATCTCAATTTTAAGGCTTGTTCATTCAAAATTTTTAGTCTAAGGGTTGATTTTTTTATTCCAATCACAATGATAGCATTAATTCGATAGGTTTGCAAATAGTATGGGATCAAAGGTGTCTCCAAGCACTTAGAACAAGGGCAAAAGTAGCCTTGCCAAGAAAAACAATTGTGATATCGAAAATGGAAAAAAAACACCCTATGAATGCTACCGATTGTTTGAATGTTGAGACTGTTTACACTGGTATAGCACAATCGAAACCACTTCAAGCAATATCTATCCTAAAAGGTCAAGGCTCAGTACTTAACAACTTGACCCACACTTGATGCTCCCTTGCCTCACACAAAGTGGTTGCCCACAATAGATATTGGCTTTGTCATGGAACTGCCAAAGACACAACCAAAGGAACACAGATGGTGGGTAATCTTGGGGTGATCCGGGTTATTCCACTTGGATCAATCCTTCCACCAAGAAGCTAAGTGGAAAAATAGGATGGCCTCTATCTATGGTTCTTAGTAAGGGCTTTCATTCATAGTACCCCTCTTGCTCCTCCTAAAGGACTAAGACCTTGCGGCCTCAAGAGTACCTTAAGCATTCTTGCTCAACATTTTCCTCATGGTCACAATCCCACAAGTACTCACATCAAGTGAAGACAAGCACTACATCTACCAAGGTTTTGTGTCCTCGATAGCCTTGAGATTATAGTGGGTTGGAATAGCTTGGTATTAGCTTGTCCCCACTTGGGTCGTTCCTCTTGATTGCTCAAGAGTAGGCCTGCTAAAGGATTCTAACAATCTAAACAAAAATGATTCAACTTATGAGATTCAAGGATTTTGTTTCCCCACAAGGGTGAAGAGCATACTCCCCTTATCCCAAAGCTTTCTCCCAAACACACCAAGAAAAGTTCAATTACCCTCTTGCTTCCAAAATCCTAAGATGGGTCAAGATTTTTTGGTTCACCACAAGGGTGAAGAGCATACTTCTCCTACCACCTCAAAATTCCTTCCACAAGATATTAAGTGCCTATGAAATGAAACAACTAGTATATGCCACACTCAATCAATAAAGAAAGCAATTAAACAAGCACTTGATTTGTTTTCCTATGCTTTGGGCAGCCCTACAAAAACTGTTAGTAGCCCTTTTGGCATGCAATGCATCAATTTTTTTCAAGCAAGACTACCTACAAAGCAACTTGTTAGCTTCACAATGGTTAGAACAATCCTAAAATCCAATTAGCTCCAAGTAATCCACTATCAAAAAGTATTTAAAACACTAAAGGTGGATCACTTAACCCTTCAAGTGAATGTGAAGCGAGTCCAAAATTGGAACATTTAACTCTTCAAGTGCATGTGAAGTGAGTCCAAAAGTAGAACATTTAACTCTTCAAGTGAATGTGAAGTGAGTCCAAAAGTGGAACATTTAACTCTTCAAGTGAATGTGAAGTGAGTCCAAAAGTGGAACATTTAACTCTTTTAGTGAATGTGAAGTGAGTCCACAAGGTGGAACATTTAACTCCTCACACAAACTCAAAGTGAGTCTAAAAGTGGAACATTTAACTCCTCACACAAACTCAAAGTGAGTCCAAAAGTGGAACATTTAACTCCTCACACAAACTCAAAGTGAGTCCAAAAGTGGAACATTTAACTCCTCACACAAACTCAAAGTGAGTCCAAAAGTGGAACATTTAACTCCTCACACAAACTCAAAGTGATTCCACACCTTAGAAAACTAATGAGATCAAGAAAGCATAAGAGGGAGAACTTTTTGGAACATTTAACACTCTTTTCAAGTAGACCCCTCCCACATGTATGAATGCTAACCTTGCACCCAAAGGGAAAATAACGAGGGGTGATTAGAAATAAGAAAGTCCAACACCCAATTTAGCTAACAAGCTCAATCAAAAGTAATCTAAAGTTGCTTATCAACACTACCCACAAATGAAAAAGGGGTTGAATCAATGGAATATTTAACTTTCCAAGAAAACATAGGGTGAGTCCAAAAAGTGGAACATTTAACCCCCTATGCAAACAAGGAATGAATCCATGCCCTCAATCACTCAAATGAGATGTTTGATATTGGAAACCAAAGAGCATTCACAAACTATCAAAAGCAAATCTATGTTCTTTTATTAACCCAAAAGAGATGTGCCTATGAAAGCAAGTAAACCAACTAAAATTTGGAAATGCAATCTATTTAGCTACAGCAAATCAAACTAACAAACAAATCAATCTAAACTCGGCTAAAAGGGTCTAAAAAACTCACTGTTAGGTACAGGTGATAGTACAGTCACCAGAACTATCATGCACCACTTCTCTGTATACTGGTGTGACAATTCTTCCCAAGGTGACAGACTTCAAAACCTGCAGGTGACAGAACACAGCAAATAGGGTGATAGTTTCTGCCAAAAAGAGCGACACTATTAACCGAAAAAGTGTCGTGCTATCATATAGCAGACCATCATATGACACTGGTGAAAAGTTTCACATGACACTCTGAGACAGAAAAACTAGAGATCAAAAACAGCGCCAAAATTTGATGAAAAATTAGCGAAAATTAACGAAAATGCAGAAAATGAAGGGACAAAGCTAATGTCTTGCCCCACGGTGGGTGCCAGAAATGTACACACAAAAGTAGTGCACTTCTATGGATCCTTACAATCAAGAACACTCAAAAATGAGGCCTCAAAAATTGATCCATAGCTCTCTATGTATGGAGTTGCAAGATTTAAAATTGCTCTTAGCTAGAGCTATGAAGCTAATGACCTTGCTAGTCAACCACACAATGAGAGATTCAAAGTTGGAGACAAGGGCAAGAATGCCAATATCTCCAATGAATCCAAATGAAATGCAATGCAAGTAAACTAAGAATGAAGATGCAAGCTAAGCTAAATGATAACAATGCAATGCTTGAAAGGAAATCTAATCTATGAAAGGAAAATGAAAACTATACTATGAAAAGGAAATTGCAAGTGTTACAATCTCTCATAATTAAGCTAGATGAGATTAATCTATTGCATAAAGGAAATCTATACTAAGAATGCCATGATTATGCAACTATGAAAGCAAACTAAATGAAATACAACAACAATGTCTTCAAAGCTTGAATGCAAGAATGTCTTCAAAGAGCTCCAAATGACCTAGAAAACCTATAGCATAACATTAGCATGAAACATGAATGGATGCCAAATGAAGAGGAGAGCTCTCCTTTTATAGGGAATGAGGAGAAATGGACCATGGAGATTAAGAGGCAAAAGACTTAATCAACAATGGAGCATCAAAGAGGAGCAATCCATGTGCACAAATATCCTCCAATGAGAAAATAAGAGTTGACTTTTGTGTCCATATGAGACAAAAAGTATTTTTTTTCTTTTTATAAAATAAGAATAATGCTTTATTTGTGCAACTTAGGATAAGAGGAAAAGTGGGGGCTTTTTATTTATTAAAAGGGGAGGAAATATTCCTTTTGAATAAATAAAGACTTTAGGATAAAATGGTTAGCCCAAGGAAAATAATAAAAAATGATGAAAAAGATTTGATCAAGGAAATTGATATAATTGATAAAATGTTGATTTTTGAAAATCTTGATTCAGGGATTTGACAAATTGCTGAATGGGGGCCTAAAGTCTAGGCGACCATTTTAGGGTGCATACAACTGTAATGTAGAAATTTTTGGCCAAACTGGTATTCAATAAATTGAACACCATTTCTGTCGACCTTTATTTGCTGATAATAGGTTCTTTCAATAACAACTGAACCAATTGGATATTTATGTCCATCACCATCTACAGTTTGTTCTGTCAACTTGTATTTTTCTTTCATGCATCTTAGTATATAATAATCTACATTTTCTATATTGTCAGGATCCGCAACTACAGCAAAAATATCACCTAGATGCAAATATATTTTATTAAAATTGAACATCACTTATACGATAAATTAAAATTAAATAAAATAACATGTATGTGCACATACCTATAACAACTAAATCAGAAACACACTCATAATCAGCTGAATATATAGGATCATGAATGTTTATGTCAATGTCATCATCTTCATAAGGAGGCATTTTGATTAACTCCTTCATATCCCATCGTGAAACATATCCATTTGCAATAGTCTCACATTGACTCAATGGATTGTCCTCAATGCAGTGAGCACAAAAACATGATTTTTCTCTTACTTGAATCAAAAGAGGCTTCTGTTGTCCTATAGTGATCAATTGATGTAAACTTCTAATACCAACAATTGCTTGATAATTGTAAGGATTACATCGGTCTATATCTGTTACAAATATGAAATGAAAGTTGCACATGTTTAGATCAACAATTATAAAAAGATAAACATAAACATGAAATCAAATTTTAATTTAAAATTTTACAACAAAATATAAATTACCTTTCACTTCCCAAAAATAATGTTTGTTGTATATGGTGTCCCGAGGAGCAAAATGACTTTCACACCATTCAACAATTTTCTTTGAATTCTCTATCATGTTACCTATACATTTCTGAATTATTAGTTTAAAAAAAATGGAGATCTAAGCTAAAATTATATTATTTGAAATTTATATATACATATATATATTTAACTATTGAGCACCATTTGTACCTGCAAGTTCATGTTGGAAAAGTGTACACTTGACACATGCTCCTTCTCTATCATGCTCTCCTTTTACATGTCCACTTTCAAAGAAGTTCCACAAAAACTTAACATTGTGTCTAGCATGTTGCATGGCTAGCCAATTAAAAGCTTTTGCAAATTTAAATTGTCCTGAAAAATTAAGTTGTACATACATACATACATACATGTCATCTTTTAATAATTTAACAAATAATTAAAAGACAATAAAAATAAATTGAAGTATCTATACATGTATACCTGCACAACCATCAGACCAAATCCAGTGTTGTGAGACATTTATCCCACGATTTGCAATATCTTCAAAAACCATTGCAAAACAATGAGCCACATAGCTTCTATCATGAACCTTATCATCACTGATATAGAAATGAACCTCCTTGATGATAATGTGTTCATTTGGATCGGGACTTTCTACCCCATCCAAATTATATTGTGCATGTCTATAGGTCACTTGCACAAATATTGCAACCTGATCAGAATTATAATATTGAGCTTGAAGCTCTTTTTGAGGAGAAAATGTATAGTTCTCGGAGAAATCTACAATTGAAAGAATACAACTAGGTGGAAAACAATCTTTGGAATCATGAAACTGTTTAGCTTGCCATCGTGCACCATGACAATGCTGGATATGTGGATAAACTAGAGTACAAAATCTGGTCATAAACTCAAGGTAGGGCAATTCACTCCTTCAATACAATTTTTTTGGATTCATCTCCGCTCTTTGTTTGATATGTCTCATATTCAAATCTTTTCCACAAAACCGGTGTTGAAACATTAATATTCTCAATTTGCCATGGAAATTTATGCAAATCTCCACAATCACTACCTGCATTCTTTATACACTGTACTTTGAACTCATCTAAATCTTCTAATTTATCACATAAAATAGACTTCACAAATTGTGTCGTACTTCTAGGGATGACCATATTTGAATCAAGAACTACCATAACTTTTTTATATGATTGCAAATATAGATGAAACTCAACATGATTTCAACAACAACAAGTTTCACAAACCTTATTTATGCGTACAAAGCAAGGGCGCAACCTCTCAAACATTCTTTGACATATTTTCACATTTGAAAATTCTTTCTTGAATGCTTCAAATAATTCACTTTGTGTTGTATCTATAAAATGTTTTGGATGTGCAGTTTTCATACCAGTCTCTTCATCTTTCATCTATATTATATCCCTTCTATTAGAAGAAACATGAGAGTGAGCGGTCCAATATTCAATGACCTATTTTTTTGCATGTTCAGAAATTCTATCTTTTCGAGGAAGCCTACAAATATTTACCCAATTGTTTTCAATATTTTCATCTAACATATTTCTCTTCCTGATATATCTTTGAATAGTTCTTGTAGATACATTCAGTATATCAAAAATTGCATGCACTTGTTTTCTCTGTGTCAACCTCCTACTAGATAAAGTAGTCATAATTTCTCTACGCGCAGCACTTAAATCAGCTCCTCGACTTGAGTTATTAATGTTGTTCAATGCATCTTGAAAATTTTGAACTATTGTTCGATTTACATTTTCTCCTAAGTTTTTCTTGTTGTCAACACCCAACAACTCCAAAACAAGAGTCATTTGTTTTTTCCTGAATAACCTAACAAATAATTGAGCTCTTGCAACCATACTTTTATTTTCAAAATATTCATCCCAATGTTTTTTGCAATGAGTTTTAATTGTACTTTCAGATAACATTTCCTCAAATGGAATTTGACTAAAAAATGAATCCTCATTCATCTCCATCAAATTGCCCATGCCAAAAGATCTATTTTCAGCTCTAGAACTACCAATTTGTTCCCCTGCTTGAATTGCATCTTCCTAAATATCAATAGGTTCTTCCTGAACTTCAACAGGTTGATCTTGATTATGTTTTGTCTGATATTTTTTGTCATCCTTTGTTCGATCATATTTTCTTAATTTATTCCTTTTATTCCCCATTGTAAAAACTATTCAGATTAAAAAATATAAAAGAATCACTTAACTGAAAAAATGCACACATTTCTATAAAAGCTTACGCTCATAAGCAAACAAAATATTACATATTTATCATCCACAAAATCATAACAATCTAATCTTGCAAAATTTCTCAAGGACAATAAAAAAAATATAATTACTCCAAAATCATCAACCTATCTTGGAAACACAATGAAGACAATATTTTCCACAGAATAATTGCAAAAAAAAAATTCAAACCCTACCTTAAATCACCACTCGACAGAAATTGTGCAAAGAACAATCCAACAACCCTGAAATTTCTCAAAGCTTTCACAATCCTCGAATTCAATCTTAGAGCCAAAATCTATAAACCTGTATATCGAATACTAGCCAAAATTTTCTTAATAAAGTAAACCGAATAAAGTTTCCAATACATGCAACACTACAAATAGGTAAACTGCCCTGTGAAAAATAGAAAAAGAATCAGTTAACTTGAAAACACTAAATCAAAACTTCACATGCAATACCAAAAAATAAAATTAAAATAATTAATAAATTCAAAAAACTATTAAAAATCACTTAATTCAAGATAAAAATCACTTAACTCTTACAAATAAAATTAAAATAATCTATAAATTTTATAAAACTATTAAAAATCTTTTAAAAAGATGATTTTCTTTAAAAAATCGGGTGAATTGTGAAAATTTGGATTTTAGGGGCTGGCCATGCATGGGACTGTGTTTGGTTGCCTAATGGGTCCAGCCGAAGGGGGTCTGACCAGACCCATGTGGAATCCTATTTGGCAACCAAGTCAGCAAAAAAGGGTTGCTCTCTCAAGTTCTCCCTTTTGGACCTGAAATCTCAGTCAAAATTTACCTTTCTGTAAAATCTAAAAAAACCCTTTTGTAGAGCTCGTAGTCAAGATTATGGTCATGTAATTTTTTTCACGTTTTGATTTCATATAATATATCATAAGCTGAAAATACTTGAAGTACATATTTTAACATTTAAGAACACGCTCATTTGAAAAATATTAAAAATAACAAATCATGTCAGAAAAATGAAAACTTTATATTTAACACTAGAGGAGAGAGTCTTCTTCAAGAATATGTAATTTTATTTTTTAATGGTGTAGATTTGATAGGAAAAATTTTACACGAACTAAAAACTGTTGATTTCAGGTAACACCGACTTTGGATAGTTATAACAGACAAAATATATAATGAAATCCAATCTTTGTTTTTTTATACATTAGCTATACCTATCATCTAAAACATAATATGGAATTAGAGGAAAAAAATATTATTTGCATATAGTTTTTTAATGCGAACTAGACCCTAGATTTTCAGCATATTTCAACAATAAAAAAATGGACTTCAAAAATTAAAAAATTATGTCAATTTTGGTTCAAATTTAAAAAAAAAAATTATAAGTGTAAACTTCATCAAATTTTACACATTTCATTAGTTTACATCATCTTCAAATTCTAAACACAAATACCACTTTTATGTCATTAAAGTTGAACAATTTGAATGTTGTCATCCTTTTCCTTTATAAAAGTGTGACACAGGTTTGTACTTTTACCCTTTAAATATAAAATAAAACCTTTTGTTTTTTTTAATAAAACCAAGCCTGAGTGTTTGGGGAAGGTCCCACAATCCTCACTCCCTGGTATTGTGCATGCCATTCCAGGGGCCTTTCGTTCTAGTACCCTAAGGTAATATGTATGTGAATAGTGGTAATTTGGAATCACCACTATTTGTGTAAGTGCATGGGGAAAATGTAAGATTCACTCCTAAATCCAAATTTCCAAAGGAGAGATCCAATTTGATCAACCAAGAGGTTAATACACAATTGAATCAATCTATGAAGAATATGAAAAAGAGAGAAACCCTATACTTTTGTATGGTTGGATTAAGCTTGAAATCTGAAATAATTGAAGTGCAAATACTAACCTTGAATTAGGGCAGATCTGGAAAATGCTGAATTATGGCTTTTGTATGAACTTTTTGAAGATTTCGTCACTTGTTCTAGACTGGAAATGTCGAGGTGGATAAAACCCATAAATCTTTTCTCCAAATTCACACAAGTTGACTTTGACCTTTTAAAAGGTCAAAGACCACATTATTTATTTGAAGTCCGATTCCAATTTTGTTCGCAAATCCTGAAAGATTGCCAAAAAGGGTATCCGAATTCACTCTCAGATCTGAGATTCCACACCTGTGCCTACAAGAAAAATGGTTTTGTTTTTTTTTTGGGGGGGTTTGCCTTGGTCAAACCCTGGTTTGGAATCAACCTTAATATTGAAATTGAAATAGGAGAATGTCAGCAAGTAGTAGAAATGAATCTAACAATGAAGCTATGCAATTCAATAGATATGCTAATGTATTCAGAATGTAATCAAATATATTAATATGAAAGCTTGAACATAACATCAAACCTCCATGATTGTATGCTTGAAATCCACCTTGAGGAAACAATGATATGGATCTTGAAGATGAACAAAGGATCTTGAAGGAAGATCACACCACCATGGTGGCTAGATCTAGGGTTTCAATGATAGATCTTGAATGCTTGAGCCAAATCCCTTCAATAGCTTGAATACTTGAATCCTTGATCTTCAATGGAGAACTTGGATGAAGAAGAAGACTTGAATACTTGAATGAATGCTTGCTTGATCACCTTGAGAACTTGAGAGCTTGATTGCTTGGATGAGATGAGAAAAACTTGATATGAAAATGAGAGAGGAAGGTCTCCTTTTATAGTGATCTGGGGCACACTCCTCTAGATGGGCCTCCTTGAAGAATTAAATCCCAATTAGGTCCTCACCTTTAGAAAATATACCTTGATTAAATACAATTAAAGGATTTACCATTTCGGAGCCCGAAACAGCCGACCCAAAAGCGGAGAAATAACTTTACCGAAAGCTAAATTACTAGAAAATGAGATTTTGAAATCCTGGCAGGAAGAGGTCAAGGTCGAGGTTGACCCTGACCTAGTCAGGGTTGAGGTCGACTTTGACCTCAAACCCTAACTTGGCTAGATTCTACAACAGGGGTTCCAGGGGTGCCAGAAACTTAGAAATTGATATCTGAACAGGACCCAATGTCTGGAATAGACAAAAAAATCCTTGAAATGATGTGATGATGGACTAAGAGGTCTCATTTCTAAACCCTACCTAGAAAATGGAGCCATGGAAGAGAGAAAATCAGGAAAGTCCTTAAGACCTTAGCCCTAATTTCACGTAGAATGAAGAAATCAAGTGCAGAGAAGAATTTAAAGACAAGGGAGAATGAAAAGATGCCAATCATGACTTGAAACCACTTACTCAAAGGGCTAAATGCTCTTACCATGGAAGTGCTTCCATTTTAAGATGATACATTAAGCCCCCACTTTAGCAAGAGTATGGATTCAATGCAAACTCTTGGTAAAGGAGAAGAGAGAATAAATCCCAGTGGATTCAAAATGAGATAAAATAACACTTAGCTAAAGACACAAGCCCCTAGACCAAGGATTCTAACTCAGCATACATACATGAGAGTATACAAAAGAACAAGGGTTAGTACTAAACAACCCAAATCAATTAGCATAAGAAACCTTGCTAAGAAATATTTCTCATACCAATATCATATTTGGAAAGCTATCATAAAAGCATAAATGATTACATAAGAAAGACAAGAGAAACACTATAGACAACATAACTTCATGATCCAGTCCTACCAGCATGAAAGTGAAAAGAAAGAAAAGAGAAAGTGATTATCTTGCCTGGTAAGATGTCTACCTAACCGTGAATCACCCTAGAGGGAGAGCCCAGCAGGTTCACCCATAAACTGTGCTTGCAATTATAATGCATCTTCTGATGGCTTCTAGAATATCCATAGATCCACCTTCTTGTATCACTATGAATATGAAATGTGTGTATTCTCAAGATTTAGCAACTTATGTGTGTTACCTTTGAAAGATTTAGCATATAGGTGCGTGTCTTTTCAGGATTTAGCAACTTATGTGTGTTACCTTCCAAGATTTAGCATATTTGAAATTTGGAAATGTGTGTCCCTTCAAGATTTAGCAGCTTATGTGTGTTACCTTCAGAGGATTTAGCATATTGAAAATTTTGAAAAATGTGTGTCTCCTCAGGATTTAGCAACTTATGTGCATTACCTTCGGAAGATTTAGCATATGAATGCATGTCTTTTCAAGATTTAGAAACTTATGTGCATTACCTTCCAAGATTTAGCATATAAAAATAAAAAACTATAGTACAAGGGATACCCTGCATATGCCCCCCTCCTTAATATGGCAAAAAACATACTATGTTATCATGTTAAGGAAAGAAAGAACAAGGATAAAGCCTTCTTCAGCATCAAGACAATATCCATAAACAACACCCAGTCCAAGCCAAGAAGGTCATAGCTCCTATGAGGCCATGGAAGGGATGAATGTAAAAGATATCATGCAAGAAGTGAAAAGAAAGTAACCCTTAATGAGGGATAGCACACTATTCAGTTTCCAAGGTGAGAGATGTATCAACCATGGAAACCCAATGTCAAACAACAAATAAGGTTTGCATAAAGGACATAGGTCCACAAATGCAAATCATAATTTTCATGTATGATTGGATATCACATAATAGATAGATACTACTTAACCAAGGTTCAAGAGGTGAATCCCTAGAAAAGAAGAGAATACTGGATGAAATAACAATTCCTAGATGTGAATAAGATAGAAAAGCATACCAAGCCTCCAAGGCTAAAGTACTTCTACCAAACTCACAACCCATATTTGTGACTCCATGTGTGAAAGTTTGAAGATAGAAAAGATGGATAAGGCATCTTTTCCCCCCAAGTGTAGGAACAAAGATGGAAGAGGATACCTACTTCACAAAGCAAGGAGATATCATGTTTACAACAATGTATAGTATATCCTTAGCAAGATATATTGACCCCGACATCCAAGAATATAAATAATCATGAAAAGGATATGTCACTTATGGAAAAGGACCCTAAATGAAAAAGATCTTATCACCAAGATCTCCACCAAAGAAGAGTGCGTTTAGATAAGATATCATCTTTCAAAAGGTGGGAACAAAGATTCAATCATCAAGCCCCTTGTGAAGAAGAGCAAGAAGAATCTTAGGAATGAAGGGAAACAACTCTAACACTAAAGCAATGGTGAGAGTTTATAAAGAACATAATTTGCAACATAAAGAAGAAGTGACAACCTAGGACAACAACTTCTCATGTAAGAAGGTTATCCATAGTCAAAATATCTATCAATATAATGAAATAATATTGCAATATAAACAAATACCATTAAGCTAAGGAAAGAAGTTCCCCTAGAGAAAGGAGGAAGAACCTTGCCCCCCGAGGGATGAAAGACAAGGGATATTTTTACAAAACACATGTCCTAGAAAAGATTTCCTAAAAAGAAAATATAACTCCTAGGAATGGATAAAAACATCATGCAAGACTATGGAAGAAGGAAACATAAAGAATACCAATTAAATCTTAATAAAAAAACCTAATGGATCCTAAAAGACTAGATAAAATGATGCATCTTGCCCCCCAGTCATGAGACAAGAGGATAGGAACATTTACTCCAGCTCTAATGGAGGGGAATCCCCTATATCAAAATTATGAAGAAGTTGTAAGACGGCACGATAAAAAGGTATAATACCGCGCGCAGCCCTATCCCTAACATATAATTTGAAGTTGTTACAATCAACAAGAAAATGAGTATTATGATAGTGGAAAGGACATTTAAATTTATAAAAAGCATCAATAGGCATAGGTCTAAATCTTTCCTTCTTAGAATTCATTAGCTCCACATATACTATTTTAGCATGTTCTTGACAAGTATTAGAATTATCCATTAGAGATGTAGAGAGATGAGCGTTAAGGGGAGGACAAAGATCCACAACTCTTAACTTGACTTGAGATTTAGAAGTTCCAACACCTTACATGTCCGGTTTAGGAGGTATATTAATGGGAAACTTAATACCATGTTCATTAACTCCTAACCCTAAACCTTTATAGCCTTGTTTATTCACCATATTATATCCAGTAGTGTACATATCATGCAAAGCTTCTACAAGAGGTGATTGTTTATCATGTTCATGAGTAAAAGTTGTATAAGGTGGGATAATAGGTTTGGAAGAAGTTTCTTTACCCTTTGCTTTAAGATCATCATGATTAGGAGGAGAAGGTAAATCAAAGAAATCTTGCACATCCACATCCTGCACTATAGCTTGAATCCCATCATAAGTATGGGAAGAGCAAGGATTAACAGATGGAGAATCAGGTATCGAAATAGGAAGATTAGGATGAAGAGTAGGATAAAGATTAGGAAGATTAGGAGATGGTGTATCATTGACCACATGCTTCACATAATCCAAAAGATGAATAAGGCTACCACATAAATCCCTAAGAAAAGTTTTAAATGTAGGTAGACTAGTATCAGTCAACTTCACAAAAGCATAAGCAAGAGCAAAGTGAAGGGTCATCAATGTTATGAAATGAATAATACCCTCATAAACATCATATGCATAATAAATAGATGCTAAAAGAAGAGTAATAACAAACATGATTATGCACCAAAACATCTTAACAATCTTCATGATAAATAAAAATGCAAGAAATATGTTTTTGGATTTTATTCAATATATAGATGTTTTCAAATTTTTTAAGTATAGATGCAAGAGAAAAATGTAACTCTAACACCAAAAAGAAAGAGAGTAAGCTAGTCAGGTTCACCAAAATGAATAGTGGTAATTTGGAATCACCACTATTTGTGTAAGTGTATGGGGAAAATGTAAGATTCACTCCTAAATCCAAATTCCCAAAGGAGAGATCCAATTTGATCAACCAAGAGGTTAATACACAATTGAATCAATCTATGAAGAATATGAAAAAGAGAGAGAAACCATATACTTTCCTATAGTTAGATTAAGCTTGAAATCTGAAATAATTGAAGTGCAAATACTAACCTTGAATTAGGGCAGATATGGAAAATGCTGAATTCTAGCTTCTATATGAACTTTTTGAAGATTTTGTCACCTGTTTTGCACTGGAAATGTCAAGGTGGACAAAACCCAAAAATCTTTTCTCCAAATTCACACAGGTCGACTTTGACCTTTTAAAAGGTCAAAGACCACATTATTTATTTGAAGTCTGATTCTGATTCTGTTCGCAGATCCTGAAAGATTGCTGAAAAGGGTATCTGAATTCACTCTCAAATCTAAGATTCCACACCTGTGACTGCAAGAAAAATGGTTTTGTTGTTTATTTGGGGGGGTTTGCCTTGGTCAAACCCTAGTTTGGAATCAACCTTAATATTGAAATTGAAATAGGAGAATGATAGCAAGTAGTAGAAATGAATCTAACAATGAAGTTATGCAATTCAATAGATATGCTAATGTATTCGAAATGTAATAAAATATATTGATATGAAAGCTTGAACATAACATCAAACCTCCATGATTGTATGCTTGAAATCCACCTTGAGGAAACAATGATATGGATCTTGAAGATGAACAAAGGATCTTGAATGAAGATCACACCACCATGGTGGCTAGATCTAGGGTTTGAATGATAGATCTTGAATGCTTGAGCCAAATCCCTTCAATAGCTTGAATACTTGAATCCTTGATCTTCAATGGAGAACTTGGATGAAGAAGAAGACTTGAATACTTGAATGAGTGCTTGCTTGATCACCTTGAGAACTTGAGAGCTTGATTGCTTGGATGAGATGAGAAAAACTTGATATGAAAATGAGAGAGGAAGGTCTCCTTTTATAGTGATCTAGGGCACACTCCTCTAGATGGGGCTCCTTGAAGAATTAAATCCCAATTAGGTCCTCACCTTTAGAAAATATACCTTGATTAAATACAATTAAAGGATTTACCATTTCGGAGCCCGAAACAGCCGACCCGGAAGTGGAGAAATAACTTTCCTGAAAGCTAAATTACCAGCAAATGAGATTTTGAAATCCTGGCAGGAAGAGGTCAAGGTCAAGGTTGACCCTGACCTAGTCAGGGTCAAGGTCAACTTTGACCTTAGACCCTAACTTGGCCAAATTCTACAACAGGGGTTCTAGGGGTGCCAGAAACTTGGAAATTGATATCTGAACAGGACGCAATGTCTGGAATAGATAGAAAATCCTCAGAATGATGTGATGATGGACTAGGAGGTCTCATTTCTAAACCCTGCCTAGAAAATGGAGCCATGGAAGAGAGAAAATCAAGAAATTCCTTAAGACCTTAACCCTAATTTCACCTAGAATGAAGAAATCAAGTGCAAAGAAGAAGTGGAAGACAAGGGAGAATGCAAAGATGTCAATCATGACCCTAAACCACTTACTTAGAGGGCTAAATGTTCTTAACATGGAAGTGCTTTCATTTTAAGATGATACAGCATGAAAATCCCTATGGGCTACGTGTGTCAGTCTATAGACTATGCACGACAATCTCTAGGGGCTATGTGCATCAGTCTGTAGACTGCGCACGATAGCCCCCACTAGGGGCTCATGCAATAGTCCTTAGACTACACACAACTATCCCCACTAGGGGGCTCCATGTGGGAGCCTCAGGCTATGCATGACAGACTCCATGGGGTTGCGTGCATTAGCCAAGGGCTACGCATGACAGACCCTATGGTGTCCTGCGATAGCCTTGGGCTGGGCACAGTAGCCCTAAGGGGCTACCCCTAATTTCTTTTTTAAAAAAAATTTAATTACTTTATTTTTTAAAGTTTTTAAACAATCTTTTTTTTTTAAAAAATGACAGTATATATATATATATACATATATATATATATAGATATAGATATAGATATATATATAGATATATATATATATATGTATGTGTATATATATATATATATATATATATATATATATATATATATGTATATATATATATATATATATATGTATATATATATATATATATATGTGTATATATATATATATATATGTATATATATATATATATATGTATATATATATATATATATATGTATATATATATATATATGTATATATATATATATATGTATATATATATATATGTATGTATATATATATATGTATATATATATATATATATATATATATGTGTATGTATATATATATATATATATATATATATATGTATATATGTATAACATATATATATTTTTAAAATAATAGGTTAGCAATAAATACTATTTTCAAAAAGCAACTAAGTACATATGTTTTTTTTGTTTTTTTTATATTTATTTTAGAATACTAAAATGAAGGTGTATCGTCAGAAAATGGAAGCACTTCCATTTAGGACTAGTTTATCCCTCTAAGTAAGTGGTTTGGGGTCATGTCAAATGCCTTACATGGGTCTTTGACTTGGATCTGGTTTCTCCCCTATCCTGCCATGTTTTCCACTTCTTTCCTACCTATTTCTGGTATCTTTCTCTGAGATTTTGACCTTCTTGACCTCGGGGTCAAGGTTGACCTTTTGGGTCAAGGTTGACCTTTTGGGTCAAGGTCAATCTTGACCTTGACCCAGGGTCTAAATTTTGAATTCCAAAGATTTCCAGATGTCAGGGTTTGGAAAGAATTATTTCTTGCTTCCGGGTCGACTACTTCGGGCTTCAAACTGGTGACTCTTGAAAGAAATTTAATATAGGTTCACTTCTAAGGGTATGAGCCTAATGGGAATTTATTTCTCATATGTCAGCCTCTCTAGAATTTGGTGTCCTAGACTAGTATATAAGGAAGCCTTCTCCTCTCATTTTAGGGGAGAAAAGAAAGAGAAGAAAAGGAAAAGAGAAGGAAAGAAAAGGGAGGATCATCTATGCATAATTTATCAAAGTAAGCATTCAAGCATTCAAGTATTCAAGATTTAATTCATCAATGAGATCCATTGGTAGCCATTGAAGGATTCAAGCTCTATGGAGCCCTCTTGTTGATTTCTCCATCCATATCCATTCAAGATTCTTCCTATTCCAAGATCCATTCAAGATTGGTGTTGAAAATCTAAATGCAATTGATTTGAGACATCCTACATCCTACAATTCTACATCCATTTGGAGCATCCATACTTGTGGATTCAACATAAGAAAGGTGAATTATTCTATTTACTTTATTTATTACTGCAATTTCAATTCTATTTTAGGGTAAATTCCAAAACTAGGGTTTGACCAAGGCAAACCCCTCATCCAAACAACAAAACCATTTTTCTTGAAGGAACAGGTACAGAACAATGAATTACAGAGCAGATTTAGATACCCTTTTTGGCAACTTTCAAGATCCACAAACAGAATTTCTGTCAGAGCAATACAGCTCAAGGTCGACATAAAGGGGCACAATTGTGCCCCTATATTTGGGTCAAGGTCGATTTGGTTAAGAAAAGAAAAATATTTCTGGGTTTTCTCTGTCTTTGTGTTTCTAGGCCAAGATAGGTTGCAGAATTTCCAAAAACTTAGTACAGACATCCAAAAATAGAAATTTTCAAATCTTCTATACTTTGAGGTTAGTATTTGTCTTCAATTCATTTCAATTAAGATTTTAATACTCTCTTACAAAATGGAATCCTTGTCCTCGTCTGTTTTCCACTTCTTTCCTACCTATTTCTGGTATCTTGCTCTAATGTTTTGACATTGTTGACCTCGGGGTCAAGGTCAACCTTCTGAGTCAAGGTCGACCTCGACCCTGACCTAGGTCAAGGTCAATCTCGACCCTGACCTAGGGTCTGAATTTCAAATTCCAAAGATTTCTAGATGTCAGGGTTTGGAAAGAATTATTTCCTGCTTCTAGGTTGGCTGCTTCAGGCTTCAAAATTGTGACTCTTAAAAGACATTTAATATAGGTCCACTTCTAAGGGTATGAGCCTAATGGAATTTTATTTCCCATATGTTGGCCTCTCTAGAACTTGGTGTCCTAAACTAATATATAAGGAAGCCTTCTTCTCTCATTTTAGGGGAGAAAAGAAAGAGAAGAAAAGGATAAGAGAAGGAAAGAAAAGAGAGGATCATCTATGCATAATTTATCAGAGTGAGCATTCAAGCATTCAACTATTTAAGATTCAATTCATCAAGAAGATCCATTGGTAGCCATTGAAGGATTCAAGCTCTATGGAGCCCTCTTGTTGATTTCTCCATCCATATCCATTCAAGTTTCTTCCTGTTCCAAGATCCATTCAAGATTTGTGTTGAAGATCTAAATGCAATTGATTTGAGACATCCTACATCCTACAATTCTACATTCATTTGGAGCATCCATACTTGTGGATTCAAGGATTCAAGTCCTCCATAAGGGTTTCAACATAAGCAAGGTGAATTGTTCTATTATCTTTATCTATTACTGCATTTTCAATTATATTTCAAGGTTAATTCCAAAACTAGGGTTTGACCAAGGCAAACCCCTCATCCACACAACAAAACCATTTTTCTTGCAGGAACAGGCATGGAAAAACTAATTACAGAGCAGATTCAGATACCCTTTTTGGAAAACTTTTAGGATCCACGAACACAATTTTCATCGGAGTAGTACAGGCCAAGGTCGACATAAAGGGGCATGATTGTGCCCTCGTATTTGGGTCAAGGTTGACCTGGTTAAGAAAAGAAAAAGATTTTTGGGTTTCCTCTGTCTCTGTGTTTCTAGGCCAGGGTAGGTTGCAGAATTTCTAGAAACTTAGTATGAACATCAAAAAATAGAAATTTCCAAATTTGCTATACTTTGAGGTTAGTATTTTTCTTCAATTCATTTCAATTAAGTTTTTAATACTCTCTTCCAAAATGGAATCCTTGGCATGCCCTGTTTTCCACTTCTTTCCTACCTATTTCTGGTATCTTTCTCTGAGATTTTGACATTATTGACCTCGGGATCAAGGTCGACCTTTTGGGTCAAGGTTGACCTTTACCCTAACCTAGGTCAAGGTCAATCTTGACCCTAACCTAGGTCAAGGTCAATCTTGACCTTGACCCAGGGTCTAAATTTCAAATTCCAAAGATTTTCAGATGTCGAGGTTTGGAAAGAATTATTTCCCGCTTCTGGGTCAGCTGCTTCAGGATTCAAAATGGTGACTCTTAAAAGACATTTAATATAGGTCCACTTCTAAGGTTATGAACCTAATGGGAATTTATTTTTCATATGTCAGCCTCTCTAGAAGTTGGTGTCCTAGACTAGTATATAAGGAAGCCTTCTCCCCTCCTCCCCTCATTTTAGGGGAGAAAAGAAAGAGAAGAAAAGGAAAAGACAAGGAAAGAAAAGGGAGGATCATCTATGCATAATTTATCAAAGTGAGAATTCAAGCATTTAAGCATTCAAGAATTCAAGATTCAATTCATTAATGAGATCCATTGGTAGCCATTGAAGGATTCAAGCTCTATGGAGCCCTCTTGTTGTTTTCTCCATCCATATCCATTCAAGATTATTCCTAATCCAAGATCCATTTAAGATTAGTGTTGAAGACCTAAATGCAATTGATTTGAGACATCCTACATCCTATAATTCTACATCCATTTGAAGCATCCATACTTGTGAATTCAAGGATTCAAATCCTCCACAAGCATTTCAACATAAGCAAGGTGAATTATTCTATTTACTTTGTTTATTACTATAATTTTAATTTTATTTCAAGGTTAATTCCAAACTAGGGTTTGACCAAGGCAAACCCCTCATCCAAACAACAAAACCATTTTTCTTGTAGGAATAGGTACGGAACAATGAATTACAGAGCAGATTCATATACCCTTTTTGGAAAACTTTCAAGATCCATGAATAGAATTTATGTCAGAGTAGTATAGGTCAAGGTCGACATAAAGGGGCATGATTGTGCCCCCGTATTTGGGTCAAGGTCGACCCAGTTAAGAAAAGATAAATATTTCTGGGTTTTCTCCATCTCTGTGTTTCTAGGCCAAAGTAGGTTGCAGAATTTCTAGAAACTTAGTACAGACATCAGAAAATAGAAATTTCCAAATCTTCTATACTTTGAGGTTAGTATTTTTCTTCAATTCATTTCAATTAAGATTGTAATACTCTCTTCCAAAATGGAATGTAAGGTTTTCCTCTTTCTTCTTATTACTAATCGATTGATTCATTTATGCATTAACCATCTTCTTGTGGTTAATCAATTTGGATCTTTCCTTTGGGAATTTGGGGTTAAGAAGAGAATCGTACCTTCCCCAATTATTCTATATGTAAAGGATATTATTTACATGTTGGTGAACACATCACAACAGAACCAACCAATCAATCATTTTTTATTTCTTATATTTTTATATCTTACATTTTGGTGAACCCACGATAGACAACTCTTTCTTTTTAGTGTTGGATGTTTTGCCTCTTTTCCTTAAGACTAGCTTGGATTAGTTTTCTTTTATGCTCTTGCATTTTAAAATACAAAAAAAATCTACGTACTCATCAAAATACAAAAACATTTCTTTCATTTCATTCACTATGAAGATCCTTAAGATGCTTTGGTGTGTAGTTATTTGCCTCTTTATTCTCCTCTTAGGATCTCTTTATAGTACTTATGATGTTTATGACAGTATCATACATTTCAATATGTTTTTCACTCTTCATATTTCACTTTATTATGCTATTATGAGATTTACTAATACTAGCCTTCCTACTTTTAAAACTTTCATTACGAATTTGTGTGGCGGACTTATTGCTCTTTTGGATTATGTGAAGAATTTGGTAGATGATACACCATTTCCTAATCTTCCTAATCCTAATCCTATCCTTCCTAATCCAATTCCTAATATTTCCATTCCCATTTCTCCATCTACTATTCCTAGTTCTTCCCACAGTCATGATGGGGCTCAAACTATGGTTCATGATGCAGATGTGCAAGAATTCTTTGATTTACATTCCCCTTCTTATCCAATCCATGATGATATTAAAGGGGAGAGAAAAGAAAATTCTTCTAAACCTATCATTCCACCATACACAAAATTTTCTCATGATCACCATAAACAATCACCTCCTGCAGAAGCTTTACAAGATATGTACACTACATGATACAATATGATGGCTAAACAAGGTTATAAGGGTTTAGGGATTGGTGTTAATGAACAAGGTATTAAATATCTGGTTCATCTATCCCCTAAACAAGATATACATGGCTTGGATTTTTGCTATCTCAATTTAAGGTGGTTGATTCTGATCATCGCCCTCCTCTTCATGTTCTTCTTCCAACACCTTCCTTATATTACCCTGATACCCCTAAAGATGTGGCTAAGAAGGTGTATGTTCAGTTAATGAATTCTAAGAAAGAAATTTTTAAACCTATGTCGAAAGATGCTCTCTCCAAGTATAAATATCCTTTTCACTATAGTAATACACATTTACTTTCTGTTATGTGCATTTCAAGATGTATGTTTTTTATTAAGTAAAATAGGTTTTACAGGGATCCTAAAACCCACAGCAAAAGTAAAGTCTTGAGAAAGTCAAATAAACTAAGCAAAGAAAAATAAAATAGAGTAGCAAGGACAGGCCACCACTGGGCTGAACATGAAATAAATAGAGAATATAAAGCCTGGCCTAAAGGAAGAACACCAAAAAGCAGTTATGCCATGCTCCTGAGCATGATGGTCACATTGTTTTCAAGGGCCTCCATCAGTTGAACAGTATCTTTAATGTTCTGCACTTGGGAGCCTTGTGGGTCATTTTTCTCCCTGTTCTTCCTGGTTCTTGCCCTAGTTCTTTTCCTTGGACCTTCTAACTGCTCCTTGTCTTCCTTCTTAGTCCTCTGCTTTGTCTTGGGGTCCATTTTTTCTTCCATCTTTTTAATCAACATCTTCAGATTTTTATTGGACATTTTAAGGATGTTAAAATTTTGTGTTGTCATGCCCTTAAGGGTATTTTCCAGACTAATCATTTTGGATTCCATGTTCATGACCCTAGTTTCAAGGCTTGGCATGTTCTCTGTGGTCTTTTCCTTATTGCCCATGCCTACAATTTTAACCTTGATGTCCTCAATCTCATGGTATAGCCATTTAAAAGACCTAAATTGGTCCAGCATGTTGTTTTTGGTATTGTTGAGAAAGTACATATCCATCTCCCTGGCTTTGTCACTAAGAACAACCAAAGCTGGGTCTATCAATTCTTCCTTATGGACTTTTCCTTCTTTTTCCTCCAAAATCTGAGGAAAGACTACTTCCCTGATAATTCCCATACGCACATTGTTAATATTAAAATTTCTCCAGACTTTTTTTCCCCTACCAGTATCCTGACTATGATACTCCCCCCCTGAACTATCTTCAGTCTCATCAATCCTTATGGGTGATTGATTGGTTCCCTGGTCATCTTTCTCCTCAGTCTCAGGGGCTTGGATTTTTTTTTTAGTGCCTGGGGAGTGGAGAAGAGGGGATTTTTCCTCACTGATAGTGATATCAACTGACAAGTGGCCAGAGAGGTCCTGCATTTGTTTGGGGGTGTCCTCCTTTTCCTATTGCTACAAATTCACTAGGTCCTCAATAGGGTTTCCCACTTCTTCTTCTAAAACCATTTCTTCCTCTTTTTTGTTATACTCTTCAACTAAGTTAGCCTCCTTCCTGTCCTACTTTTTGGAGGGAAATTCACTCTTGATAGCTTTCAAAGGTCATTTCTTGGAAGGAGAGACCTTGCTCTATTTCTTGAATTCAACCTCCTCACTATCATTTGAGGGGATGCCCGCAGACAAGCCAGAAGGAACATAATCTGAGCCAGAGTTCTCACTTATAGCCTTGCTATCCCCAATTTCTTTACCCAAGATTTGGGTTTTAAAGAATTCATCTAACAAAAGGATTAATCCTTCATGCAGGGTGGGATTTGCAATTTTCTTATCTCTATAACCAATAATATTCTTGTTCATAGAAGAGAAGAGATAAAATAGAATGGAAATCTTGAAATCATGCCTAAAATGGTTAACCAAGATGAAATGATAGGTTCAGATTCTATCAAACCTGGTGTCGAGGGTTATGTAGTAGATGAGGGCCTTCAGAACATACTACCAAAGCATCTTAAAAATCCCAGGGAGGTAGTAGATGCCCACTTTGACAATGGCTTTCATCTCAGAGTCATCCCTCGTGAACTTTTTGACAACAATGTCGGAAAGTTTTTGGTCTCTGTAGAATTTTCTCTTAGCAGTAGGGATGTCTGTGACCATTGAAATGACTTCCTCCATAATAGTGAACGTCTTGCCCTCAATCTCCACTGACCCATCTTGCCAAGTTTTGATGAAGATATTGGTGATATCATTCCTACACCCATGGAGTCGTTCAATAAAAGTGGTAACCTCCTCTTTCTGTAAGGCATTCCAAATTTTTGTTTGCTTCTTCCATTTTTCACTGTCACCTTCTGGCTCCCTTCTTAACCTTTCCCCAACCATTTCTATCTTGATAGTTCTAGTATGCCATTGGTTCTACTAAGAATTTTTACTAGCCTTCTTTCTAACTACAACAGCGCTCTTACTAAAAGTAGTTTTTTTGAAATGAGTACAAGATATGGGGAATGGCACCCTAAAAGCATGTGGAGGCAATGTGTTATTAAAACTCATGTAGAACTGCCACAACTTACCATGAGTGAAATAAATTCTCCTAGCAAGCTTGAAGCAAAAATGATTAATATTGGTTAAAGCTGTGGTACTTTGAAGATTGTCACCATCCAAAGAATCTAGCTCGCCTTTATGGAAAGTTTTATCATAATGCATGTTAGTCCATTTTCCTGTTCATGCAAATATCCTATGAAAATGGCATTTTCCCTGCAAATGTTTTGTCATGTTGTCCTGCCATGCCTGCAAGTCATAGTTTTAATGTGTGATGAAAATCCATAATGTTTCATGGTTTGTGCTCTTAGCCCCATGCTCTTCAATGTATCACCTTGCTCCAGTCCAAATTGCACGTGTTGAATCACAAAACCCAAAAAGATATTCAAATTCTAAGGTCTGCAGGAAAATATTTTTAGAATCTGCCACAATGTCAAAAACCCACAATATTTTTGCAAATCCATGATGTTTTCAATCTGTGTGAAAACCTTCATTATTTTTGACCTTATGCCTTCCAGCTTTTGTGCACTTGTCTTCTGGCATCAAAAACTCTATATGTTTTCAGTCTTTCGCTATGTCAAAAACTTTGTGTGTTTTCGACATCATAGTTTCCTGTTTGCTGGCATTCCCTAACTACGCAAGTACGATGGATGGTGGGTCCAAGTCTACAGGCTCTTCCTGATTGGTTTTCACATGGCTGCATGTCAGACTTTTTTGACATGTGATCATGCGACCACTTGCCACCTGTCCACGTGGGTCTCAATTCTTCTTAGTTGCCCGATGTGGTTAAAGTTCAGACAGATTCGGTGGTTGTCACAAGTTCACATGGTGAAGATGCACAGTGTTTATCCTTCACGCTTTTGTGACAGTCGTCAGATTTTCCTGTGTGGGCGTGTCGTGGGTCCGGGTGGGTCTGTGTGTTGGGTCTTACCGATGTGTCTTCTTCTCATTGGTTGGCTGCATCGGTGATGTGGTTTTTCTCAGCGAGGCCCAATGTCATAGATTTAAGATCTACGGTCGGTGTGTGATCACATGAAATATTCTCACCCCATGCGATCATGCACCCACCGTCCGATTGGATGCCGACGGGTTTGTTTGCAATGGGCCCGCTATTAGAGGTGGTGATGTGGCAGCCTAGGGTTGGTTGTCGCATGATCACATGTCAAATTTTTCTGACATACGATCATGCAACCAGTTGACATGTGTCCCTGGGGCCTGGTGGTAGGTGGAAATGTGGCGTACGTGGTGGTGAGGTGGCAAATTTCTATTGGGTGCCATGTGGTGCTGCGATGGCGGTCATGTTTGGAAGAAAGGGGGCATGGGGCCAGCACTCTTGGTGGCATGGGCACTTTTCATTGGCCGGTGGGTGGTAATGTGGTGGTCTTATGGCCTTGTCACATGATCGCAAAGGCCATTTTCATAGCTTGCGACCATGAGACAAGTTCCTTCCTTACTGAGGCCCTGTAATAGGTGGTGGAGTGGGCATTCCCAATTGGTCAGCATGGCGGTCACGGTGGTGATTGCTGGTAGTTAGTCACATGTTTGCATAGCCTTTTTCAAGGCTATGTGATCATGTGACTAACATTTTATGGCAGGCAGTGACGGCAGTTATGCGTCAAGATAAAGGTCTGCAGGTTGTCGCATGTTCACATAGCCCGTTTCCTGGCTATGCAATCATGCGACAACTATTGTATGTCGTCGTTGCAGAGTTGCGGAGTTGTGAAGATAGTGTGGTCGAGGACCTTTCAAGGGGGTTCCTGATCGATTGTTGACCACAGACAAGAGATTGCTGTCACATGATCACAAGGGTTAGTAAGGTGCCTTGCGATCATGCGACAATGTGAACTAGGATTCCTCTGAGGACCGCTAGTGTGCCGCTAGCACCATAAAGTAACCGTTTCTTTTTAATTTCAAATCTCTGAGAACATTTCCTGTGACCAGAAAGGACTGAAATTGATGACAGAAAGGGCCAGAGTTGGTAAAATTAATTTTCTCCACCGCTCCAATGTGCTCCAGGGTGTGAGATGATTGTAGAAGAGATGTTTCAATGCAGAGAAGTTAATGAAATGTACCAAAGGTAGTTGCAAGGTCACTTCCAGTTTGAATTTTGTAGATTTTTTATTGATCTTCCATGCCTTTTCAGAGTCTCTCATGATTGAAGATCAGATGTTGATTAAGTGCATTTAGGACTTAGTGTTTTCCCTCTGAATTGTATCAGATTTTGATGAACTTGAAATGCCTAATTGATGGAAAACCCTAAATCCTAACCCTAGTTACCCGTAGCTTGTTGCATCCTACTGGTTTAGGATTCCAAGGTAACCAGTGGTATAAATTGTCAAAATTTTGATTTTGTAAGCATTCCAGCTTAGAGTTCCTTTCTGGTTCCATGAAAGGTTCTATCCTGGAGATTTCTCCTTCTCTCTGCATATAGGGTGTTCTTCCATTGCTGGTTCAGAGAATACAGTGCATATTGTAAGTGACTTGTCTTATGTATGAGAAGTTAATATACTCTTTCTGTTTTGAAGCTATCTTCATTTGAATTCTGAACTCATTAGTCATGTATCAAGGATGTCTAGTTTTTCTACCTTGCATTGCCTAAGAGCTTGTGGGTGGAGTTGTCTTCGCAGAGATAACTAGTTCAAGGTTATTATTCAGGTATGTATGAGCTAAAATATCAAGGATAGGTCATGCTTGTCTCCCAGTGGATGCTAGTTAATGTATTGTCTATTCATAGGTCTCTTCTAAGGGGAGGGTCAAAATCCTTTAATGGGTAATAACATATTTGAATGCACGGGTGGGAAGTAAGTAGAGGTTAGGTCATGGTGTGTGATTGATGTCATGCATCAACACATTGAATATATGTTATTTCTTATTTCATAGATGTCATCTGCAATAGGGTATTTGACTCTGTGGCCCATTAGATAAGGCATCGGTCTATGAAAGACTTAGGGTATCTCAGGGGTCCCTTCAGACTCATTTTAAAATCATTTCCATTCAATCCCACCCTTTCCCTTTCTTGTTTTTAGGATAGGTCTCTAGCTTTCAGTCTCATTCCATGCAAGTAGGGCTATTGCATGAGATTTTCTATCATCAGGGTACAGGATACCTATAGGAGATTGATTGCTATTCCACATTAATCTGTCTGCAGGCCTTTGTTTTTTCATGAGGTGTCTTGAGTGTACAGATAAGGCAATACCTGCCTAAGTGATTCTGGAGCTCAAAGAAGAAGGAGGATGTTCTTTATTTTCATTAATTGGACTGTTTCCTTGTCAAACTTGAGTGTCTAACTGAGATCTAAGCCCAACTATTTGATTCAAGTTTGGTCTTGCAAGGATAAGATCCAACAATGCCTTAAGTAATAAGTTTCCTTTCTGGCATCCTGTAGGGCATTCCAATCATCATACCAAATGACATCAGAGTTAAGCACGTTAATAGACAGGTAAGCCTCCAATAAATTGATCCTAGTGGCACAAAAAGTGATGACTAGTCCAAGACCGAAGCCATGTCTGAAATCTTGGCCAAAGGAGAACCAGTAGATGTTGCTCTATTGAGAATCATACATGTCAATCACAATATGATCTATTGCTCCAGAATAGAAATTTATGCTTCTAACAGTAAGCCTGTGTGAGCTAAAGAGCTCACTGAAGACCTTTCAAGTGTCTAAAATCTTTTGTTGGGAGTGCAGGCGGCCTGGATGGTTTTCTGGGTTTCATCTGCAATATTTCTACTAGCTTCCTCTAGCCTAATCTGACTTGCTCTCTTTCTGCCTGGGGATTTGAGTTTTTCCCCAATGTCGGCTCTATTTTTTCTCCTTGTAGCTACTAGAGAAACTAGGGATGGATCTTTTCTTTTTGTTCTCTTTTTGCTTTGAACCTTTATCCAACCCTCTTTTTTCTCTTTATATTTAGCAAAGAGCTCCTCCATCTTAGTGAGTTGTTTTAGAGAGATAGAACCCAAAAGGAAATCCATCTGTTAGACTTTGTTAGAATCCTGTGTCTCTAGACAGATGCTAGAGATCGGGAGATCACTTGGTTTGCTCCTAGTCAGACTAGAATAGCATTCTTCTAGAGGGGATTTGAAGGAATCTGGGATGAAGGAAGCAAAGGTGGAACCTAGGCATGATTCACCACCTTCCCCCTGACCAATGTCACAGTTGTCATCGACGGAGTCATGTAGAATGTTGACTTCCAAGTCTATGCCTTCAGACTGGGGAGATCCCATTCGGAGAGCCGAACTTTCATGACCAGGTTTGGTTTTCCCCTTTAGTTCCCCATCTTGAGGAAAGTCCTTATCTTTTTGTGATTCTGAAATCTCCATCTTTTCCTCTAGTTTGTCCTTTTTTTTCCATAATCTGTGATTCAAGACCTCTGAGTCAAAGTGAGGATTGGCAGGCTTCCTTGAGAGGTGTTCCAAGTCATTACCTGGCTTGATCTTTTTAATAGCCAGAGCTTTCCTTTCTTTTTCCAAGTTCATGCACATTGGACACATTCTGGCTTTATGTCCCACTTTCTTACAGTGGAATCATGTGAAAGGGACACTTTCGTAATCTAACTTTTTCAAGTGTTTACCTAGTTTAGATTGGAGAACAATGATTTTCGGCATATCTTGGCCCTCTTCCACCCAAATATAGATCCTTGCATAGGTGAGGTGACTTTTAGCCATAGTCACTGGGTCTATCAAGAGAAAAGTCCCAAAGGATCAGGCAATGCCATCAAAGACATCTTCAACACAGAATTCTAAAGGGAGTTCTAGGAACCGAACCCACATGAAGGCCTGGACAAAGAAAGAACCATTGAGGTCTAGCTTCGAGGTCCATTTTTGCACCACAAGGGTAGCCTTTCCTATTGACTAGGTGCCAACACAAAGGATTTTGTCTAGGTCTTCTTTGCAATAAAACTCAAAGGAGAGAAAGCCCTTCGCCATGGCCGTGACGAGGACTTTCCCTTTAAGCTCCCATTTCTTTTTCACAAAGATTCTCACAATATTTATGTTAGGTCTAGACCCCACAAATTTTCCTACAAGAGTATGATCCATTGAAGAAATGGTGTGATCTGTAATACCCCAAAAATGGGCTATATGTTCATTAACCTTCTATATCAACAATTTGAATGAAATCGACATCAAAGTCCTAACCTAAGGCACATCTAAACATCATCGAATCTTAATTGATTATCTTAAATTCTGCGTCGGGAAATATTCCTAGCAATATTCCTAATCATCATAATTATCTTTAATTTTATAATTATTTGGCAATAAATCACATTTATCTTAAAGTTTGATTAATTAAATATTTTCATATTTAATTAATTAGATTTAATATTTGCCACTTAATTGTGTAATTAAATTTAATTCTATCTATTATTAATTGTATTATTTAATTTTGACAATAAATCTAATATCATATGAATAATTGATTAAAGTCTTATTTAATTAATTAAAGCAAGTTGTCATTATTTAATAATATAGTTTTTAATAAAAGTTTGATTAAATAATTGATTAACCCATAAATCAATTGTTTTATTTTTAAAAATAGTTAAGTTGGAAATAAATCACTTTATTATTAAATTAATTCATAAATAAAACATGCACAATCATAAAAGCAAACAACTATCAATTATCAATTAAAGCTAAACTCTATTTTGAGTTAAAGCTTAGCTTTTGCATGTTTTTGTGAGTTAATTATCCTTTATTTAAAAATAACTCAAAAATCACCCTAAGTTATTTGAGTGATTTATGGCTTTTTCCCATGCACCTCCAAAGCCCTGGATTTCTATAAAAACAAGGCTCAGCTCTTCATAATTGATCTCTCGAATTTGCATCAGATCTCTCAAATTTGCATCCACAGGATCTCATAATTGTGCAAACTTATGCTGGAGAATTGGAATTGAAGAATCAAAGTTCTTACGAATCGAAATCTTTGTGAGATCAATCTTATTTTTGCATTCATATTGCATATCATTGTTAGATTAGCATTGCATATCAATTTTCAATAGCATTCATAACATATCAATTTCATCTAGCATAGATTCATATCAAGTTTTTCATTATTATTGCACAGAAAATACCAAAAAAAAAAATAGAATAATTGCATTCAATTCATATCTAGATCAATTGCATTCAAATCCTTCATTTAGGTGTCATCTAGGTCACTGATCTCGATAATAATCTGAGAACATTAATCTCGTACCTACTAGAAGGCAGTAAATCGCTTGGTTAGATTAGATTTCAATTTTGCACGATTTTGATTATAGCTAACCTCTAATGTTTTACTGAAGTGTTGTGTCTATAGATTAGGTACAATTTTCACACACACATTTCTGGCACCCACCATGGGGCAACCCACCTTTGCATGCTAGTTTTGATTTTTTTTTGGATCTAAAACCCTAAAGTTTTAAAGATTTAATTTTATCTCCCAAACAGCTTGGAGTTTTGGTTTGAAATTGTTTTTAAAGATTGGAGACATGTCAAGGAAGCTTTGAAAAAAAATTTAGAATTTTTTGAATTATTTTGAATTTTTAATAATTTTCTTTTTATTTTTCATAAAAAATTAATATCTGAAGCAAATCAGCACATTTTTCTAAAATTTTTATATTTTTAGAAATCTCTTCAAATTATATATGGGGTCTATTCTTTTTATTTTAAATTTGGATGCAATTTAGTAGCTCAAATAGTCAATTTACAAAAACTGGTCTATTTTGATAAAATGGGTCTCTAGGGCACAAATGAAGAGATTTTTCTAAAATTTTTACATTTTTGGAAATCTCTTTATTTTTTAGAAGGGGTCTCTATTCTAAATTTCTATTTTCGTGGCCAAAATCATATCAAAAAAATTAGATCTTGTTGACTAGGTCAAATGCAATTCAAAAAAATTAAAATTTTGTGATGGGTATGCACTTATTTTTCATATGATTCAATGCATGATATAAGTTGTCATTTGGATTAATTTCTGGTTATTATTGCTCTTAACAATTGATTTTTAGAGCTAACCCTATAGTTTTCATAAGTTGAATATATTTTGCATATCTTGTTTGCTTGTTTGCATGTTGGAGAGTTTGTCACTTGCTTGCATGGAAAAGCTCAACAAGAATTGCTAAAAATCAAGTAAAATCTACTAAGCACGTTGCAAGGATCCTAGGTATTCTCCTTCATCTAATAATATTTTGATTTGGGACTTAAAATAAATCTCTTATGTGTCAAGCTTGTGTGCATCTTTTCATGCTTTTGATCTATTTTTATACACTTACATAATTGATACTAGGTTGTGACCCCTTAAGGATTCATTAAGTATTCTTAGATACTTGTGATTGATCTTGATTACTATCTTGGGTTATTGGACTCGCTAATCCACCGGCCCCTCATTTCCGCCCCGTGGTTGCAATCTAAGCGCCATAAAGGGGAGGGGTCAACAAGACAGAAGCGTTAAGTGTTCCACTTGGCAACCCTTTTGTGCTTTTAGGAACTCACTTATTTTCTAAGTTGGGGACTCATTTTCAGCTTGTGTGAGGTGTTAAGTGTTCCACCTTATGGACTCATCTCATATTCGCTTTAAGCGTTAAGTGTTCCTCTTTCTGCTTTTTGGGTGCTTTTGGTAGATTTGCTTTCGGGAATATATCTGTGCTCACATAGTAATTAGGCCCTATGAACACTATTCATGATTCTTGAGAGATTGGATTCCTAGCGAAATCCTTCCTTGACGATGGAATCCTTGTAGGTAGGGAGGATACTTAGTGCATTTCACATTCAGCTTGGTTAGTGCATCTTCTCTTATTGATCGACACATTCTCTCTCCGGAGAGGTTGATAGATCACGTGGAGTTGATATCACGAGCTTTGGTGAATCAAAATTGGTTAGTGCATCTTCTCTTATTGATTGATACATTCTCTCCCTGGAGAGGTTGATAGATCACGTGGAGTTGATATCACAGACCTTGGTGGAACAAAACTTTGTCTTAGCGTGTCGGATTAATCCACTTGCTTTGTTTGGGTTAAAAGTGAAAAGGTGTCAAAAACCTTGGATCTAGAGCCAAGTCCCCTTGTGGTATAAATCTATGAGTCACCTTTAGAGAGGGTTAACCGTAGTGGACAATCCCTTCACAAGGTAAACTGCATTGACGGAACCTCAAGCGGTAATAGCCATTTTCACCATGGTAGTGATAGCCACTATATAAATATCCTTGTGGAAGAAATCTCCATGGGTATGGTTCATTGTTGGGTTGTCAGATCTCCCTAGTAGCTCTTGAAGATTAAGTTCTCAGACTGTGTCAAAACCCTGGTGCGCTAGGATTGGAGTTCACCCCTTTGAATCATAAAAGTTGCAGAGTCAAACCATTACTAAAAACCCTAGAGAGGCCAATTTTTCACTTCAGGTATATGTGTGTTATTGCAAAACTTTTCAGAACATACACAATTAGTACTCTCAGAGATTAGCACGATTTGGTCACTTGATTGTTCATGCGCAAGGTTGTTTTTGCCCTTGTTCATTGTTTTCAGATGTGCTTGGAATCACTTGCTTGCTATTCTGTGTGCTTGTTTATCTACTTGGCTATTAAAAATGATCAAATCTAGTATAATCTTCAAATCTGAACAGTACAATTTGCAAACAATCCAAAACTGAAAACCTTAAATTTTGCAAAAATTGATGTAAAATTCTTTCTGGAGTCAAAAGTCATTTCAGGAGGTCAAAATTTGTATGAGTTTTTTTCAAGTATCATTTCATTACAACCCATCTGTCATATGATTAAGTACCCAGTGTTGTATGAGTTTCCATGCCAGCAAATTCTCAAAGTCAAAATCTTGCAACTGTCGTATGAGATTTTCAACTATCATTTCATTACTACCCAACTATCGTACGAGTTTTGCAACTATCGTTTCATAGCATACCCACTGTGCTACGAGTCTGTAGAGTGTCATTTGGAAAATTTTGAAGATTTGTCAGAAAATTGTCAGAATTGTGAGATATTTATCTTTTTTCCAGAATCTATCGAACAAATCACTGTGTCAAGAACAGAGCAATAGCCATTGAAAATCAGTACACATGTCTCAAAGAATCAGTACACATGAGGAAGAAATTCTGATCGCCGCTATGATGAAGCAGTTGCAAGCTATGCAAGTCCAGCTTGACAAACTTGAGAAAGAAAAGGAACCTCTATACTCTTTTCCATTTGATAAAGAATTGTACATGTCACCATGCCCCCAGAAAAAAATTGAGCAATATGATACCTCTTCCACGGAGAGTGACACATCTAGCTTTGGAGACTATGATGACTATGACGACAGACAATGTAATGATACCTATGACACCTCTATTCCTAAGAGTCCTCCTCATCGTTCATTCCTGCTTACTACAAATGGGCCGTCACATTAGATAGATCATGATGGTGATCCATATGATTCTGATTTTGAAAGAGACTTTGTTGGCTTTTGTGGACAACACCTTGATTATGATCCATCTACTACTGCTGAGGACTATAAAATACATCATGCTAGCTTGAAACGTCAATACTATAAGGATCTCTCCTCTAAGAACTCTCCAGCTGAAAATAAAGATTACACTCTCAAGCAAGATCATGTTAATGCTGAACCTTTGTCTGGTGATGGTTCCCTTCCATCCCCTACTTCCTCCAATACTCGTACATTTCCTAAAGCTTCCGAGTCTTTCAAATCTTTCACAGAACCTTCATCTGACACAAGTCCTGATACTTTTCATGCGGTTCCCTATAGTTATCCTCCAGGGCTACCTCTTAAAGAAACTCAAGCTAACCTTCACTTGGCTGCAAATACTTTCAATAATGATAAACCTAAAGAGCCTAAGCCTTCATATGCAACAATGCCTACTTTAGCTAGTCCTTCACCATCTCTTCCAAAGTCATCCATACAATCCCAACATGCTTCCTTGTCCTTAGAAGTGGCTCCATGTCAAGAGGACTCTAAAAATGATGAAGAAAAGAACATAAAGAAAGATCAAGATCAAGAACCCTCCATGTCATCCACTCCTTTTCATGATGTCTCTTATCCGCCTCAGGGTTCTTTTGATCCTACACACCCTTTCCAATGCATTCCATCATGTCTTAAGTCTTCTCCTAAGCAAGATCAAGGTACTACTTACACTGTTGAGCTTATTGACAATCAAAATAACCTTACTACACTTGCGCTTTCCAAAGATGATACTTCCATTAAGGTTGGTAAAAATAGTGTTGTTACTTCCAATGTTAAGCCTATTGAAAATCAGGAGACAAATTATGCGTTGGTGCTATCCAAAGATCCTTGTCAAGATCAAAGTCTTCCATCTTCTTATTCTACCACTCCATGTTCACTTCCACTTTCTACTCTTCCTAAGTCTTTGCAAGCTTTGAACAATCCTATCAAAGAAGGTGCTCATATTCAAGATGTCCATGATTCTATAGAAGATCCTAATGCTCACTCTAAAGATGCTGATATCCTTGGTTGTCATATAGATGCTGATGAACTTATTGATTATCCTTTTGCATCTTCCACTTCCATCCTCGAACCTCTTCCACCAATACTAAGGGCTTCATGTCTGCCTTCCATCTTGGGTCCTTATGTCCCTTCACTTTCCCCTCCTAACTCTCTTAATTTTCCATCCATCTTAGGTCCTTACATACCTCCATCTCCTATCTTTCCTCAAGATCAACATAGATGCATACCCTTGAATCTTTTTCATCCACCCACCCATCTAAACCAGTCATATCCTCCTTCTTCCACAAGTCCCAAGTCTTTTGGAAGTAACTTGAATGTTCAATACAAGAAAAAGAAGCAATACAATACTCCATCAAAAAAAGATCACCATGTCTCCTCTAATAGACATGGAAGCATAAAGTCCAAAGAGATATCTAAGAAAAAAACTACAAGACAAGTATGGGTTCCAAAATTTATCATTGAAGATATTATCTCTAGATCATCAAAAGGAAATAAAAAGCCTATGGCTATATGGATTCCAAAGTCTCTCTTGAAAGAGTCTGGTGTTGCGCAAAAAGTGAAATTGACATTCAAGCTTCCAAAGGCTTCCACTTCATTTCCCTCCAAAAATATTCTTTGATTCCATGCGCCTAAACCTCAACCTCTGCTATCCATTAGCCATATTCCTTCAGGTATTCCTTCATTTACATTTCCTCCACCCTCTCGCTACCCTTCAAGGTGTGTGTTTACATTGATCTTGCCTTCCTTTCCACCTACCCTTTCACAATCCTTCCATGCATTATCCTTCTACCTTCTATCATTTTTTCTCATTTGCCTATTCCTCCTATCTTCCAACCTCACTCGCTTTACATAAAACCTTATCCTCCATTTTTCTCTTCCATCTCCCTTTCCCTATCAGCATCTTTGAGCATATCATTTTGAATCCTTAGAATATCATGGTTTATCCTTTCAAGGAGCATTATCTAGCAAGCTTGCCTTCTTCTAAAAAAAAAAAAAGAAATGAAATTAAAAAAAAAAAAATTAAAAATGTGCCCTGGTGAAAACCTGGAAACAGGCGCCTTGGTAGCAAAAGTAAAGAGAAAAAAATTTCATCCTAAGGTGAAAACCACTCCCTTGTGGTGCCTTGGATAAGTACCATGATGAAAACCTGGCAATCAGGCATCATGCGTAGTTCTTCTACATATTTTATCCATTTCATCTTCTCTTTTTTATCTTGACAATGTTTATCTATACACGAACATTTGGCTATTTTGTGAGTTGTCTGATGATGATCTTGCTTTCAATCCCTTCCTATTTAGCCTTCATATTTATTTTCCTCCATTCATTTTCACCTGTCGCTATCCTTTTCCCCTTTGGTCTTGATCTAAGAAAGAAAGAGTAAAACACGGTGCTATGAAGCCTCTTGACATGTCTACTCCTTTGGATTGCATCCTTTCCTGCTCTTGCATTATGATTTTGTGACTTATCCTATGCTAGCCTTTCATTGCTTGTCCAAATGTGCTTGGGTATTCTTGAGGAGTTTGCCTTTGAGGATTTTTTCCTTCATTATCCTTTATTCTCTTGTCTTCCATCTCTTCCACCAGCTTGTCAATCCCTCTTATTCTCCACATTGCTAGACATTGGGACTGTACGATATAATCTTGCTTGGGAGTTTGCAATGGAAAAAGATGCTATCAAGTATACCAAGTATCAGAACTAGTATCAAAAAAATTATCAGAATCATTATTAGAATCAGTATCAGAATCAGTATCAGAACAAGTACCAAAATAAGTATTAGAACCAGTATCAGAATCAGTATCAGAACAAGTATCAGAACAGATATAAGAACCAGTATCAGAATCAGTATCAGAATCAGTATCAGAACCAGTATCAGAACAAGTGTCAGAACATATATAAAAACTAGTATCAGAATCAGTATCAGAACCAGTATCAAAACAAGTATCAGAACAAGTATCAGAACACATACTAGGGATACACCTTTCACTGTAGTTTATGGGTCTGAAGCGGTACTACCTATTGAGGTTGAAATCCCATCACTAAGAATCAGAATGCATGGTCTAGTAACTGATGATGACTACAAAGTGTCTAGGTTACAAGAACTAGAACTACTAGATGAGCGCAGACAAACAGCGTATGATCATCTTAGAGTATATCAGAAGAGAATATCTAGAGGCTACAACAAGACAGTCAGACACAAAATTTCAGGTTGGTGATCTAGTCTTGAGAGAAAATCTTAAAAATCAATCCCATCGAGAATGCAAGGGGAAGTTTGAACCCAACTGGCTGGGTCCCTTTGTAATCACTGCTACTTTTGGCTCTAGTGCCTATCAACTCTCAACGACTGAAGGAGAACAGCTCTGAGAACCAATCAACATTCTCCATCTAAAGAAATTCTACGCTTAAAGCATTCAATCTATGGTAAAATGTCCTGAAAAAATCTTAAAAATTAGAAAATGTCCTGAAAAAATGAACATCTTGGTGAAAACCTAGCAATAGGCGCCTTGATGATTCACAAAAAAATAAAAAAATATCAAAAGTACAAAAAAATTGAAAAAATGAAAAATACAAAAAAAATGAAAAAAAAAAGAAAAAGTGCCTTGGTGAAAACCTGGAAATAGGCGCCTTGGTAGCAAAAATAGAATCTCTACCAAGATGGTGAAAACCCGGCAAACGGGTGCCACTTGTTCCAAATGCTCCATCTATCAGCGCAATCTTGGTCTTTCCCAACTTTCAGTCTTGCTTTAGTTTGTACATATCTCCCGATTTGTTTCAACATTTCCAATTTTCAATAAGTCGGTCTGTACACCAACCAGCTCAAGCGTCTATATCCTATCAATGTTTAACACTTGGGGGCAATCAATGTTATATCCTATGGTCTCCCATGTATCTTAGACAAATCATATCTAGTCAAAGTCCTTTGAAGCTTCATGTGAGTCAGTCAGTCAGTCTTGTCTCCAGAAAGAATTTTGCATCTACAACAACGCAATCAAACATCAAAACTCAACTGAAAACAATCTATGCTTTTTACATGCTTTTATCTCCTTGTATGCTTACTGATCCGCATTGAGATTTTTGCATATTGTGTCCCTTCAAGCTCTTCGATGATGTCCTTTACAGGATTTAGAGAGTGATGACTGGGGGCATAATCTTTTCTTTGTTTTCTTCTTGTATGTGAAAATCTAACAACTTTGGAAATTTTGGATTGAAATGGTGTCTGATTATAAGAGCCTCTATCTCGAATTGGATGGTCATGTGTACCTCGACCATTGATACCCAGAAAATTCAAGGAAGTTTGATCTAACTATTATCTTTTTGAGAGAGTTCTTTCTCCTATTGTGAAGCACGATCTTACCTAAGGATGTGAACGATAAAGGGTCACTACGAGTAATTCACATTGGATTTAGAATGATCTCTTAGCTGTTTGATGTGTTTGAATGCAAGGTGTATTCAAGTCATCACGATGTTTATGTTTTGATGCTTGTACAAATTGCTATATCAAAATGGACATGATATTTAGGTCATCCTGGTGTTTATGCCTTGGTGCTTATATCTAATCTGACATTCTGAAAATAAAATCAATATTCATATATCCATGGTTGTTGACCAGTGGGTGTTGTATTGATTCTTGTGCATACAAATCGATATTCATATGTCTATGGTTTCATAGATAGTGGGCATTGTATTGATTTATCTGGTTACATAAAAGTTCAATGATGATAACAAATAGACACATGATTAGTGACTAGGTCCTAGGTCTTAGGTTGCATTTCATTTTGCATGTCTCTTTGCATTTTTCATCTTTGCATGATCTCACAATGATTAAACGAACTTCAATGCTTAAATGATTCTTCAAATCGCATCTTCAAGTCTAACAAGAGCTAAATCTCACACGAAGGTTCCTCCAATGAAACAGCAAGTAGAATCCTTTTTCAGGATCAAAATTGAAATCTGAGATCGTTTATTATGTCAAAATCGCGATTTCAAATTTTTGGGACCAGGACGGTCTACTGCTTGCATAATCGATCTTCAATCTTCACAGAAATCCAAAATTCAACTTAACTGATTAGCTTTCATCAAACTATCAAAATTTCAACTTGGTCACCCATGGTCAACTCATGGTCAAACCTAGTCAAATTCGGTCTTCAGGACCTCCAAACAATGCAAAATGCATTCTCAGACATATATAACCACTTCTCAAATCAATTAACATGCTTCTAAACTATAACGCTGACTTTTCTAGTCAGATTTCAATTTTAATCCCGAAGGGGGCATGGTATTGCACATCATTCAATGTCTGTAAATCAAATTCTATTGATCAAATCTATCAATATCTTTCATCAATGATCAAGACAACAATCACGTCTAGTCACTGATTCATCAAAAGTCCTCATCACTCTGGGCAAATCTATCATCACTTGGGGCATATCAGATTCATCAAGATCCATATCAATCTGGTATTCTCCTAATCTTGTAAACTGTATCAATTTTTGCAACCATCAGATCATAGTGTTCTTTCCTGGGTTCTTCGACGACTGAAGGGTTTGCATGTGATACCTGCTAGTTCTGCTAAGACAATCGAGTCTAGAACGGGTCACTCACTTCTTTGCAATCCTAAGGTTTGGAATTAGGTGTTTTGACACTCTTTCGCAATCATAGGTTCATTTGCTACTATAGTGAACCTTATCTTTGGTCATTCAGGACCTATTATCTCCATATCAAATCAATATCAGTCAACTTCTGTCTCATATCAATTATCAATTTCAAACATCAGTTTCATATCTCTATCAAACACAGACTATCTTTGAACCACTGCACTTCACACAGTAATTCAAAGAGGGGCAAAATGTAATACCTCAAAAATGGGCTATATGTTCATTAACCTTCTATATCAACAATTCGAATGAAATCGACATCAAAGTCCTAACCTAAGGCACATCTAAACATCATTGAATCCTAATTGATTATCTTAAATTCTACATCGGGGAATATTCCTAGCAATATTCCTAATCATCATAATTATCTTTAATTTTATAATTATTTGGCAATAAATCACATTTATCTTAAAGTTTGATTAATTGAATATTTTCATATTTAATTAATTAGATTTAATATTTGCCACTTAATTGTGTAATTAAATTTAATTCTATCTATTATTAATTGTATTATTTAATTTTGACAATAAATCTAATATCATATGAATAATTGATTAAATTCTTATTTAATTAATTAAAGCAAGTTGTCATTATTTAATAATATAGTTTTTAATAAAAGTTTGATTAAATAATTGATTAACCCATAAATCAATTATTTTATTTTTAAAAATAGTTAAGTTGGAAATAAATCACTTTATTATTAAATTAATTCATAAATAAAACATGCACAATCATAAAAGCAAACAACTATCAATTATCAATTAAAGCTAAACTCTATTTTGAGTTAAAGCTTAGCTTTTGCATGTTTTTGTGAGTTAATTATCTTTTATTTAAAAATAAATCAAAAATCAACCTGAGTTATTTGAGTGATTTATGGCTTTTTCCCATGCATCTCCATAGCCCTAGATTTCTATAAAAATAAGGCTCAGCTCTTCATAATTGATCGCTCGAATTTGCATCAAATCTCTCAAATTTGCATCCACAGGATCTCATAATTGTGCAAACTTATGCTGGAGAATTGGAATTGAAGAATCAAAGCTCTTGCGAATCGACATCTTTGTGAGATCAATCTTATTTTTGCATTTATATTGCATATCATTGTTAGATTAGCATTGCATATCAATTTTCAATAGCATTCATAGCATATCAATTTCATCTAGCATAGATTCATATCAAGTTTTTCATTATTATTGCATAGAAAATACCAAAAAAAAATAGAATAATTGCATTCAATTCATATCTAGATCAATTGCATTCAAATCCTTCATTTAGGTGTCATCTAGGTCACTGATCTCAATAACAATCTGAGAACATTAATCTCACACCTACTAGAAGGCAGTAAATCGTTTGGTTAGATTAGATTTCAATTTTGCACGATTTTGATTATAGCTAACCTCTAATATTTTACTGAAGTGTTGTGTCTATAGATCAGGTACAATTTTCACACACACATGATCCACCAACTCATCAGGAATTTTGATGATGAAATTACCTTTCTCTTTATCAGATATATCCTTTATAGAAGGGAAGGAAGACTTGCCTAAAGGTTGAATGCCAAAAAGTGTTGACCATCGGTATTGAGAGGCTTTACCACTCTGGTCCTTTGTCTAAATCTTTGGGGCCGAGGGGGAATGGTAAGGGTTTTCTTCTCTTTCCCTAGCCACCCTACCAGGGTCAATCTTCTTAACCCTTGGGTCCCCTTCCATGTTAGAGAAAGAACTACTTTAGGAATTATATCTCACTCATGCAGTTTTACAATTTCTTCATAATTTCCATACGGGGAATACCCCTCATTCTTCTATAATATAGATATTTTCTCCTCTTGTCTCTTGACTAGAGAGCAAGATTTATTTCTTATATTTTTCTAGGATCCATTATGCTCTTAGCATGTATTTTGTTTTGAGCTTAATTGGTTATTCTTTCTATATTTTATCCCTATGGTTTTGTATTATGATATCTTTCCTTTTCTCATAATCATCCATAGCTCTCTTCTACTATTCATGATATCTTTTCTAAAGACATTTGTTTTACAAAGGTATCCCTTCCTTTCATCCCTAGGGGGCAAGGTTTTCCTTCTTTCTCTCTGTCTAGGGATCTACTTTCCTTAGCTTAGTGGCATTTGTTTATTTTACAACATTATTTCCTTATACTGACTGATGTTTTGGCTATGGATATCATTTTTTGTGAGAGGTTGTTGTCCTAGGTCATCACCTCTTCTTTAGTTTGCTAATTATTTTCTTTATAAACTCTTTCCCTTGCTATGGGGTTAGAGTTTGCTTCCTTCATTCCAAGATTCCTCTTCCTCTTGATCGTAGGGGGCTTGATGATTGAATCTTTGATCCCTCTTTGCTTTTCTTTGAAAGATGATATTTTATCCAAATCACTCCTCTACGGTGAGTGTCTTGTTGATAAGATCTTTTTCTATTTGAGGATCATTTTTCCATACATGACATGTCATTTTTCATGATTATCTATGCTATTTAATGTAAGGGTCAATACTCTTTGCTAAGAATATAGTGTACATTGTTGTTAACAAGATATCTCCTTACTTTGTGAAGTAGGTATCCTCCTCTTCCTTATCCTATCTATTAGGTAGCCATGATAAGGAGGGGCATATATAGGTTCTTCCTTATACTATAGTTTACATTTTACAACATGCTAAATCCTTGGAAGGTAATGCACATAAGTTGCTAAATCCTGAAGAGACATGCATTTTCATTTTTGCTAAATCCTTGGAAGGTAACGTGCATAAGTTACTAAATCTTGAAGAGACATGCATTTTCATTTTTTCTAAATCCTCGAAAGGTAACTCACATAAGTAGCTAAATCCTGAAAAAGATACACATTTTCAATTTCAAATATGCTAAATCATTGGAAGGTAATGCACATAAGTTGATAAATTCTAAAGAGACATGCATTTTATATTCCATTGTGATACAATAATGTGGATCTATGGGTGTTCCAAAAGCTGTCAGAAGACACATTACAACTACAAATTATAGTTTATGGGTGAACTGTCAGGTTTGGCTACCTATTGGGCTCTCCCTCCTTGGTGATTCACAATAAGGTGGGCATCTTACTAGGAGAGGTAATCACACACTCTTCTCACTTTTTTCTAGTGATGTCTCTCTTATTGTAATCTTAGGGTTGACAAAGACTTGATACCTTGGGGGCTTGAGGATTGCTTTGTCCCTTTGATGTCAATAAGGTTTTCTTTTTCTTTGTGATCTCCTTTACCAAGAGTTTGCATCGAGTCCATACTCTTGCTAATGTGGGGGCTAAATGTATCATCGTAAAATGGAAGCACTTGCATTTAGGACTGGTTTAGCCCTCCAAGTAAGTGGTTTAGGTCATGTCAAATGCCTTGAATGGGTCTTTGACTCAGATTTTGGTTTTTCCCCTGTTCTGCCCTATTTTCTACTTATTTCCTACATTTTGGTATCTTTCTCTAAGATTTTGAGGTTCTTGACATTAGGGTCAAGGTCAACCTTCTAGATCAAGGTAGAGCTTGACCCTGACACACGGTCTAAATTTCAAATTCCAAAGATTTCTGGATGTCGGGGTTTGGAAAGAATTATTTCCCGCTTTCGGGTCAGCTGCTTCAGGCTTCGAAATGTTGACTCTTAAAATATATTTAATATAGGTCCACTTCTAAGGGTATGATCCTAATGGAAATTTATTTCTCATATGTCGGTCTCTCTAGAAGTTGGTGCCCTACACTAGTATATAAGGAAGTCTTCTCCTCTCATTTTAGGGGAGAAAAGAAAGAGAAGAAAAGGAAAAGAGAAGGAAAGAAAAGGGAGGATCATCTATGCATAATTTATCAAAGTGAGCATTCAAGAATTAAATAATTCAAGCATTCAAGTATTCAAGTATTCAAGATTCAATTCATCAAGGAGATCCATTGGTAGCCATTGAAGGATTCAAGCTCTATGGAGCCCTCTTGTTGATTTCTCCATCCATCCATTCAAGATTCTTCCTATTCCAAGATCCATTCAAGATTGGTGTTGAATATCTAAATGAAATTGATTTGAGACATCCTACATCCTACAATTCTACATCCATTTGGAGCATCCATACTTGTGGATTCAAAGATTTGAATCCTCCACAAGGGTTTCAACATAAGCAAGGTGAATTATTCTATTTACTTTTTTTATTACTGAAATTTTAATTCTATTTCAAGGTTAATTCCAAAACTGGGGTTTGACCAAGGGAAATCCCTCATGCAAAAAACAAAACCATTTTTCTTACAAGAACAAGTACGAAACAATGAATTATAGAGCATATTCGAAAACCCTTTTCGAAAAACTTTCAAGATCTGCGAACAGAATTTGTCAGAGTAGTGCAGGTCAAGGTCGACATAAAGGGGCACTATTGTGCCCCTGTATTTGGGTCAAGGTCAACTTGGTTCAGAAAAGAAAAAGATTTCTGGGTTTTTGTCCATCTTTGTGTTTCGAGGCCAAGGCAAGTTGCAGAATTTCCAAAAACTCAGTACAGACATCAGAAAATAGCAATTTCCAGATCTACTATACTTTGAGGTTAGTATTTGTGTTCAGTTCATTTCAATTAAGATTTGAATACCCTAGATTAACCATTTATGCATTGACCATCTTCTTGTGGTTAATCAATTTGGATCTTTCCTTTGGGAATTTGGGGTTAAGAAGAGAATCTTACCTTCCCCAATTCTTCCATATGTAAAGGATATTATTTACATGTTGGTGAACACATCACAACATAACCAACCAATCAATCATTTTTTATTCCTTACAAAAGGTAATTAAAACTTGTCAAATTTTACAATTCTTCTAGGGAAATTATATGATTTTTTTTTAATAAAAATAACTAATAAATAATTGCACATGAACAATATGAAATCCCTAAACTGGGTATTTCCAATACGTCTTCTAGGGTTTAGTTTTAGATTGTCTTTCCAACTTTAATTTCCACATCCAATTTCTAATCACATTAATTTCTACCAAAATTCATAAATTCAAACCCTAATGAAAGTTTAACCAAGGATTAGAAAACAAGGATTACATGCAACTAAAATTTCCTTTAAACTAATTTTTAGAATTTTCATGAGAAAAGAAGATACATGAAACAATATCAAACATCTAGATCTGACAGGCACGAATAATACACTTCTTTTAAAATTGCAAAAAATACAATCACAAAGATAATTGAATCCAACCTCAAACACCAAAAGAATAAATCTGACGATGACCAGAAACAAAGACAATCCAAGAGTTCAGAAAAATTGCACCAAATTGAAAACCTTCACCCAAAATTCTCCAAAACCTATGTGTTGAGAATAATGGCCAAATCCTCACCATATAGGAAATTCAATTCCACATGCAAGGGTCAGAACACAACTCCATAGAGAGATTTGTTTTAATCAATTCCTAATCTTAGTTCTCACTCAAGCCTGATTTTCTAATTACTCTTTTTTGAAAGCTCTTAACTCAAAATTCACTAATTCTTTTAATTTTGATTTACTCAATTTGATTGTGCAATTTAATGCATTCTAATTAATTTAAATAATAATATTTAGTCTCCTTTAATTTTCCACATGCTAATTTAATTCCTAAATTATTAAAATACATTTTTATTTAAAAAGGTTAAATTTACAAATAAATAAATCTAAAGTGAATGTACTTAATTAATTCTCATTAATTAAATAATTTAATTTTTTATAATAAGCCTTTTAAATTAAACACTAAATTTAATAATTGCATTTAATTAATTTTCAATTAATTAAATACTCTCACATTTAAATAGCTAAAAAAATCCTAATTTATTTAAATTACATGGTGCAATTAATCTAAATAAATTATCTAATTATAGAAATCACATCTATAAACAAAATCAACTAAACTTAAAGAACCGCAACCATGCTCAAGGAAAGGGCTATAAACTGACGTCACCTAGATGAGTATGGAAAGGGTAAAATATCATAATCATGTCCATTATTTCAGGATAATAGTACATGGCTTAGGTTAGGATTTGGATTTGAATATTATCTCTCATCTTTTACCATTTAGACTAGTGATAGGGCACGCTCATCTTGACAATTCAAAGAATTTGATGCCCGGTACCTGCAAACCTCCATACAAGACTCGCATGCACACACACACACAAATATATATATATATATATATATATATATATATATATATATATATATATATATATATATATATATATATATATATATATAACAAGCAATGGTGGGGATCAGAAGATTGTGTGGACCCCACAAAAAAGGTAACTATGACTCCGTCCGTCAACCATATCAAAAACATCATATAGGAAAAATAAAAGCATGCATGATCACCATACACATGCGAGTATGGGGTAAGTATAATCATAATCATAAGTATCATTTTAAAACATATAAATTATCATCATAATAGGGTAAGTGCACAAAGATGGGGGACCAAAAAGGGGGTATAAGATGCCAACTTTTTCCTGAAATCAACAAACTCTAAACTTCAACAAGAAATTGAAGATAGTTCGACACAAAATTTTGAGATGCGACAAAAACAAGAGTTGTAATAATCTGAATCTAGTTCTTAAACTACTAACTTATTTTGAAAATGGTGTAGATTAAGGCCCTCAAAAAGGGGGAGCACAAAAAGTGGTCCTATTTTTTGTCCAAAAACATAACATAGCGTCTGGTGTGCTCCCCCTAAAATGTTAACTTTTTTTTTGAATTTTTTTAATCGCTCCTGTGAGAAGTTAGCTAACACCATGTAGTTTATCCCGGATTTTTTTTGTAATTTTTTTATGAACATATAATTTTTGATGAATTTACGAAGTGCACACATCCTAAAAACATAAAATTTATGTGTGCTCCCCCTAGAAATCATTTAAAACTAATTGAAAATTAAATTTATTTTTTTAAAGTGTGTAGAATGGAGTGTAGTTTCTAAAAATGTAACTTATTGCAAAATTCGATGAACGAGCCAAAATCTATGCCCAAAATACTGCATGTTGGTTTTTTACAAAAAATGGACATACACACAAAAGAAATTAGAATTGAAAAACTTAACATAATCAGATTTCAAAATAAATTATATGCTTAGATAGCTAACAAAGAGATCTGCAATATCACGTCATCTAACTTTTATGTTCTTGAGCCACGAGTAAACCTGACGAGGAGCACACAAAAAAAGATGTCATTTTTTTGTATGTCTGTTGGAAAACATGTCTCAGGCCTATTTCAATCGTCCAAGCCTTAGGATTGGTAAATTCAAATCCTTTACAAAGCATGCACGCCCTATAGGGCATGCACCATATGTAAGATATAGATTCACATAGTGATGAGAAATATTCAAATGGGAGAGATTCTCTCTCTCTCTCTCTCTCTCTCTCTCTCTCTCTCTCTCTCTCTCTCTCTCTCTCTCTCTCCCTTTCCCCTTCTCTATCTTTCTCTCCCTCTCCCTCTCTCTCTCTCTCTCTCTCTCTCTCTCTCTCTCCTATCTCTATTCTCTCTCCCTATCCCCTTCTCTCCCTCCTTATCCTTCTCTCCTACTCTCTCCATTCTCTCTCCCTCTCCCATTCTCTCTCTCTCTCCCTCTCTTTCTTTCCTCCATTTTTCTTGTTTTACATAGGGCGTACACCCTATAGGGTGTGCGTACTATAGGGTGCATGCCCTATTTAAGACTATGCATAACACCTTTTTTGTTTTGTATAGGGTGTACACCCTATAGCGCGCTCACGCTATGTAAAACTAGAAGAAATGGTCTTATTTGCCAAGGATCTTGTGAAAGAGGCCCACTTTTTCTTATGATGTCTGAATTCTGCATTTTCTCCAAAAAGCTTTCACTTTTCATGGTGTTGATAGTGACAAATCAACATCATTTTGCACCATAGTGACAAGTTTTTGCTTTGCACCATTGTGAAAGTCAATTATTGGAATAAAAAAGACAAAAAGAGATTGAGGTAAGTTTTTTATTTTTTTACATGTCAAATGTGAATAAATATTGTTTTGGTTTATAATTGGTATGATATAGACTTGTTCTTGATACATAATTTGATATAAGTGTAATAAATTTATATTATAATTTGTCATATTGTAAGAGGTTTATATTATAATTTGACTTATTGGTTTACTTTTATATTATATTTTTTAAATTGTAATCAATTGATATGTAGAAATCATCATCATGCCAAGGAAATGAGCAAAAAATTTAACACCAAAAGAGCATGAAAGAGACAAAGAGAAGAAAAGGGAAAGAATGAGACAACTTCATGAATAAAAAAAATTAGATACTATAGAAGAAGATTTTTCTTTGGATGAGGAACATGAAACATCAATACAAAGTAAGAGAGAATTGGAATTGGAATCAAAAAGAAAAAAAATGAGAAACTTGCATGCAACGAGACAATTGAATTATGAAGATACGGGGACATCATCTACGAGTTCCCAAGTTCAAGAGACATCATCATCCAATGTTTGAGGCACACCAATGTATCATGTTGAAGGCACCCCATTGTCTACTTCTGAAGGTGGAGACACACCAATGTATCATGTTGAAGACACACCATTGTCTACTTATGAAGGTGTGGGCACACTCTTCTATCATGTTGAAGGCACACCATTATCTACATCCCAAGGTGTAGGCACAACATCATCTCATGTTGAAGGCACTGAAGATGGTACTCAATTCACACATAATGTTTTTGATGCTCCTAGAATTATTAAATATAGAAAACCAAAATATTTGATTGATATTGATACTAACATTTTGCAAGCAATGCCTGACAAGATTCCCAAGTGTACTTGTCAAAGAAATGTTAATCGTATTTGGAGATCATTTTTTAAGAATTTAAACATGACAGGAAGATGTCAACTATTTGTTGAAATGATGAGAAATCTAAAATTTAGGCCCATCATGAATATTCTTGGGCTAAGAATGATGGATGAGTCAAGTGAAAAATCTATTGTAAAGAATCTAATGACTACATATGAGAGTGTGGGTTCTACATCACGCACGAAAGATAGTAATGTCACACGACGTGTATTTACATCAACAATAGTAAGTACTCAAATGAAGAAATCTCGACTCATTAGAAAGACAAGAAAAACATTGAAAATAAGTAGAAAGTCTCTAATGAGAGCCCTGGGAAGGTGTCAAAGAGTGGAAGATCCAAATAGCAATGAGTTATGGGCATTTTCCGGTACACTACCGTAAAAAGATAAAGCAATTGTTGAAGCTTTGAAATCTTCGATTGAAGAATTTTTGAAGAATAATACACGGGTATCTCCTAATCAAAGAGATGTTGTAAGAAGGAGGATTGGTAGTTGAATTCGTGTTCCACATCCAAAACATTTTTTGGATTCAACTCAGACACAATTCTTTGCAAAATTTATGCATATGTATCCTCAAATTAAAATTAGTCAGAGATATTTTGAAATGTGTAAACCTTTTTATGTCAAGATAAATCACACACGCACAACTTGTTGTAGGGTACATATTGAATTTTCTAACCATTTTGAAGTTTATAGGAATATATGTGTAGGTTTGCACTCTAACAATGTTTTGCAGGATTGTAACATAAATGTCCAACCTAGATCTTCAAGGGAATTGATATCTACCATTTTATGTGAAAGAGTGGATGGTCAACAATTTTACAAGCTCTCATGCTTGAATGGTACATGCATAGATTACAGAGGTTTGCGATGTTTGCCAATTTGTCAACATATGGAGAGTACGCATGCAATCAGTAACGAAATAGTGGAATTTGTAAAATATAAGACCATGACATACAATCTAAAAGATGGAAAAGAGGCTAAAAGATGTGATTTAGTAATTGAAAAAATTCCATTGTATTAGTTCATGGACATTTTTCGTAAAAAAATCATTTATGAGTATGCAAGGCATACACATAGAGCATGATGGTCAGATATGCAATTCAACTTGTGTAAGGACACATTCCCACTTGATACCATTGTTCTAGTTGTGGATTTTGCAGAGAACTAAACACTACAACCACATAATGAGGTGCAAGCAAAGTATTACAGCTCTCAACAGGTTGCTATATTTGTTCATATAGCATTCATGCATACATCAGACAGTACAAAGGAGAATAGGAAGATATTGAGGGAGTATCATTTTTATATCAGCGATGATCGCTCACATTCTACAAAGTTTGTACATGGTTTCTTTCAACTATTTTATGGTCATTTGGCAAACAGGGGCATAAAATATCATCGACATATCATTTGGTCAGATAATTGTGCATCCCAATTCAAGAATTCATGAATATTTATTGGTTGTTTAGGATGCATAAGATTATTGGAATTCAATATATGTGGAATTTCACAGAGGCTGGTCATGGAAAGGGAGAGCACGATGGCCGAGGTGCATGTATTAAAAGATCCTTAGCACGTGAAGAATTAAAGTACAAAGAGAAAGCAACATTGTCAGATGCGGGATGTATTGTCTAGTGGTGTAACACTACAATGGGTCCAGATAATGAAGGTGAGTCTACGGTTCTTAGATTTTTTTGGTTGATGGATGAAACCAACATTGCACCATATGAGGATTGTTGTACATTGACAGGATCAAGTGAGCTACACTCTTTTAGAAGTTGTAATGCAGGTTCATGGAGTATCAACACACGACATATGGTGTGCTTTTGTTCATCATGTGTAGATGAAGATTAGGATGGGTGTGAGTCAAAGGAATGGGTTGAAAAATGGTATACATGTATTTTGAGTCCACTTGCCTCCTATCATCCCCATGAATCACTATAACCCAAAGAAATGGAATCATCCATTGACTTTGATCGCTTATCTGATCTAGTACAACTAGGTCAGTATTTTCCACATACAAATAATCTCAAATTTAGTACTTTATCATAAATATTTAGTAAAATAATGTCCTCATTATGTTTATATCATTACAGGCCATGTTTTTGCTATTATTGCACCTGAAGACAATGAAGAAGGGACAGATTATTATTTGTGTCATTGTGTAGAGGGAAAAAAGAAATTGGATCACTCGGTTATTGATGGTGAAGAATTAGAATACCCTATAGGAGTAGTGGTTGTAACTGGTACATGGCTTAGATGGTATGCTATGAAGAACCCTAGGTTATGGTTGTTCAAGGATTGGGAGACACACAAAAAGATTCTTCATTATTCAAACCTCGTCATTGCATCAAATGTCCACTTAATCAGATATGGGGAAAGACCGCAAAATAAAAATCTTTGGAAGGTTCGTGAGTTAGACCATGAGGCAATACTTGAGACAATCAAGGGTAGGGCAAACCCAATTGGTTCATTGGACTAAATGGAGATACAAAATATCGTAACATGTCAAATTTATATAGCACTGTAAATTGGGTGGACTATAAATTGCTCATGCATTACCCAAGCCAAAACCAACTTCTAAACAATCCTGCCATAAACACCACGTACAAAAAACCTAAAATCTTCCAACAAAACCTAACCCAGAGCAGTAGGAAACTTGGTAACAGCCTTACTTCCTTCAGAAGCAGCATGCCTAGCCAGCTCTCGAGGCAGAACAAACTTGACAGCAATCTCAATTTCTCTGGAGGAAAGTGTCACGATCTTGTTATATTTCAGTAGAGAAGCAGCCTCAGGAGTAATCTTATCAAAAATATCAATCATGAAGCTCTCCATGATGTCCATGGCATCACTAGATATTCCCTTGGAGGGATGCACTTGTTTCAACACCTTGTATTCTCAAATTTCATTGCTTTGACTACTGAATCCTTTGTGGTCTTGAACATCACTTTCTTTTCTTTTCTCATCTTTGGAGAATCCTTTTCTTCATTCTCTCCTTTCATATCATCTTCTTTAAGACTCCACACCTTAGGTTTCCTTCAACAACTCCATATCCACCATATCAAACAAGTTCTTGGTTCATGTATGTTTAAGCTTGCCAATTGGTTGGACCATCAACCAAATACTTGATGACTCTAATTAGAGGATTCTACCATCAATTTGAATATTTGACACTTCTAGATGTAAAAGCCCCAAATTGGTCCCAAAACCCCCTAGAAACTAGGGCTCACCCAATGTCTTGTCTCCCAGCACCATAGAAACTGAACTAAAGTTGATTCACCATCAATTGACCATCCTATGATGGATTCATGCATAAAATACCCCCTCCAAAGGCTAGAACATCTACTATTGTACCCTTGCACCAATTTGATGACCCTTATGCACCCTTCAAACTCATCAAACTCCTTCTTTCCTGCGTTTCCAATGTTAGAATACTAAGTTACAAGGTTTGGATCCATCCCCAAGTGACAACAAATACATAAAGGGGATGGATCAATGAATTGCACTCCAATCACTTCCAGGTTCAAATGATTATTGATTAACCTTTAAATGAACAATATAAGATGATCCAAATCATCAGATATCCCTATCCTTAAGACCAATCTTCTGGTGCTACCCTTGTCAAACCCCAAGCCAAAACCAACTTCTAAACAAGCCTTCCATAAACACCACGTACAAAAAACCTAAAATCTTCCAACAAAACCTAACCCAAAGCAGTAGGAAACTTGGTAACAACCTTACTTCCTTCAGAAGAAGCATGCCTAGCCAGCTCTCAAGGCAGAACAAACTTGATAGCAATCTCAATTTCTCTGGAGGAAAGTGTCATGATCTTGTTATATTTCAACAAAGAAGTAGCCTTAGGAGTAATCTTATAAAAAATATCAATCATAAAGCTCTCCATGATATCCATGGTAGCACTAGATATTCCCTTGGAGGGATGCACTTGTTTCAACACCTTGTATATTAACCTTTTGTAACTTCCTACACTTCTCTTCCTCTTCGTTTTCTTATTCTCTTCCTTTTGAACATCACTTTCTTTTCTTTTCTCAGCTTTGGAGAATCCTTTACTTCATTCTCTCCTTTCATACCATCTGCTCTAAGACCCAAAACCCCCTAGAAACTAGGGCTCGCCCAATGTCTCATCTCCCAGCACAATAGAAACTAAACCAAAGTTGATTCACCATCATTTGACCATCCTATGATGGATTCATGCATAAAATAACCATAGAGAAATTACAAGAATTTGAAAAAAAAATATTCTTTCTTGATGCTGAACTCATTTGATGTGGTTGTATATGATATGTACGTTGTACTTTACAAAGTGTTTTATGATTATCTAATTTCAACTTATTATATGATGCAGCCGAGTGTCAACACAGTCATTATATATGGTATGTTTTACTATTTTTTTTCAGAACTAATGCTTCTAGTGAATCCAAATTTAGTTGTTATAAAGATGAGATGTTAGTGAATGACTTCTTCCTAATACTACTCTTCCACTAGATCCAGATTTCAACCCTTTTGTGGATCTATAGGCTCAATCCTGAGCCCACGGGATTGGCTAAGAGAAAACTGTGATTGTATATCAATTGATTACAAAATGTTCAGTTAAGGAGAAAATATTGCAACGATCAAGAAGAAAATTGGCTATGGAAAATCTAGTTATGAATTTTGTTAAGAATGAAACTATTAAGGAATTGCATGATATATTACTCAATGGTGCAAGGAATATTCTTAATGAACATGGGATTGTAGCTACATCTATTCAATATACAGAGGAAGATATAGAAAATCTTCTTAATAGAGATATTAATGTGAGAGAAAAGGACATTTCAGAAGAAAATGGTTATCTTGGTGCCATCTAAGGTATGCCAATTACTTAGGATGAAGAGACAAAGCCCATACTTAATGGGAAAGAGTGGGAAGAGCTTCTTGGACCCATGATAGAAGTTATAGATAAGGAGGAAGAGCTAGGAAGGGGAAAGCGGCAAAGGAAAGAAGATATGCGTGTGAGCCTATGTCAGATGATGATGATGATTACTCACCATCATCTGCTAGTAGCTCAAGTAGTGACAAAATCTCTTCAGTGCACATGTACACTCAGACAAAAAATTTAGATAGAGAAGTGACAAGTGTTGTGGAATTATCCACAGAGCAATGTGAAATGAAGCCTCAAATTGGTTCATTACCAGGAAAATAATTTGGTCATGCACTTCATTCTAGCACCACAAAGATTTCTATTAGAAATGCCTATTCATCAATGGCCTTGCATTTATGATACTTGGACATTATCCTTGACATGTAAGTTCATTGCCACCTTTGGCAAGGCAATCTCACTCCTCATTTTACAACAAAGGGCAGCCATCTATGGTCCAAGGTTTTAATTTAGCTGACAAGTGGAGAGATTCTCAACGTACTGATCTCTTTCGTAGACAAGTTCCTGCTTCATCTCAAGGTTCTCATTTAGGTGACCAACTCCTTCGAGGTCCACAAATAGACCCATTAATTTCCCAAATTGGTTCATTAGCAGGCAAAGAATTTGGTCATGCACTTCATTATAGCACCACAAATATTTCTATTAGAAATGACTATCCATCAATGGCCTTGCATTTAAGAGACTTGGGCATTATCCTTGAAATGTAAGTTCATTGCCACCTTTGGCAAGGCAGTCTCACTCCTCATTTTACAACAAAGGGCAGCCATCTATGGTCCAAGGTTTTAATTCAGCTGACAAGTGGAGAGCTTCTTAAGGTACTAATCTCTTTCATAGAGAAGTTCCTGCTTCATCTCAAGGTTCTCGTTTAGGTGACCAACTCCTTCGAGGTCCACAAATAGACCCATTAATTTCCCAAATTGGTTCATTAGCAGACAAAGAATTTGGTCATGCACTTCATTCTAGTAGAACAAATATTTCTATTAAAAATGAATATCCTTCAATGGCCTTGTGTTTATGGGACTTAGGTATTATCCTTGAAATGTAAGTTCATTGCCACCTTTGGCAAGGCAATATCACTCCTCATTTTACAAAAAAGGGCAGCCATCTATGGTCCAAGGTTTTAATTCAGCTGACAAGTGGAGAGCTTCTCTTTCGTAGAGAAGTTCCTGCTTCATCTCAAGGTTCTTGTTTAGGTGACCAACTCCTTCGAGGTCCACAAATAGACCCATTAATTTCCCAAATTGGTTCATTATCAAGCAAAGAATTTGATCATGCACTTCATTCTAGCACCACAAATATTTCTATTAGAAATGACTATCCATCAATGGCCTTGCATTTACAAGACTTGGGCATTATCCTTGAAATGTAAGTTCATTGCCACCTTTGGCAAGGTAGTCTCACTCCTCATTTTACAACAAAGGGCAGTCATCTATGGTCCAAGGTTTTAATTTAGCTGACAAGTGGAGAGCTTCTCAAGGTACTGATCTCTTTCGTAGAGAAGTTCCTACTTCATCTCAAGGTTCTCATTTAGGTGACCAACTCCTTCGAGGTCCACAAATAGACCCATTAATTTCCCAAATTGGTTCATTAGTAGGCAAAGAATTTGGTCATGCACTTCATTATAGCACCACAAATATTTCTATTAGAAATGAATATCTGTCAATGGCCTTGCATTTACGGGACTTGGGCATTATCCTTGAAATGTAAGTTCATTGCCACCTTTGGCAAGGTAGTCTCACTCCTCATTTTACAACAAAGGGCAGCCATCTATGGTCAAAGGTTTTAATTCAGCTAACAAGTGGAGAGCTTATCAATGTACTAATCTCTTTCATAGAGAAGTTCCTACTTCATCTCAAGGTTCTCATTTAGGTGACCAACTCCTTCGAGGTCCACAAATAGACCCATTAATTTCCCAAATTGGTTCGTTAGCAGGCAAAGAATTTGGTCATGCACTTCATTCTAGCACCACAAATATATCTATTAGAAATGACTATCCATCAATGGCCTTGCATTTACGAGACTTGGGCATTATCCTTGAAATGTAAGTTCATTGCCACCTTTGGCAAGGCAGTCTCACTCATCATTTTACAACAAAGGGCAGCCATCTATGGTCCAAGGTTTTAATTCAGCTGACAAGTGGAGAGCTTCTCAAGGTACTGATCTCTTTCGTAGAGAAGTTCCTGCTTCATCTCATGGTTCTCATTTAGGTGACCAACTCCTTCGAGGTCCACAAATAGACCCATTAATTGGTAAAAGGGTAGATGTAATTTTGGAAAGAGTATCCCAATTGAAGAGTAATGGAGATTCTAGTGAGCATGAAGTTATTGCAGATCCAATGGGTGTATCTCCTCCACTGACAAATATAACTACTTCCAGAGACTTGATTTTAAATGGAGATTGTCTATTCCCAAACATGCCCCAGTCGACCAGATGAACCAGATGTTTCTTGAGTAAAGAAGATAGTGGTTTATTAAAGCATCTCATTATCCCACTTGCTATCAGTTACTACTTTTTGAGTAGCTTGCCAGCTGCTTCTGTGTAGGATTTCTATAATATATAATGTCCTCATGTAAGTACATGCCACGCATAGTTGTTTGATCACCACCGATGACTCCATGCTAAAGTGTCCCTCAAGGTCCCTTAAGCATGAAATCAGCAATCTCTGTGGGGTCATATCTTGGAGCTCATGTGAGGTAGCATGGATCTATCAATTGTTACGGGACTGTGTTTCCAGGGCCTACAAAAGCCTGTCTCAGTTTTTGAAGATTCAACTTCGTTTAAAATCGGCAACACATTCTCCATTGGTGTCAGAACTCAAGGTGTTCCTTAGCTGAAATGGCCAACATTGTGTATCTTTCCAACTATCAGTCGTAGCATTGAGCCATCTATTCCAACAGCTCCAGATGGCTGGGTAAACACTAGTGGCAACCTTGTTCACCACACATAGTCATTTGATCACCGCTGATGACTCCGTGCTGAAGTGTCCCTCAAGGTCCCTTAAGCATGGAATCAGAGATCTTTGCAGAGTCATATCTCAGAGCTTGTGCAAGGTAGCATGGATCCGTCAATTTCTATGGAATCATATTACCAGAGCCTACAAAAGCCTATCTTAATTTTTAGAGATTCAACTTCATTTAAATTTGGCAACACATTCTCAGTCGGTGTAAGAACTCAAGGTGTTCCTCAGCTGAAACAGCCAACATTGTGTATCTTTCCAACCATCAGTCGTAGCACCAAACCGTCTATTCCAATAGCTCCAAATGGCTGGTTAAACACTAGTGGCAACCTCATTCAGCACCCACAGTCATTTGATCCCCACCAATGACCCCGTGCTGCAGTGTCCCCCAAGGTCTCTTAAGCATGGAATCGGTGATCTTTGCGAGGTCATATCATAGAGCTCGTGCAAGGTAGAATCAATCCATTAGTTTCTATGGGACCATGTTGTTGGGGACTAAAAAATCCTATCTCAATTTTTAGAGATTCAATTTCATTTAAATTTGGCAACACATTCTCGGTTGGTGTCAAAACTCAAGGTGTTCCTCAGCTGAAATCACCAACGTTGCGTATCTTTCCAACTGTTGATCGTAACATCGAACCATCTGTTCCAATAGCTCCATATGGCTGGGTAAATTCTAGTGGCAACCTTGTTCACCACGCATAGTTGTTCGATCCCTGCCGATGACTCCATGCTGAAGTGTCCCTCAAGGTCCCTTAAGCATGGAATCGGTGATCTTTGTAGGGTCATATCTCACAACTCGTACAAGGTAGAATCAATCTGTCAATTTCTACGAGACCATGTTTCTAGGGCCTACAAAATCCTATCTTGATTTTTAGAGATTTAACTTTGTTTAAATTTGGCAACACATTCTCGATCAGTGTTAGAACTCAAGGTGTTCCTTAGCTCAAATGGCCAACATTGCGTATCTTTCAAACCGTCGATTGTAGCATCAGACTGTCTATTACAACAGCTCTGGCTGGCCAGGTAAATGCTAGTAGCAACTTTTTTTGGCACCCATAGTCGTTCGATCCCCGCCGATGACTCTGTGCTGAAGTGTCCCTCAAGGTCTCTTAAGCATGGAATCGGTGATCTTTGCAGGGTCATATCTTAGAGCTCGTGTAAGGTAGAATCAATCTATCAGTTGCTATAGGATCATGTTGCTAGAGCCTACAAAATCCTATCTTAATTTTTAGAGATTCAACTTCATTTAAATTTGGCAACACATTCTCAATCAGTGTCAAAACTTAAGATGTTCCTTAGCTGAAATGACCAACGTTGTGTATCTTTCCAACCATCGGTCGTAGCATCAAACCATCTATTCCAATAGCTCTAGATGGTCAGGTAAATACTAGTGGCAACCTTGTTCACCATGCACAGTCGTTCGATCCCCGTCGATGACTCTGTGCTAAAGTGTCCCTCAAGGTCCCTTAAGCAAGGAATCGATGATCTTTGTGGGGTCATATCTCACAGTTTGTGTGAGGTAGAATCGATCCGTTAATTTCTACAAGACCGTGTTGCCAGGGCCTACAAAAATCTATCTCATTTTTCATAGATTCAACTTTGTTTAAATTTGGCAACACATTCTTGGTCGGTGTCGAAACTCAAGGTGTTCCTTAGCTAAAATGGCCAACGTTGCGTATCTTTCAAACCATTGATCATAGCATCAGACCGTCTATTCCAATAGCTTTGGTGGCCAGGTAAATGCTAGTAGCAACCTCATTTGGAACCCACAGTCATTCGATACCCACCGACGACTCTATGCTGAAGTGTCCCTCAAGGTCTCTTAAGCATGGAATCAGCAATCTTTGAGGGGTCATATCATGGACCATGTTGCTAAGGCCTACAAAAGCCTATCTTAGTTTTTGGAGATTCAACTTCATTTAAATTTGGCAACACATTCTCGGTCGATGTCAGAACTCAAAGTGTTCCTCAGCTGAAACAGTCAACGTTGTGTATCTTTCAAACCGTCAGTCGTAGCATCAAACCATCTATTCCAATAGCTCTAGATGGTTGGTTAAATGTTAGTAGCAACCTTGTTTGGCACCCACATTTGTTCAATCCCCACCGACAACTCCATGCTGAAGTGTCTCTCAAGGTCTCTTAAGCATGGAATCAACAATCTTTGCGGGGTCATATCTCAAAGCTCATGCGAGGTAGAATTGATCTGTCAGGTGCTATAGGGTCATGTTGTCGGGGCTTACAAAAGTGTGTCTCAATTTTTGGAGATTCAACTTCATTTAAAATTGGCAACACATTCTCAGTCGGTGTCAAAACTCAAGGTGTTCCTCAGCTGAAACAGTCAACATTGTGTATCTTTCAAACCGTCAGTTGTAGCATCAGACCATCTATTCTAATAGCTCTGGATGGCTAGGTAAATGCTAGTGGCAACCTCATTCGACACGCACAGTCATTCAATCTCCACCGATGACTTCGTGTTGTAGTGTCCCTCAAGGTCTCTTAAGCATGTATCGGTGATCTTTACGGAATCATATCTCAGAGCTTGTGTGAGGTAGAATCAATCCATCAATTTCTATGGAACCATGTTACCAAGGCTTACAAAAGCCTATCTGAATTTTTAGAGATTCAACTTCGTTAAAATTTGGCAACACATTCTCAGTCGGTGTCAGAACTCAAAGTCTTCCTCAGCTGAAATGGTCAACATTGTGTATCTTTCCAACCGTCGGTCGTAGCATCGAACCTTCTATTCCAACAGCTCCAGATGGCTGGGTAAACGCTAGTGGCAACCTCGTTCGCCACCCACAATCATTTGATCCTCGCTGATGACTCTGTGTTGAAGTGTCCCTCAAGGTCCCTTAAGCATGGAATCAGTGATCTTTGCAGGGTCATATCCCGCAGCTCATGTGAGGTAGAATTGATCCATTAGTTGCTACATGACCGTGTTTCTAGGGCCTACAAAAGCCTGTCTCAATTTTTAGAGATTCAACTTCGTTTAAGTTTGGCAACACATTCTCAGTCAGTGTCAGAACTCAAGGTGTTCCTGAGTTGAAACAGTCAACGTTGCATATCTTTCAAACCATCAGTCGTAGCATCAGACCATCTATTCCAACAACTTTGGATGGCTAGTTAAATGCTAGTGGAAACCTCATTCGCCATGCACAGTCATTCGATCTCTGCCGATGACTCTGTGCTGAAGTGTCCCTTAAGGTCCCTTAAGCATGGAATCGATGATCTTTGTAGGGTCATATCTCAGAGCTCGTGCAAGGTAGAATCAATCTGTCAGTTACTACATGACTGTGTTATTGAGGCCTACAAAATCCTGTCTCAGTTTTTGGAGATTCAACTTATTTTAAATTTGGCAACACATTCTTGGTCAGTGTCAGAACTCAAAGTGTTCCTTAGCTGAAACGGCCAATGTTGTGTATCTTTCAAACCATCGGTCATAGCATCGAACCATCTATTCCAATAGCTCTAGATGGCTAGCTAAACACTATTAGCAACTTTGTTTGACTCCCACAGTTGTTCGATCACTGCCGATGACTTTGTGCTGAAGTGTCCCTCAAGGTCTCTTAAGCATGGAATCAGTGATCTTTGTGGGGTCATATCTCAAAGCTCGTGCAAGGTAGAATTGATCCATTAGGTGCTACAGAGCCATGTTGTTAGGGCCTACAAAAGCTTGTCTTAGTTTTTGGAGATTCAACTTTGTTTAAAATCAGCAACACATTCTCAGTCGGTGTCAGAACTCATAGTGTTCCTCAGTTCAAACAGCGAATGTTGCGTATCTTTCAAACCATCGGTCGTAGCATCAGACCGTCAGTTCCAACAACTCTGAATGGTTGGGTAAATGCTAGGGGAAACCTTGTTCACCACGCACATTCATTCGAACCCCGCCGATGACTCTGTGTTGAAGTGTCCCTCAAGATCCCTTAAGCATGAAATCAGCGATCTTTGCGGGGTCATATCTCAGAGCTTGTGAGAGGTAGAATCAATTTTTCAGGTGCTATGGGACCGTGTTGTCGGGGCCTACAAAAGTATGTCTCAATTTTTAGAGATTCAATTTTTTTAAAATTTGGCAACACATTCTCAGATAGTGTTAGAACTCAAAGTGTTTCTTAGCTGAAATAGCCAATTGTGCGTATCTTTCAAACCATCGGTCATAGCATCGAACCGTCTGTTCCAATATCTCTGAATGGCTAGGTAAATGCTAGTATCAACCTTTTTTGGTAAACACACTCATTTGAACCCCGCTAACAACTCTGTGCTAAAGTGTCCCTCAAGGTCCCTTAAGCATGGAATCAGCGATCTTTGCGGGGTCATATCTCAGAGCTCGTGCGAGGTAGAATCGATCCGTCAGGTGCTACAGGCCCATGTTGCCAATGCCTAAAAAATTTTGTCTCAGTCTTCAGATATTCAACTTTGTTTAAATTTAGAAACACATTCTCGGTCGGTGTCAGAACTCATAGTGTTCCTCAGTTCAAATGGCCAACGTTGCATATCTTTCAAATCATCGGTCGTAGCATCAAATCATCAGTTCCAATAGCTCTGAATGGTCGAGTAAACACTAGGGGCAACCTCATTCACCATGCACAGTTGTTCGAACCCTACCGAAGACTGCAGGCCAAAGTGTCCCTCAAGGTCTCTCAAGCATGAAATCAATGATCTTTACAGGGTCATATCTCAGAGCTCATACCAGGTAGAATTGATCTATTAGGTGCTACAAGACCATGTTGTCAGGGCCTACAAAAGCCTATCTCAGTTTTTAGATATTCAACTTTTTTTAAATTCGGCAACATATTTTCGGTCAGTGTCAGAACTCATAGTGTTCCTCAGTTCAAACGGCCAATGTTGCATATCTTTCAAACTGTCCGTTGTAGCATCGAACCGTCAGTTCTAATAGCTCTGAATGGTGGGATAAATGCTAGTGGAAACCTCATTCACCATACATAGTCATTCGATCCCTACCGACGACTCCATGCTGAAGTGTCCCTCAAGGTCCCTTAAGCATGAAATCAGTGATCTTTGCGGTGTCATATCTTAGAGCTCGTGCAAGGTAGAATCGATCCATTAGGTGCTACAAGACCGTGTTTCCAGGGCCTACAAAAGCCTGTCTCAGTTTTCAAATATTCAACTTTGTTTAAATTTGACAACACATTCTCGGTCGGTGTCAGAACTTAGTGTTCCTCAGTTCAAATGGCCAACATTGCGTATCTTTCAAACCGTCAGTCATAGCACCAAACTGTCAGTTCCAACAGCTATGAATGGTAGGGTAAACACTAGGGGAAATCTTGTTCACCACGCACAGTCGTTCGAACCCCGCCGATGACTCCGGGCCGAAGTGTCCCTCAAGGTCTCTTAAGCATGAAATTAGTGATCTTTACAGGGTCATATCTCGAAGCTTGTGTGAGGTAGAATCAATCTGTCAGGTGCTATGGGACCATGTTTTGGGGGCCTACAAAATCCTATCTCAATTTTTAGAGATTCAACTTTTTTTAAATTCGGCAACACATTCTCGGTCGGTGTCAAAACTCAATGTGTTCCTCAGTTCAAACGGCCAACGTTGCGTATCTTTCAAACCGTCGGTCGTAGCATCGAATCATTTGTTCCAATAACTTTGAATGGTTAGATAAATGCTACTGATAACCTTTTTTGGCACACACAGTCATTCGAGCGACACCGACAACTCTGGGGTGAGTAGTAGGATGAGTGCAAATATGTATTCTAGTGTTTGTCATTAACAATTAGTCAATTAGGGGACAATTAGAAGTTTTTTTGTAAAAGCATAAGGTTGCACATCCACATCTTCCATAGTAATATTATTAATAAAATAACTCTTGCCAACATTAGGGTACCCCAAGAATCCTTATATTATATTTATACATTTATGTATTCATTTCATTACTTTTGTTATTATTACAGTTAAGGAATTGACTATTATTGAGGATAGTGACTGGCATTTTTAGCACAATCAGCAAGTTAAACATGCATCAATAAACATACAAGCATAACTATAAGACATGGGAAATTTACAAAGCAAACACATGAACATAAACATAATTTAGTATACATCAATACACCAAACACATGAATTGCATACCTAAAACATAAAAAAACAAATATTCGTAGGGCATGAAGTCAAATATATATGTCCAATAATGTCATACATTGAATATATCAATACAGTAAAACTAGCTTCCTCAAAGACAAATGGATGTACAACGTATCACTGATACAATATACAAAAAATATGTCCACTAATGTCATATAGGCATACAATCCATATCCCTAATCTAGTCCTTTCCCACTAGGGGAAAAAAATAAATCCCAAGCTGTCTTCAATCGTCGCGTTGATGGAGATGCAGTGGATGTCATATTCTTCCGAGTGCGCTCACTCGTCGTCCTATCTAGAATCTTCTGTAGCTCCACCTAATTAAAAAAAAATTAGATAGAGATAACTAATATACAACAAAATTGAATTATAAAATGACATAAAATTGAATATTGGCTTACCGCTAGCAAATAGTCACTATGTTCATCCACCGAAGGTGCATGCTAGTGATCTGGAGTCATAAGTCCCTACAACAATGATTAAAATAATAATTAAAATACATACATGGATATCATTATAAAATTCAATAAAAACTATGAAAATAACAATTAAAGTTAAGTGATCTCTTTCATACCTCAATCAATGCTTCAGAACTAGCTACTGCTGCAGCTACTCCATGATCCAAAGTATCACAAATAGAAGGAGGAGTCTCTGATGTCAAAATCTGAAAATGAAACAAAAAAGGTAAATTATGCAGTTATCAAGATTACATATATTTTTTACAACCCTACTAATGAGTAAATGATACCTCCATGAAGGTTCCACCGCATCCTCTGGTGTGCGGTGTTGAAGTTGAAGCTCCAACATTCAACTAGTGTACATGTACATGGAAAATTATAAGATAACTATTCATATAAGAACATACTACTGACATGTTAATTATAATGCATTATTACATGTATACCTATGGACTCAATGGTGAACTCACAATCCCAGGTGAAAGAATGTAATCATTGTATCTCTAGATTTTGATCATAATGTGTCTAGTAATTTAGTCATTCATTCATTAATTAAATATGATCAAGTAAATCTAATTAATATGCAAATAAAGATACCTCAAGGAAAATTACACGATGCCCTTCACTGTCTGTTGTGAACGTCGATGGTCCACCAATGCACATGCACAATAAGTTAGGATACAATTATTCATATAATTACATAATAATCAAATATGTTAATTAAATTTTTTATTCGATACATACTTGTGGAATTGGCGATGGTGTGTAAAAAGGGATATTAGGATCATTTCCACTTCCACTACCACCGCCACCGCCACTGACACTCTTGCCCTGAATTTTCATCATAAACAATAGATACTAAATTAAATAGTTATTCTTTTATAAATGAAATATGATCAAAGCAATTTAATGAACTTGGAAATATTTATCTGTGTGTCAATGCCAAATGTCATATTTAGAAAAGTATCAATCATCAATCCAAAATCCTCTTCCTCTCTCTCGCCAATACCAAATGTGCAAAAGCATCCACATGACCAAAAAATATGCCCCCTCAAGGATTGACCATAGTCACCCTCAACTAAAGGAGTGGCACACTAAATGAGAGTCTGTGTCAAAGCACTGATCCTGCCTAGTGTGTCTACCTCTACATGTTCCTTCACAATGGAAGGAATACTAACATGATCCAACTGTGGGTTGCCACTAGTAGCCCTAGGTGTGTTTAGGGTCACAATGTGCCCCTTCTCGATCAAATGATGAACCCCCTCCTCTACCTTGAGAATCTAGCATGTCAAAATAATTTGGCACCACCTTGAGTACAAACTCGCAATAGAGTTTCCTCAAGAAATATATAGGAACCTCATGATTGTTACAAGGAGGCAAATCAAAGACCATCCACCATCTCTCCCAAAACTTGTTTTTAATATCTTCATTTATGCACCAATGAATTGGGAACCTCCTTGTTGTAGTTCTAAGAGTATTTGGGTCCCCTAGTTTTTTAAATAGCATATGCATAAGATAATTTATTATCATAATATTGTTTTTGTTCTTCTCTTTTATCCCACCATAAATGAATTTTCCCACTAACTGTGTTTATGTGGGTTGAGATTGCTTCCAATGATTTTGTAAGTCTTTCCCTTTCAAGATTTGTACCACTAGTATCTTTTAACCTATTAATTAAAGATTCTAATTCTTTTTGCCCTCTTTCAATTTAGTTCATCAAATTTTGTTGTGTTCTAGGAGTAGGTTTCTTGATTGGTAGAGGCAATTGAGGTTCATTTTCTTCATTTCTTTCTTCATTCAGTTCTTCATTTGGTTCTTCATGAGGAGATGGAGGGTTTGGTGGAGGGAGATTATTTCTTCCTGGCAATTAAAAAAAATACATTTTAAAATATTCATTACACAAAAAATTAAACAAAAACAAATTTGAACAAAACAAATTTAAACAAAAACAAATTTTAACAAAACAAATTGTAACAAAACTCAAATTTTAAAACAAATAAGAGGCATGATAAGTTGTAAAAATACTTACCTCTTCTTCCGAATCGAACTTGACGACGCCGTGGAGCTATTTGATCAATGGATGAATAAAAATAATTGACTCACAAGAAAATATAATAAGGCGTGTGCACTTTAGAATCTCCTCTTAGCTAAAAACACAGGTTTGAGAAAGCAAAATGAGCTTCCAAACCCATGTGCAGCAAACTTTATAATAGTTTTTTCAAAATGGCATACGCCCTATAGGGCGCACACGATTTGGCTTGGATTGCCCAAGCCTAAGGCTTGGGCAACCCAAGCTATAGGGCATGCACCCTATAGGGCGCACTATGCGTGATGGGGGGCCAAAAATAAAAGTGGCATCTTTTTGGTCCCCCATCTTTGTGCACTTACCCACTAACATCATCTAACAACATCAATATAACAACTATAATCATCTATTTATTAAAACTCACCCTGTAGTGTCATACATCCAAAACCATAATATAACTAAAATATCAATGCACACATAAAAGTGACCTAAAAGAGTTTGGAAATATAAAATTGAAAAGAAAACTATGGGTGGAAACTACATCCACCCCCTATAGAATTGGGCTTACTCCTAGAAGCCTACAAAAAAATAGGGATATAAATCATGTAATCTCATTTTTTCCTCCCAAGTCAATGACAACTCATTAGTAAGGTCCTATTGAACCCTTTCCTGGTTGATCATGGTCCAATCCCTGAGGGTCATATTTCACCACTGAAGAATGCAAATGGGCTCCAAATCAAACTACCCATCCTCTACCTTCAAAGAATTCCAATCAAGTACATGTGTAACATCTAGTAAATACTATCTAAGAACTGAAACATAAAAGAACATCATGGATGCGAGACAAGCTGGGCAACAAAGCAAGATGGTAAGCATTTGGTCCTATCCTCTCAATAATCTCAAAAGGTCCTACAAAATGAGGCACCAACTTTGAACCCTTTACATAATGAATTGGACTCTTCTGTGGACACACTCTCAAGAACACCTTAACACCAACAACAAACTACTTGTCTACTCTTTGAGGATCTACATACTTCTTTTTCCTATCTTGAGTTGTGGTCACATGCTCATAAATGCACTCCACCTACTTCTCCATATCTCAAAGCATCTCAGGACCTAATAGAATATGATCCTCAAGCCTATCCCTACTCAAAGGTGTATGACAGGGATATCCATACAAATCCTGGAAAGGCGACATGCCAATAGAGCTATGATAACCATTATTGTAAGAAAACTTGACCAAATACAAATAGTCCTCCCAATGAGTTTGTCTATCCATGACATACATTCTAAGTATATCCTCAAGCACCTAATTAATCTACTTTATCTAACCATCAGTCTCGGGGTGATATGCTGAACTGAAATTCAACTATGCTCCAAGATCATGCTGCAAGGAGGTCCAAAATGTAGATGTGAATATTGGATCCCTATCTAATATAATCCTATAGGGAATACCATGTAACCTCACAAGATCCTGCATATAGACCCTAGCCACTGAAGGTATTATGTAGGATGCTCATATAGGAGAGAAGTATGCCACCTTGGTCAACCGATTAATGGTAACCATAATGGTATCATGTATGTCAGGTGTCATAGGAAAACCCAAGATTAAATCAATCAAAATGATATCAATCACTTCCATGAAGGAATGAGATTGGGTTGTAAAAGACCCACTGGGTGTTGGTGATCTTCCTTAACCCTTTTACACTCTAGACATCTGGCCACAAAATCTACAAAGTCACACTTCAAACAGGACCAAAAGTACAATTTTTGAAGGTCTGCATGCATCTTCTTGACACTTGGATGTGCCGAGTAAGGTGCATGATGAGTCTCAAATAAGATCAAGGTACAAAGATTATCTAACGAGGGTACATATATTTGGCTCATGTATCACAAAAGGTCAACTGACTCCAAAACATACCCTAAAAATATGCCCACCAAAGGTCTCTCTGACTCAATCTTAGCGCTCACTTCCTTTTACCTAGTATCTAAAGGAAGTGCCTCGAGTATACGACTCCACAAATCTACACCAAGATTCAAAGATGATATCTCATGTCTCTTGTGACTCAAGGCATCGAGTATCACATTTTTTTTACCCTACATGTACTTGACCTCAAATTCATATTCACATAGAAACTCCATCCATCACCTCTGTTTGGAATTCATATTAGGCTGAGTAATGATATATTGAAGACTATAATGATCACTATGAAGCTCAAATCCATTTCCTAATAGGAGATATCTCCATCAAACCAATGCATTGACCACCGCTGCCAACTCAAGGTTGTGTGTAGGATAATTCAATTTGTGCTCCTTGAGTTTGCAAGATTTTTAAGCAACCACCCGTTCTTCCTAGATAAGGACTACATCTAGACCTTCCAAAGAAGCATCAGCACACACTATAAAATCACTTGTAGGACCTGGAATTGCTAGAATAGGTGCACTAGTCAGACACTTTTTGAGGTTCTAGAAAGCCTCTTCACACTTCTTTGTCCAGACATACTTCTTCCCTTTCCTCTGGAGAGAAGTAATCTGGTAAGCAACTCTAGAGAAGTCTTTAACAAACCTATGATAGTATCCTACCCAAACTATGAAACTATGGACTTCAAATACATTGGTGGGTGTTGTCCAATCAGCTATAGCCTAAATCTTGGAAGAATCCACTGAAATACCCTCACCTAAGATAACATGCCCCAAATAGTGAACCTCTAATTGAAGGAAGTCATAATTCACTGTATTAGCATACAACTGATTGTCATGAAGACACTGAAAAACTAGTCGTAGATGTTCCTCATGTTCTTATATCAATATGTTGTCTAGGAAGAGAAGAAAAAAATGGTCAAGGTAAGAACAAAATACTCCATTCATTAAGCACATGAATATAGATGGAGAATTTGTCAAACCAAAAGGAACAACTGTGAACTTATAATGTCCATAGCGAGTGTGAGATGTTGTCTTGTGATAGTCTGCATCATGAATGCACAACTCATGGTATCCTGACTTAAGATCAATCTTGGAGACTACCTTAGCTCCTTTAATCTAATCAAAGAGATCATCAATCCTTGGTAAAGGGTATCTGTTATTGATCATTATCTTGTTCAACTATCTATAGTCAATGTACAAGAATAAAGATCTATCTTTCTTCTTAACAAAGAGTATAGGTTCTCCCCAAAGAGAAACACTCAGCCAAATATTTCTCTTTTCCAAAAGATCCTCTAACTAAAGCTTAAGCTCTCTCAACTCCTGAGTGGTCATCCGATAAGGAGATTTAGATATAGGTTGTGCTCCTAGAACAAGATCAATTTGAAAATCTATGTCACGCTTGGGTGGCATACACGGAATCTCACTAGGAAAGACATCAATGAATTCTTGCAGTATAGGATGATCAAGAGCCTTCTCCTCTATTTCCACTTTATCCATCTCATTCATAGTAACTGCAATTACTTGACATCCATTTTGGGGTATGTGCAAGATCATGAAGGGCCAAAAAGTGGTGATGTGAAAAATATTCACTTTTCACTCGTCCAAAAGTGCATGAAAATGCTTGTTGACTTTTGAGTAGGCCTGGGTGTCAGTACACCTGGGAAAACTTGACACCAAAGCATAGGCCTAATCGGGTACCCGATACCTGTGGCATAAATTTGAAACTCGCAAGCCCTTTTCCTCATTTCTTTTCACATTTTTTCTTTGGAAAATAGCTTGAAATATCATATACACGATATATTTTTGGGTATCTGATTTTGGCAACAACAAATTTGACTCCCCAGCGTATTCGATAAGTAAATTTTTTGTTTATTTTGATTATTTTATTTAATTTTCATGCCAAATGTCATTTTTTTTGGTTGAAATAGGGTTTTATATTTATATTTGTAATAATATATGAAATCAGGTTGAAATTTAGATTTTTTATTTATTTAATTAGGCATGGCTGACAACAATGAAGAAAATAACCCTCCTGCACCAAATAACGATCCTGAAAATAATCCCCTGTGTCAAAACCCTCGATCTTTAGAAGATTTGATACAAGATAATTTGAACACAATACGAGGTTTCCAAAACACATGTCAAAATATACCTACATTAGGTCTCATGCTTGCCACACTAAATACAATTTTTGAAAATATTGACACACTCATGCAGCAACATAATGTTGCTCTTCATTGGCATGATGATATGCACGCCCAATTTGATGACGGGCTTGACCATGATGAGATTGTGACCCTTAATATAAGTAAGGAAGATATAGCCGCCATTTTTGTCAATCCTAAAATCGGAATACCAATTGACCCCAAAAATCCCAAATTATCAATAAAATGGTGCACAAATGAAGCAATGCGCACAAACTTTTGGGATTGCTGGTGGATGGTTTTTGATAAACCACCCCATAGCAATTTGGAGGTCCCATTTTATTTCATAAAAAAATTGTATGATGGTTTTTGCTTGGTCACCATGTTGATTATTGGAGTATGAGGCCCAACATGGGCGTAGGCAGAGGAGCTCCTCAGACTAGGCCATTTTCCCAGCGCAAAAAGGCCACTACCTTTGTCCCCCCCACTGATGTCGCACCACCTCCTCGAGTGCAGCATCCCGATATCATTGCAGAGGCTGCCTCACAGACTATTAGGGCCATTCATTTACTGAGTGATCAGTTGATCACATAGACTAGGTCAGTGTTACCTCCTAGTGTGGATGATGCTAGTGCATCGACATCTCGTCAGAGTTCACAAGTATGCGAGCCCCATATTTGCATTATATGCAAGAATATGTGCCTCGGACCGCTTACTGATTCTAATACATATTAGTATGTTATTGATGAGGAGGATATAGGAGACGTAGTTGTAGAGGCTACAACACCTCACAGAGCATCTACATCTCATGAGAATGCTTAGGAGGTGTACGCAGAGCCATTGACTCTGTTGATATGGTAAGAGTAAACATTATAAATAAATTTGTCACATGACTTATTTAATTTAAAAATAATTTTTTTATTTAGATTAGTTTTAATGATTTCATGCACTTATGTATATATATTTTTTCCACTTGTGTTCAGTCGATGACATAGGAGGAGGTGAGAGAGGTGGATTAGTCCACACCTTTGGCCATTTCATTTGGCCTTGATGACTATATGGTATATTATAAATTATGTAACCATTAGTTATTTTTTATATCATTTGGTGTACATGCTTAAATCTATATTAATTAGAGCAATAAAATTCATACATTTACTAATATATTGTCATCTTATTGTGTTCTTGCAGGCTACAGCCAATGTCAGTGGGGGCATGAGGGGGTTCCTTCATTCGGTGTCGACAAAGGAAAGGTAGTTAATTGTTCAAGATTAATTATGCATGCATATGTATGCCACTTGTGTGTAGTAATAAATATTTTACTTTCACTTTATTATATAGGGTGTGGCTATTGATGATGTCTCGACACCAGTTTGGGAGCATAGGGTTACAGGCATCTCGATTTGGAGTGATAGCCTGATTATACGTAGACTTTTACATATTGTTATTTGTATTTTGTAACCAAGGTTGCTATGATGAAGTACATTTATATATAATTGACAATCTTTTTACTCTCATAGGTTACTTCGAGTGTGAGGGAGGGCCCATGAGAATCTTTCGTATCTTTGTTGACCCAGCCCACTATTCCAGAGGAGGGATCACCAGATGTAAGTTTTAATTTTAGTTCAATCAATTTGTAATTTTATTATGCTATCATCCTATTTTGTAGATTTATTACTCTATGTTGCACCACTCTACTAATCTCATTATTGCAAATATATATTTATAGGTCAGAGTTGGTATTGTTGGCATGGTCCCTTCGCTACCCAGGACTTATGCTAGGACACCTGATCATGGTAGGTGACCGAGAGACCAGGTACAAATATTTGTATTTAATTATAATTTTAATTAAATTAGTGTTTGAATTATGAACTATATATATATATATATATATATATATAATATATATATATATATGTACAAATCATATAAAGTAAGCAATCTAACTTGGGTTTGAACTCATTTTTTATGCAGGATCAATCAGAGCCCAACACTTCTTCAAAGAGGCTACATTTTGATGATCCCCCTACGGCATAGGATGTAGTTTTAGTTTTGTGGTCATTTAGAGATGCCACTTGGCACATTTTGAGATGGCATATATGCCACATTGTTTACCTTGAAACATTGATTTTGTAGACATTTTGAAATGGCATGTGCCATATTTGTATATGGAGATACTTTTGATACATTTGATGCTTTGTATATATAGAACATGTTCATTTATATGTTATATTTGCGTCATCTTTTGTATATACATATTTATTATTCATGTTTATGGAATTGAATGGTGAAGTTATATGTTGACTATGATTATCATTATGATTTAAATTATATCTTGTTGAAGTTACATTTGTATTTCTTTAGTCTGGAATACCCTGTTCATGAAGCTTATTATGTTTGAGGTTCAACTTCTATAGATTTCCTATGTTCTTATGTTTCATACCATTATATATACTCACTTGAGCCACTTAGTACTACATTGTTTCAATACTATGTATATACTCACTCTATATATAACTCATCATACTAGGGTCGCTTGAGCCATGGAAGATCATTTCCCAATCATGCTTAGTGCACCTTGGGGTCACTTAGATCGAGCATGGTCATGAGCATTCCAGTGACTCTGTGGATGGAATGAGGTTGTCACTGGTGTTTACCTGGCCAACCAGAGCTGATGGAGTAGATAGTTCAATGCAATGTCAGACGGTTTGAAAGATACGCTGCTGAGCCACTTTCAACTGACCCTCACTGCAAGTTTGTGCATCGACTAAGATCACCTTTCCAAATGCAATCAAAGTCAAATCACCCAAAACTGAGAGAGATTATTATAGACCTCAGAAAGATGATCCCATAGCCCCTGATGATTTGTCAATACCTCTCATGAGCTCTGAGATACGAGCCACGGAAGATCACTGCCCAATCATGCTTAGTGCACCTTGGGGTCACTTGGGTCGAGCGTGGTCACGAGCGTTCCCGTGACTCCATGGGTGGAATGGGGTTTTCACTAGCATTTACTCGGCCAACCAAAGCTGATGGAGCAGATAGTTTGATGTTAGGTCAGACAGTTTGAAAGATAAGCTGATGAGCCGCTTTCAACTGACCCTCACTACAAGTTTTGGCATCGACTGAGATCATCTTGCCAAATGCAAAGAAGTTGAATCACCCAAAACTAAGAGAGATTATTTTAGACCTTGGAAATAGGATCTCGTACCACTTGATAGTTTGTTGATACCTCTAATGAGGTCTGAGATACAAGCCATAGAAGATCGTTGCCCAATCATGCTTACTGCACCTTAGGGTCGCTTGGGTCGAGCATGGTCATGAGCATTTCAGTGACTCCATGGGTAGAATGAGGTTTTCATTGGTGTTTACCTAGCCAACCAGAGCTGATGGAGTAGATGGTTCAATGCCAGGTCAGACGGTTTGAAAGATACGCTGTTGAGCCACTTTCAACTGACCCTCACTGCAAGTTTTGGCATTGACTGAGATCACCTTGCCAAATGTAACCGAACTCAAATCGCCCAAAATTGAGAGAGGTTATTGTAGACCTCAAAAAGAAGATCCCATAGCCCCTAATGGTTTTTTGATACCTCTCATGAGGTCTGACATAAGAGCCATGGAAGATCATTGCCCAATCGTGCTTAGTGCACCTTGGGGTCACTTGGGTCAAGCATGGTCATCAGCGTTTCAGTGACTCCATGGGTGGAATGGGGTTGTCACTAGCATTTACCTAACCAACCAAAGCCATGGAGTAGATGGTTCAATGCAATGTCAGACAGTTTCAAAGATAGGCTGCTGAGCTGCTTTCAACTGACCCTAACTACAAGTTTTGGCATCGACAAAGATTGCCTTGCCAAATGTAAATGAAGTTGAATCACCCAAAACCAAGAGAGGTTATTGTAGACCTTGGAAACATGATCCCAAAGCACCTAATATTTTTTTGATACCTCTCACGAGCTCTAAGATATGAGCCATAGAAGATCACTGCCCAATCATGCTTAGTGCACCTTGGGGTCACTTGGGTCAAGCATGGTCGCGAGCATTCCGATGACTCCGTGGGTAGAACGGGGTTTTAGCTAGCATTTACCTAGCCAACTAGAGCTGATGGAGTAGATAGTTTGGTGCCAAGTCAGATGATTTGAAAGATATGCTACTAAGCCGCTTTCAACTGACCCTCACTACAAGTTTTGGCATCGATTGAGATTGTCTTGCCAAATGCAAACAAAGTCAAATTGCCCAAAACTGAGAGAGGTTATCGTAGCCCTCAGAAAAATGATCTCGTAGCACCTAATGGTTTTTTGATATCTCTCACAAGGTCTGAGATACAAGCCCCATAAGATCACTGCCCAATCATGCTTAGTGCACCTTGGGGTCACTTGGGTCGAGCGTGGTCGCGAGCATTCCGGTGACTCCGTGGGCAGAATAGGGTTGGCACTGGATTTTACCTAGCTAATTGGAGCTGATGGAGTAGATGGTTTGATGCAATGTCAGACAGTTTGAAAGATACACTGCTGAGCCACTTTCAACTCACCCTCATTGCAAGTTTTGGCATCGACTGAGATCGCCTTTCCAAATGCAAATGAAGTTGAATCACCCAAAACTAAGAGAGGTTATTGTAGACCTCGAAAACATGATCCTATAGCACCTAATATTTTTTTGATACCTCTCATGAGCTCTAAGATATGAGCCATAGAAGATCACTGCCCAATCCTACTTAGTGCACCTTGGGGTCACTTGGGTCAAGCGTGGTCGCGAGCGTTCCGGTGACTCTGTGGGTGGAATGGGGTTGTCACTGGTGTTTACCCAGCCAACTAGAGCCAATGGAGTAGATGGTTTGATGCCAAGTTGGATGGTTTGAAAGATATGTTGTTGAGCCGCTTTTAACTAACCCTCACTACAAGTTTTGGCATCGACTGAGATCGTCTTGCCAAATGCAAAGGAAGTTGAATCACCCAAAACTGAGAGAGGTTATTGTAGACCTCAAAAACATGATCTTGTAGCCCCTAATAGTTTGTTGATACCTCTCACAAGGTCAGAGATATGAGCCCTCGAAGATCACTACCCAATCATGCTTAGTGCACCTTGGGGTCACTTGGGTCAGGCATGTCACGAGCATTCCAGTGACTCCGTGGGTGGAATGGGGTTGTCATTTTCATTTACTCGGCCAATGTGAGTATTCAAATGTGTCAAAAAGGGTCATGGGGACTCCCTACGGGTCCTAGTATGCCTTATCATGTGTTACGACCCCTAGGAAGTCCCGATGACCCCTTTTGACACATTGGAATGCTCAAGTGTCTCCTAAGCAGTCCTAGGGCCCATTACGACACAAATGAGTGTTCAAATGTGTCAAAATGGGTCATGGGGACTCCCTAGGGGTCCTAGTATGCCTTATCATGCGTTAGTACCCCTAGGAAGTCCCAATGACCCCTTTTGACATATTAGAATGCTCAAGTGTCTCTTAAGGGGTCCTAGCACCACTTCGGACACACTTGAGCATTCAAATGTGTCAAAAGGGGTCATGGGGCCTCCCTAGGTGTCCTAGTACACCTTATCATGCGTTAGGACCCCTAGGAAGTCCCGATGACCCCTTTTGACACATTGGAATGCTCAAGTGTGTCTTAAGGGGTCCTAGGACCCTTTCAGACACACTTGAGTGTTCAAATGTGTCAAAAGGGGTCATAGGGACTCCCTAGGGGTCCTAGTACACCTTATCACATGTTAGGACCCCTAGGAAGTCTCGATGACCCCTTTTGACACATTAGAATGCTCAAGTGTGTCTTAAGGGGTCCCAGGACCCCTTCAGACACACTTGAGAGTTCAAATGTGTCAAAAGGGGTCATGGGGACTCCCTAGGGGTCCTAGTATGCCATATCACACGTTAGGACCCCTAGGAAGTCCTGATGACCCCTTTTGACACATTGGAATACTCAAGTGTGTCTTAATGGGTCCTAAAACCCCTTTAAACACACTTGAGCATTCAAATCTATCAAAATGGGTCATGGGGACTCCCTAGGGGTCCTAGTATGCCTTATCATGCGTTAGGACCCCTAGGAAGTCCCGATGACCCCTTTTGACACATTGGAATGCTCAAGTGTGTCTTAAGGGATCCTAGGACCCCTTTGGACACACTTGAGCATTCAAATGTGTCAAAAGGGGTCATGGGGAATCCCTAGGGGTCCTCGTACACCTTATCACATGTTAGGACCCCTAGGAAGTCCACATGACCCCTTTTGACACATTGGAATACTCAAGTGTGTCTTAAGGGGTCCTAGGACCCCTTCGAACACACTTGAGCATTCAAAAGTGTCAAAAGGGGTCATGGGGACTCCCTAGGGGTCCTAGTATGCCTTATCATGCGTTAGGACCCCTAGGAAGTCCTGATGACCCCTTTTGACACATTCGAATGCTCAAGTGTGTCTTAAGGTGTCATAGGACCCCTTAAGACATACATGAGCATTCAAATGTGTCAAAAGGGGTCATGGGGACTCCCTAGGGGTCCTAGTACACCTTATCACATGTTAGAACCCCTAGGAAGTCCCGATGACCTCTTTTCACACATTAGAATTCTCACATGTGTCTTAAGGGGTCCTAGGACCCCTTCGGACACACTTGAGCATTCAAATGTGTCAAAAGGGGTCATGGGGACTCCTTGGGTGTCCTAGTATGCCTTATCATGTATTAGGACCCCTAGGAATTCTCCATGACCCCTTTTGACACATTGGAATGCTCAAGTGTGTCTTAAGGGGTCCTAGGACTCCTTAACACCCACGTGAGCATTCAAATGTGTCAAAAGGGGTCATGGGGACTCCCTACGGGTCCTAATACGCTTTATCATGCGTTAGGACACTTAGGAAGTCCCGATGACCCCTTTTGACACATTGGAATGCTCAAGTGTGTCTTAAGGGGTCCTAGGACCGCTTCAGACACACTTGAGCATTCAAATGTGTCAAAAGTGATCATGGGGACTCCCTAGGGGTCCTTGTATGCCTTATCATGTGTTAGGACCCCTAGGAAGTCTCGATGACCCCTTTGACACATTGGAATGCTCAAGTGTGTCTTAAGGGGTCCTAGGACCCCTTACAACACACGTGAGCATTCAAATGTGTCAAAAGGGGTCATGGGGACTCCCTAGGGGTCCTAGTACACCTTATGATGTGTTAGGACCCCTAGGAAGTCCCGATGACCCCTTTTGACACATTGGAATGCTGAAGTGTGTCTTAAGGGGTCCTAGGACCCCTTCAAACACACTTGAGCATTCAAATGTGTCAGAAGGGGTCATGGGGACTCCCTAGGTGTCCTAGTACACCTTATCACACGTTAGGACCCCTAGGAAGTCCCCATAACCCCTTTTCACACATTTGAATGCTCACATGTGTCTTAAGGGGTCCTAGGACCTCTTAAGACACACGTGAGTGTTCAAATGTGTTAAAAGGGGTCATGGGGACTCCCTAGGGGTCCTAGTACACCTTATCACACGTTAGGACCCCTATGAAGTCTCGATGACCCCTTTTGACACATTGGAATTCTCAAGTGTGTCTTAACGGGTCCTAGGACCCCTTCGAACACACTTGAGCATTTAAATGTGTCAGAAGGGGTCATGGGGACTCCCTAGGGGTCCTAGTACACCTTATCACAAGTTAGGACCCCTAGGAAGTCCCGATGACCCCTTTTGACACATTGGAATGCTCAAGTGTGTCTTAAGGGGTCCTAGGACCCCTTCAGACACACTTGAGCATTCAAATGTGTCAAAAGGGGTCATGGGAACTCCCTAGGGGTCCTAGTATGCCTTATCATGCGTTAGGACCCCTAGGAAGTCTTGATGACCCCATTTGACATATTGGAATGCTCAAGTGTGTCTTAAGGGGTCTTAGGACCCCTTTGGACACACTTAAGCATTCAAATGTGTCAAAATGGATCATGGGGACTCCCTAGTGGTCCTAGTATGCCTTATCATGTGTAAGGACCCCTAGGAAGTCCCGATGACCCCTTTTGATACATTGGAATGCTCAAGTGTGTCTTAAGGGGTCCTAGGACCCTTTCAAACACACTTGAGCATTCAAATGTGTCAAAAGGGGTCATGGGGACTCCCTAGGGGTCCTAGTACACCTTATCATGCGTTAGGACCCCTAGGAAGTCCCGATGACCCCTTTTGACACATTGGAATGCTCAAGTGTGTCTTAAGGTGTCATAGGACCCCTTCGGACATGCTTGAGTGTTCAAATGTGTCAAAAGGGGTCATGGGGACTCCCTAGGGGTCCTAGTATGCCTTATCACATGTTTCCCAAAGAATATCCACAATTCGTATACAAAAGCATCATATAGGAAAAATGACAAAAAAATAATAGCTAAAAGATAAAATTTATCATTAACGCTGGTAGTACCAAGGTCATATCCGCTGTCAAATCCTGCCCTATGATGTGCAAAATGAGCAAACCAAGTGAAATGAAAGGGAAGGGATCGATCAAATAGTGAAGGTGCATCGAATCGGATCAATATCATAATAAATGCTGAAAATACTGTTACGAACAAAAATATTTGCATATTAATTTGTTACACCTTTCCTAAGCTTTTGTACCTTGCTACATGATTAGACATTTTCATTAGCAAAACTGAATTTTTAGGTTAAGTTTTACATATCATCTTTTTTATTCAAAGGATGCAGATCGGCTACTGTATCTTCATTAGATAGTTTGATTATGTTTCTTTGCTAGATGTTATGCTAAAATGCATAGGCAATTGAGTCTAGAATACTAGAAAGAATTCTTTAAGAGTCCAATCCAGATTCTTTAATGCTTCTAGTGAATCCAAATTTAGTTGTTATAAAGATGAGATGCTAGTGAATGACTTCTTGCTAATGCTACTCTTCCACCAAATCTAGATTTCAACCCTTTTGTGGATGTACAGGCTCAATCGCGAGCCCACAGGATTGGCCAAGACAAAAATGTGATTGTATATCAACTAATTACAAAATGTTCAATTGAGGAGAAAATATTGCAACGATCAAGAAGAAAATTGGCTATGGAAAATCAAGTTACGAATTCTGTTAAGAATGAAACTATTAAGGAATTGCATGATATATTACTCAATGGTGCAAGGAATATTCTTGATGAACATGGGATTGCAGTTACATCTATTCAATATACAAAGGAAGATATAGAAAATCTTCTTAATAGAGAGATTTTAAAGTGAGAGAAAAGGACATTTTAGAAGAAAATGGTTATTTTGGTGCCATCCAAGGTATGCCAATTACTCAGGATGAAGAGTAAAAGCCCACAGTTAATGGGAAAGAGTGGGAAGAGATTCTTGGACCCATGATAGAAGTTACAGATAAGGAGGAAGAGCTAGGAAGGGGAAAGTGACAAAGGAAAGAAGATATGTGTGTGAGCCTATATCAGATGATGATGATGAGTACTCACCATCTGCTAGTAGCTCAAGTAGTGACAAAAGCTCTTCAGTGCACATGTACACTATCACAAAAAATTCAGATAGAGAAGTAACAAGCACTGTGGAATTATCCATAGAGTAATGTGAAATGAAGCCTCAAATTGGTTCATTAGCAGGCAAAGAATTTGGTCATGCACTTCATTCTAGCACCACAAATATTTCTATTAGAAATTCCTATTCGTCAATAGCCTTGCATTTATGGGACTTGGGAAACCGGGTTACTCATGTTGGGCAATATCCCTCAAATGTAAGTTCATTGCCACCTTTGGCAAGGTAGTCTCACTCCTCATTTTACAACAAAGGGCAGCCATCTATGGTCCAAGGTTTTAATTCAGCTGACAAATGGAGAGCTTCTCAAGGTACTGATCTCTTTCATAGAGAAGTTCCTGATTCATCTCAAGGTTCTTTTTTAGGAGACCAACTCCTTCGAGGTCCACAAATAGACCCATTGATTTCCCAAATTGGTAAAACGGTAGATACTTGAGTAAAACGGTAGATACCCAGTGAGCATAAAGTTATTGTAGATCCAATGGGTGTATCTTCTCCACTGACAAATATAACTGCATTTCCAGATACTTGAGTTTAAATGGAGACTGTTTGTTCCCAAACATGCCCCAGTCAAGCAGATGGACCAGATGTTGCTTGAGTAAAGAAGATAGTGGTTTATTAAAGCATCTGCATTATCCCACTTGCTATCAGTTACTACTTTTTGAGCGGCTTGCCAGCTGCTTCTATGTGGGATTCCTGTAATATATAATGTCCCCATGCAAGTACATGCCAGTTTTTGTAAACATTTTCAGTTCTAAAGTGTTAGTGAGCAATATCAAATAAAAGGTTCTTACATGTGTTATTTAGACACATATTAATAAATTAGGAAACCATTTTTCTCCCATTACATGGCAGAAATGCCTAGATTCACTTTGTTGGTATCAATAGGCAACAAGATGAGGGAAGAAATATATTTGTGAAGAGGAAGTACAAATGTTACTATCCAAAACCATTTGGAGAGTAATATTCTTCTCCTGATTGTAATAAGAAACTCAAAATGCAGAAGACACCAAATAGTTGGGGCATTTATTTCCTATGACCTATGTCAATTTCAGTTCAATTCCTAAGGATGATATTCTCAATGTGTAAAAATAAACTAATGTGTTATTTTAAAATGGTATTGACTAAAATTTATGAACATATGTCAAATATCCATTTTTTCCAGAATTTCAAATAGAACTAGTGGCAATTAAATCAAATTTGTGAATTTCACATCCAATCATTGGATGTTAATCAAAAGTACAACACAGTAATATAAATTTGAACTGATAAACAATCTTAGTCTTACTTCAAACCTACTCCTGTGTATCTGGGTTCTTGGAGGTATCTACTAAACAATGTGTGTATCTGTAATGTTCCTATCTAGGACCTTACTCACTTTGCTTAAAACTCCTAATTAGAATTTGGATTTCTAATGCCTGTTGTGATATTATTTAAGTTTACCTTGCTCCTTACTGATTAATATTGTAATGAATTGGTTATCCTTCCCCTTCTCTCTCTCTCCTACTCTCTCCCCTTCCCCTTCTCTCTCTCCTACTCTATCCCCTTCCCATTCCTCTCTCTCTCTCTCTCTCTCTCTCTCTCTCTCTCTCTCTCTCTCTCTCTCTCTCTCTCTCTCTCTCTCTCTCTCTCTCCCTCCCTTTTCCCTTCTCTATCTCTCCTTCCCCTTCTCTCTCTCTCTCTCTCTCTCTCTCTCTCTCTTTGTTATCTCCTCTCTCTCTCTTTGTTATCTCCTCTCTCTCTGTCTCAAGCTATCTCTCTCTCTCACCTTCTCACTCTCTCTCTTCCTCTCTCAGCCCCTGCCACCTTCTCACTCTCTCTTCCTCAATGAACGCCCATGAATTTTTTAAATGGCTGATTAATTTCCTTTGCTTCTTTCAATGGCCATCCATGATTTTTCTACAATCTTACAACCTTTCGTACATAGTCATAAAATACATATTAATATATTATACATATAAAATAATATATAATATATGATATATAATGTAACATTTAATATTAATATATATTAAATAATATTTAAAATGTAAAATGTATATTATATAATATTTAATATATAATCTAATATATAATTAAATAATATTTAATGTAAAATGTATATTATATAATATTTAATATATATAATATATAATCTAATATATAGTTTTTAATATTAATATATTTTAAATAATATTTAATGTAAAATGTATATTATATAATATTTAATATTTAATATATAATTGATATTATATAATATTTAATATATCTAATATATATCTAATATATAGTTTTTTATATATAATATATCATATTAAGGATGGAGAAATGGGAGGGAGAAAGTGGAGGGAAGGGAAAGTGAAAATTCAAAATTTTGCCGTCATATTCAGGTACCCAAAAATATCGGGTACCCGATTAGACTCGGTATTGCTTTGTGCACCAAACCTACATGGTCAACTATTGAAATGTCTCAAATACATGTTTTTCCCCTATTTCTCTGAGTTCCAAACTTCGACAATGTAGCTGACGACTTTTTTTTCACTTGAATTTGATAAAATGAAAAGGGTATCTTAAGGAGATTATCATCTTTCTATCAATATAATTTTTGTCAAATTTTGAATTCGGTAAGTAATTATTAGTTATTTTCTAATTGAGCTACCTCTAAAGTGCTGATTTATATATTGATTGAAAAATGACTATAACTTTCAGACAGTATAACATATTTGAAATCCAAAAAATGTGTCACATTCTATGCTTTGCCTACTATAAGGAAAAAAAATATATATGAATTTTGTAAAGTTTTGAATGAGTTAAGGTGGTCAGACACGGGAGTTTTTTAATTCTAAAAACTTTGTAGCAGAAAATTCATAATTAGTTTTTTTTTTTAATAAAATTATAAAAAAATATGTCACATTCGGGCATGAGTCTACTACTTATATATAAAATCTTATAATAAAATATTATCATTTGATTATGATTAATGTGGTCAAACATACACCTACTTATTTTTTTCCAGAAATTTTTGTACTACTACATTGAAATCTATACTTTTCACCAATCATACTAAATTTTTCTCAAAAAAGGCCTAGTAGTTTAGAAACTACATTCAATTTTCTACAGATTCTATTCTTACAACTTTTTGATATTAGGTTCATAGCTAGTTGAAATTTTCACGTCAAGTTGACTAACCCTGATTTGCTGATTTTTCATTGCCACTTAAGGGCATAGTTTGGCCCCTCATGATCTTGCACATACCCTTTGCATGTTTCGCTTGAGTTGCATAGTGGAAATCATATGAAGAGATATAGGGCACTGAATTCCCACTATCTCACAATCATTTCCAACATCATTGTGCATCTTAACTTTTGTCTACAATCAATGTTGTCTCCATGAGAACTTAGCCAATCCATCCCAAGAAAAATATCATAGGATCCCAAAGGAATCACACAAAGGTCAACTATGGTGGTGAATGGACCTAGGTCTAATTCACACTTATGGACTAGAGATTCTATTGAAATTCATTTTGTAGAGGCCAACTCTACTTGCCAAATAATGTCGTGCTTTACTGCTACTAGCCCGCATCTCTTTAATATAAAAGGAGATATAAAATAATTTGTAGCTCCTGAGTCAAATAAGATATAGAAAGAGAAATACCTCTAGTGGCTCCAGAAGTCTCTACCATAGTACCCTGATGCTCTTCCTAGCAATGGTCCACTATTGCAAATACCTTGTGAGATCTATCGACATCTCCTACAGTAGGCTCAGAAGCTACAGGTCTCTGTCCTAAAAATTGTGATGCACAATGAGGACAATTCACTGCAATGTGACCATGCTCCCCACATGAGAAGCAACCACTTCCTCTACTGTGACATCTCCTAGGGGAGGGTGTACTAGACTACTAATAGCTACCTCTGCTCACAACTAAATGTGTGCTCTATGAAGGCTAACTTTTTTTATTGTGCTTGTTGCATAAAAAGATATGAGAGTTCTTATAATGAGAACCATAATTCTATGCTAGAGGATTAGTTCCCTTCTCCTCCTGACTATGAAAATAGGAAAGGGGTTCTTGAAGTTTCCTTCACCTTGATTCTGATTTCCTTTAAAGCCTGAAGTAACTCCTGTCTGAACCCCTATCTATTCACCATGTCCTGAGGCCAAATTTTCCTCTATCAAAGTAGCCTTAATAATTACTTCCTTGAGGATCTTGGGTTTGAAAACCAAAATGCCTCCAATAATGCGGCCATTAAGTCCTCTGATAAAATGTTGTAACAAGAGTGGTGATTGATCATTGTATCCTACATAGGGCTTAAGCTCAAAGAAATATCTCTCATACTCCTAAATAGACATGGACATCTGTCGTAGATTATGGAACTCATCTAGGTGATGTCATTGCCACTTCTCTGATAGAAACTATTCATAAAAGTTTTCAAGGAAAATCTCCCGAGTAACAGTCTCCATAGTAAGTTCAAGAATTTTTTCCTCTATTTCCACCATGAAGCTGCAAATCCCTCAAGGCTCATAATGACACATCTTGCCTTAACATTAGTGTCAAATTACTACATGGAAAAATAATGATCCAAAGAAATGAGCCAAGTCTCTTCCTCAAAACTGGTGCCAAGACCATTAAAAGGAGGTGGTCATTCTCTCATAAGGTCTCTCATCTGATTATCCTTTATGGCTCCCTAACTAATGTTAGTGTCTCTCTTTTTTGGGCTCCAATATCTCTATCTCTCCTCATTATTAGAATGATGGGATACTTCATATTCGACCCTGATTTGCACATGTAGGTGCTCTAAAATGGTCTCGAGAATCTGCATGCCATTAAGTTCTCCCGATTCACCAAGTTGTTCTCTACCATCATCTTCCCTTCTCTCCTCAACTCTCTGACTAATAGAAGGACTAGGAAGTCTTCTCCTTCCAAATCCCCTACTACGTCCTCCACTACGGCCTATAGCTACGGATCTAGTCTCAATGACCATCTTTCCTACAACTAAAATCAAGAAGGACAAAATAAATCAAACATGATAAGATTGCAAAAAAAATAGTATGAAATACAAGCATTTTATATGTCTAAGTTTTATTTTCTAGTTTTTACCACTAGACAAAAAATGGGCATACAATATTTCTAGAGCTTCCAGTGTTTGAAACATGGGCTCTGATACCAAGTGTAATGCCCCCGCTAGGGAACCTAGGAGATATTAACCTAAAACATGATACTAAGTTTGCAAAATATTTTTATTCTTAAAATTTTATAAATAATTATGAATAAACAAGAGGAAGTAAAATATAAGGTCCATAGGAACATAAAAATAAAATATAAATATAATCTTCAAAGGTAGATTACGCATCTCAAGGGTTCCTTGAAGTAGAAACTACAAATACGTTTACAACCATGAATTACATATTACATCATAAGTACAACTGAATGATAAAATACACATACTCATCAACATCCTCTGCACATGTCACAAGGTATGTCATTAAAATAAATTACAAGTACAAAAGAGAAGTATAAAATCAAGAATAGAACTCCAAGAAGATAGGAAAGGAAGTAACTGCAACCAGGATCATCTAGCACTAAAACAAGGATTTCAAAGTCTCATATGGTAAAAGAATCACTACCGCCCGACCTTGTGGAAACATGTGGTTCCAGTCCCACTTTTCTGAGGAGATAACCTCAAATCCCAAATAGATAGAAATACCAAAAAATTAGGTAGACTAAGAAAGGATCCTAGAAGCTCCTCTCTCAAGTTACAACTCATAATTCCAAGGTACACATAATAATCCAAGACGCAACCAACACATGTAGAAAACCTAGAATGAATTTGGGGAAGTGTCATCACATGAGTCAACTCTAAGGCCACTTGGTAGCCTCTCTGGACTCTGACCCCTAGTGACTCTATGCAGATCAGAATTCCTCTCATGTAAACAAGGAATAGCTAACTATGCCACTAGACTCACTATCACTACTGGACAAGCAAGCATCTTCTCCCACTCCCATCCTTAGACTATACTAAGACTCAAGTCATGGGTGAGGTATCATTATTTTATTAATTCATTTTAATTCCCATTTGATTTAATATTATCACTTGATTAAGTAACCTACTAAGGATACCCAGGTAGCCACTTCTGGGCTCTAGCACCTCCAAATTAAGCCACTTCCCTTTTAACACCTAGATAACCTACCCTAGGTTTAACAATCTAAAATCATGACTCTAAGTCAACATAGTCTCATAATGCTCAGCAGCTGGTTCCAAGAAGTGATAGGAACACATAATACAAAATCCATCACAAAATAAATCTCCATAAAGGTTGGGTTTCATTTGATCAATTTCATTCAAGTATGCAAAGTAAACAAATATAAACAGTAATTTCTAAACCTGCCTCTGGTCATAGTCCTATTGGGTTTGTCACATACTAAATCCCTCTATACCCCAAATCACATAAGGCAATTAAAAGACAAATAATAGAATTTAATTTAATAAAATAATTTGTAAATTTCATCACGAAATTAATTTATCCAATAATTACTAATAGACTATAATTAAATTTAAAAATAATTAATTTCTAATCCTACAAATCAATTTATAACAGACACGAAATAAATTATCAATCCTAGGCATTAAAACTACTAACTCATTATAATTGTATAGTCTAAAAATACATCAAACTGATTTAAATTTAAAAATAGCAACCCAATAATAATTTATCAAAATTCAACCATTATCTCTAAATAAACAATGCTTAGTTTGCATGAAATTCCCACTAAAATTAATCATGCAAAAATAAAACATAATTTCCTTCCCTAATTAAACATGTAAAAATACAAATTTTTTGTCATTAAAATTATTCACACAACAAAAAAATCACAACTAAATATTTAAATAAATCCAGTAATAGCAATATAAATATATGTTTTTTTACAAGATTAAAAAAAACTTACAAATTTTAAATATAAAATAAAACCTTTTTTTCTAAATAAAACCAAGCATGAGTGTTTGGAGAGGGACACGCAGTCCCCACCTCCTAGTGTTGTGTACAAACCAAGGGGCCTATTGTGGTAGTACCCTAAGGTACTACACACAAGAGTCCCTAGGGGTTGTGTGCATCAGTCTCTAGACAGCGCATGGCAGTCCCCACTAGGGGTTCGCGTGGCAATCCTTAGACTACGTACGGTAGTCCCCATTGGGGGCTCCATGCGACAGCCTTGAGTTGCACATAGTAGACCCCACAGGGATGTGTGCGTCAACCTAGGGCTGCACATGATAGACCCTATGATGTCGTGCGGCAACCTTGGGCTGCACACGCCATCCCTTGGGGGCTGCCCCTAATTTTTTTATTAAAAAAATTGAATTTTATTTTTTTATTTTATAAAAATAAAAGTTTTTAAACAATCCTTTTTTGAAAAAAAGGGTAGTAAATACTTATATATATATATATATATATATATATATATATATATATATATATATATATATATATATATATATATATATATATATATATATATATATTAAACAATACTAGCAATAAATATTATTTTGAAACAGCAACTAGGTACATATATGTTTTTTTTTCATTTTTTTTATATTTATTTTAGAATACTAAAGTGAAGGTAATTAAAACTTATCAAATTTTACAATTCTTCCAAGTAAATTATATTATATATTTTTTTAATAAAAATAGGTAATAAATAATTTCCCATGAACAATATGAAACCCAAAACTAGGTATTTCCAAAATGTCTTCTAGGGTATACTTTTAGATTTTCTTTCCAATTTCAATTTCCACATCCAATTTCCAATCACATTAATTTCTACCAAAATTCATAAATTCAAACCCTAATGGAAGTTTAACCAAGGATCAGAAAACAAGGATTGCATGCAACTAAAATTTCCTTTAAACCAATTTTTAGAATTTTCATGAGAAAAGAAGATACATTAAAAAATTCCAAACATCTAGGTCTGACAAACACGAAGAATACACTTCTTTCAAAATTGCAGAAATACAATCACAAAGATAATCGAATCCTACCTCAAACACCAAAAGATTAAATCCGATGATGACCAAAAATGAAGACGATCCAAGCTTTTAGAAAAATTGCACCAAATTGAAAACCTTCGCCAAAAACTTCCCCAAAACCAGTGTGTTGAGAATAATGGTCAAACTCTCACAATATAGGAAATTCAATTCCACATGCAAGGGTTGGAACTCAACTCCACAGAGAGCTTTGTTTTAATCAATTCCTAATCTCAGTTCTAACTCAAGTTTGATTTTCTATTTACTCATGTTTGAAAGCTCTTAACTCAAAATTGACTAATTCTTTTAATTTGAATTTACTCAATTTGATTGTGCAACTTAATGCATTCTACTTAATTTAAATAATAACATTTAGTCTACTTTAATTTTCCACATCCTAATTTAATTCTTAAATTAATAAAATACCTTTTATTTAAAAAGGTTAAATTTACAAATAAATAAATCTAAAGTGAATGTACTTAATTAATTCTCATTAATTAAATAGTTCTATTTTTTACAATAAGCCTTTTAAATAAAACATTAAATTTAATAATTGTATTTAATTAATTTTCAATTAATTAAATACTCTCACATTTAAATAGCTATAAATAGAAAAGTCTAATTTATTTAAATTATACATTTAATCTCAATAAATTATCTAATTATAGCAATCACATCAATAAACAAAATCAACTAAACTTAAAAACAACCACAACCATGCTTAAGGAAAGGGCTATAAACTCACATCACCTAGATGAGTTTTGAAAGGGTAACATATCAAAACCTTGTCCACTATTTCAGGACAATAGTATGGCTGAGGTTAGGATTTGGATATGAATATTCTCTCCTCTTTTTCCATTGAGACTAATGATAGGGCACGCTCATCCTGACAATTCAGGGACATTGTGTGGACCCCGTAAGTAGGTAACTACGACTCCGTCCCCCTATAATATCAAACACATTATGCAGGAAAAATAAAGCATACATGATCACCATACACATGAAAGTATGGGGTAAGTATAACCATAATCATAAGCATCATTTTAAAACATGTAAATCATCATCGTAACTAACATCATCTTTAACTGCATCAATATAACAACCATAATCATCCATTTATTAAAATTTACCATGTAGTGTCATACATCCAAAACCAGAATATAACTCAAATATCAATGCACACATAAAATTGGACTAAAAGAGTTTGGCAATATAAAACTGAAAACGAAAGTATGGATGGGCACTACAAATGAGATCACAGTTGGTGACTGGCTACTTTGTGGTCTACCAGTGTATTAGAGTTGCATGGATTGGCTTCATGCATGTACACATGATGATATCTTTGGTTACACAACTAGGAATATGTTTAAGACATGATGATGTCTCTTCCATTCAAAGGGTTTGTGATTCTGAAGGTTCACAAGGCATTTACAAGTGTTACAAAGGAAGGTGACAATGTTCTTGGGGGTGAGCATAAAATGTTTGCAAATCCATTAGCTAGGATGGATTTGATTATTTGTTTGACCTTTATGATACCTAAGGATTTTCTAGGCTTATTTTCCTGCAGATTTGGTGGTTCGCATCAATCGTGGTGATCTGCTTGGAAGATCTTCTAGTCGGTGGTTATATTTTCTTATATTCTTGGCCAAAATGATTGGAAAACATTTTATGGGTGATTGGTAAAATATTTTATGGAAGAGATATGATCTCAAGGTGATAATGTAGGATCAAAGAACATTGGATCAAAGCATTTTTTATTAGGGTTGTTGAATTTGGCACCGTGAAATGAAAATCAAAAGCTAAGGTTTTTTTGACCTAGGGTTGATGAATTATAAATGATTTTAGGGAAAATATTTGTGTGCAGATGCTTAATAATATGTAGAGAAAGATTGACAGATCTATTGGTGATCAAAATGTTTATCTGAAGGATTCAAAGAAGGTTTGATGAGATATGTGTGTTGTACTTCATTCGAACTAACTTTGGCATGAGATAGATGTTTGTATACAATTCATAAAATTTCTTATTGTAGTCAGATCGACCATTGTAGTGGTATTTTAAGGTGAAATCCTTCCTTAGGATTGTAGCCAAAGGCATTTTGAGAAGTGAACCCTAGGTAGTGTTCTTTAATGCATGTGTATTCCATATTTTTAATAAGGTTTTACTTATAACAACGTATTAGTCTTATTGTGGGTTCAATCTCCACTATATTTTTCATCCTAATTTGTGTTTCCATGATAAAAATCCTTGTGTTATATGTGTTGTGGATTTTTTTTATTTGTTTATGTCTGCATATTACATTCTAAATTAGTAATAAGGGTTTTAATATTAAGGTTTTCAAGTCTTGAGGGTTTAAGGGTTTGAAGATCTAGTGTTTTAGAAGCAACTGATTCACCCCCCCCCCCCCCCCATCTTTATTTCTTGCTATCTTATTGCCTACAGACAATGATCCAAATTTTGCTCTAGTACATAGTTCTTAACTATATTTTCTATGACAATTTTTAAACCACTATTGTGGAGTAAAGTATCATTTTTAACCTAACTATCTATTAATTTCAAGTCTAGTGTCCTAAGTAACTCTCAATGTATTCTAGGTTAAAAGAAAAACTCACCTCTATCTTTAGGCTCACTGTGAAAAATTATCCCTTTCATAGTTTCTTATTTAAAAAGTGGAATAGAGATCTAGCTCCCCTACATTACACAAATGAATGTATTAACAAGAGGAAAACTAATAGTTGATATGTATGGAAATGAGATCCTAGGCCTATGGATGCAAACTAAAATCTCAAATCTTCATAGCATGGCATTAGAGAACAAATAGGCTTAGCTATAGTCTTGATAGGAGAGTTTAACACTTGAGTTTATGTTCCTTTTTAGTAGTGGGTTTAAGATTGTGAAATGTGTGTAAAAGAAAATGGTTAAATGACGGAAAAGTGATGATTCAGCAATAATAGTAAGTTTCAAAATAGGAAATGAGAACAATAGGCCAAATCTAGAGAAAGGAACTATATGATATGTTACTTGGAGTTGAATGTGCTCGATTAGTGTGTTAGGCACCCTTGTCCAAGGTATGTTCAAAATGACAAAATGAATAAAGAGATGTAGTCAAGAGGTCTTTTATGTCTACCTTCAAAAAAATACTAGCCAAGATGTGTCAAATTAGTATGTTGGACCCCTAGTCCTAATATTTTTCCATTTTCAAAAGTTAGAACTAACCAATCATTATGTGCTCTGTGTAAAACTCTATGTTTGCATATCTAAACTTGAATGCACAAAAATGAGGAAGAATGATTGTACTATATTGGGACTTGCCTAAGTGAAATTTAGTGTTGGTTTTGCTACATCCCCAATAGCCATGATTGATGATAAAAGATTTATTTTCCTAGGGAGGATAAATCTGCTTAAAAAAATAAAAATGCTAAATTGAAATTATTATAATTTAAGTATGAAATATTCTCATGGAGTTTCATATAAAAGTGGTCACACAATAAAGTAATATTATAAAAAAAAATAAGACAAACATAAAATAAAACTTGAGTCTAGAGTGTTTAGTCTACTACTTGAATGCCCTCGATTGAATTAGATTTGAAATGTTGATTGATTTCTTCTATCCTATAGAATAAATGCTTTACATAGGGTTTACAAGGTATTTTATATAAAAAGATGACGTAAAATGGTCACGTATAAGAATTGAGACTAGATCATTGAATTGTGAATGTTGAAATTTGCACTACCTACAATTTTTTAAAATATTAATAGGACATGTGCTACGCCCTAGTCCCACCATAATAGAGCTAAAAGAAAAACAAGTGTAGGTTTTCTGATGTTAGCTCTAGTTCTAATTTATGTATTTGATGCTAACTAAATTGTAGGATTAATAATAAAGATTCAATGTAGAATATGACCTAAAAAGATTTAAAGTGATCTTGAAAAAGTATACTAAAATAGATTTTAAATAGAAATAGAATGTGAGAATATAAAGTGATACAATTTATTATACTACAATCATTTTATTCTTTTAAGCTATCTATAGCACTTAATAAGATAGGACTCTCAAGATATTATATTAAACAATTATTATAAATTATTTATATTTTCAAAATTTACAAATATTCAAAATATAAGTTGTGCCACTTAACTTTAGCTCAACAATTACTTAAAATTTCCTACAACCTTTTCAACAAATCCATTTTGTGTCTATCCTACAATTGCTCTAGTCCATGATACAGCATTTCTTTGAGGCATTTTGATAAATAGTCAGGCATGTCTTGTCTATTCTTCCATAATTTTATGTATTCCTACAAGGATGGTTACTGCTAGAACATTTGACCAAAATCCTTTCATACACTTTATCTTCTATGGTATTCATACACTTCCAAAGGTTGTCGATTTAGGTGCGGCCATGGAGGATATTGGCAGGGATGTTAATATAAGACTTTACACCTCCGTATTGCATTTGCGTAATAGTTTCTAATACCTTTAACAAATCTATTTACATGTTCCTGCAATCATGGCATTTGCTGAAAGGTTTTTCCCACTAATTCATCCATACAAACCTTTGTTCTAGAGCTGCGCGACTTTGCAATTCCTTTGTGATATCATTCAAAACAAAATAGGGCGCATGAGTAGTCGTGGAGTTTTCTTGACATTTCACAAATGAGGAAAGATAATGAAATTGATATGACTTGTGATACAACACTTCCAACTTCGAAGTGATGAATTAATGAAACATGCTGGCCGAAGTGTCACATCCCTTACCGTATGTATCAATGCATAAATTAAAAGGCTGGTTGGAGAAGGCAAATGAAGAGATTGGAACGAGGCATGGACAACATTCATTTCCATCTATCCTACTACAAGGAACAAATTTAAGGCGAGGCATGGGCACTCGAAGAATAGAGTAACTTAATATGCCATTAAAGAAGCATGGCATCCAATAGTAGCGAAGCATTGGAGCATTTAAAATTGAAGTAGATTGACAAATGTTTGGTGGGGAAGCATCTAATATTATTGCCAAGAGTAGACTTTATCGGCGAGTGTTTTGCGACAAAATACTCTTCCCCTTCACCAAGAGTGATCATGACGTCCAAAGATGGAATGGCTATATATGTAAAGATCGTAATGTGAGATAGTTTAATAGTTGATGGCGATGGATTCAACAAGCTAGAGTTCGAGCCAGTGGTGGACGTGGGGACCAGAAACGGTTCCACAATCCGTTCCCCATGCCTTCTTTAATATCAATTTCTGTATTCATGGTCTCCTTGAAGTAATCTTTGAGGATCCCACTTATGCTGCTGTACAACATATGGTGGGCACCATGTTAGCTTTCCAAATGGAGACGTTATATTTATGAAGATGCCAACATTGAGATGGGAGACATATATATCAGAATTAGAACAATTACATGAAAAGTACTCAAAAAATTATGGATAAATATGAAATAGTATAAATGAAAGTAAGAGCTTTTTGGCTTTCTATATTCAATCAAAGGGTTTTTTTTTTTTCCCAAAAGTTTCTAAAATGAGTTTATAATATAAAACTAGGAGGAAACCCCAAATCTAGTATTTTTATTAATTTTTTTATGATTTTCGATATCATCATTTGTTGAAAGAGAAGAATATATACTATATTTAAGATCAACTAATATTTGGAACCTTGTAATAGTTCATGACAAAACACTCTCAAATAGGAAGCAGATTTGTCGATCTAAAGATTTGATATCAGGTTAGGGATGATGATTGTCTCTTATACCATGTTAGAGTGACTTAAGGGCTCAAGCTCCTAAGATCGCCCAAAACATTAACTACCTTGTACAAGAGAGAAAAGTAAGAAAATAAATGTACAATGATTGACGCAAATTTTATTAGTAAGAGAACATATTTACAATAATAGATATATACATATGCATACATGTAAATTTCGAGGGAGAAACTTTACCATTTTGATCCCGAGATTACACTATATGTAATCTAATAATTATGTGTGATGGAAACCTTTATCAATTCATTTGTTGAAATATTTTGAGATTTTTTCTTTAAGATGGCCTTGATTTAAAATTCCAAAAATATTAAAATCTTGTTTTATTTTCAATGCTTCTCTTTTAGTAACCTTAAGATCTAATAACTTATTCTATTTATTTTTTTAAATGGTATCAGAATGAATAAAAAATAAAATTTAAAGGTTTTGAATGATGTCTCTTTCTTAAGGCTCTTGTTGCTCTTGCATTTTGAAATCCCCCTCCTACTCAATGGCCCAACACTTGACTTAATCATTGATTTGGAATCAATGGGGGTTAAAGCTACTAATAATATTGGTATAGAGTCTCCTAAGTATGATATTGGCTATAGTTTTGTGAGAACCATTTTGCTGCACAGAAGGCTGCCTACAATGGGGTCGTTGCCATTATTCCATGTGGCATGTATCTAGTGTTTTGGGCACTACTCTGGATTAGCATGTTGGCTCTTTTATGTCTTTGACTAGGAAAAGTATTGTTGGCTAGATACCGGTGTTTCTTCCTCTATGTACCCTGCCTCCCATCAACTAGCTTATGCAGACATGCTGAGGAGAATATTTCAAACTTCTTCTTAGGCTAGGGCTTCCTCCAATAAGCTTGTGCCTTTGTCCCCTCTCTCCCACAAGGTGGTTTTGAGGCACATTGTGATAGACAATGAGATTTTTTCTCTAAATGGGGCCTAGTTTATAGGTTTTTACATCTTTGGCCATCTCTGCCAGATTTGAATAGATGGATTTCTACACATTAGATCCCTTTGGTGGATGATAAGACAAAGATTTTTCCCTATTCTAGGGATTCTTTGTTGTTGGATTTTCTTCTTCTTATATGGATGTTGTTGAGGGTGGTGACTAGATGTGAAGTTCACACATCTCTTTCTTTGTCCTAGGTTGTCTTCCTTTAACCCTATTAAGGAATCAGATGATGTTTCCTCTATTAGGGTGAGAGTTTCTTATCTCTCCTCATAATTTTGGTGTAAATTTTCCTACCAGTCGATTGTGAATGCCTTTGGGTATTTTTGTGGTTGGATATTACTACTACTAATATTCCCATATACCTCATTTGCTCTTACTTTGGTATAGATTGATTTGTTGAAAGATACTCTAGGAGATATTATTTTCCAAGTGAATGGTTCTACTTGGACCTAGTTGATTGATAATGAGGAAGTTCCTTTCTAATACATATGTTGATTTACTATGGGATATTTAGTCTCTTGTTATTATGATGGCCCTTGCAAGGGCTATTGTTCTTAGTGGAAAGATTTTCTTACTGAACATTGATGGTATTTTCAAATGATTCGTGTGACTTAAAGTCTTATGAACCCTCATCTCCTATTTTGACTCTCTTAATCTCACCTTGACTCTTCGGTTAATGTTAGTATTCATAATTACTCTATTGTTTTTCTAGTTATCATTTTCCAAACTCAATTTTATTTTGAGAATAAAATGGTATATGTTTGGATTAAGGACTCTTTTATTATTTCTGCAACTATTATTTTCCAAACTAAATATGCTTCAAACAAAAAATGGTTATTTCTAAGGTTCTTTTTTGGATTAAGGATTCTTGTATTATTTCTTCTGATAAATTTTTTGTCCCTATTCATATTTTTTTTATCTCATTACATTTCTTCTACCCCACCTTATTCTGTTATTTCCTTCTTGGAGGTTATCAAAGAAGTTTCACCGTCCTCTTTCCCTAGATATTTAACTATTGAAAATGAATCTAGTTGGATAGTAATACAAAGAAGGAAGAAAGATGTAAAGTTGGCTAAGGTTGTTTCTAATTCAACTTAGTTCTAGTCTAATTAGTTACCTTTTAGGTAAATTAATTATTTCCTTTGTAATAGGGTTCATGCCCTATCAAAAGCCTACTTATTTAATAAAAAATAATAAAGATGTATATTTGATTATATAGGTTTCATTTGTTATCTTTAATAATATATTCCAAACACCCAAACTTTCAAAACAAAATTTCAATATTGATTCTCTCTCTTTTGATTATAAAATCCTAAGGCAATAATACACATACAACTACTTATTTCAACCTTTTTAACAAATTTAGGGTGCCCTAGTTTACTTTATATCCATTGTCTAAGTAACATAGTTTTTTATTAAGTAAAACAGGTTTTACAGGGTTCCTGAAACCCACAACATCAAAATATATAGCAATAAAGAGTTCAAGACATTACTAAGAAAAAGAAAATGAAGAAACAAGCCACTGGTAGGCCGAGAGTCATACTACCACAGAGTAGGAACAGTCAAAACAGAGAAAAAAGGGATAGGAGAAAAGGCACAAGGAGGCAGGATCAGGCGAGGTTCTTGAGCATCATGGCAGCGTTTCTTTCACGAAGCTCCATCTTCTCTACTACCTCTTTGATCTTTTGAATGTCATTGGAGCCTTCTTCATCCATGTTTCTCTTTGACTTGGCTCTAGTTCTCTTACCCGTACCTTCATTGGGCTTCTCCTTTTTTTCCTCTTCGGTCTTCTATTCATCCATGCTATCCATCTTCTCTTCCATTTTGTCTATGAGAAATTTGATGTGCTCGTTGGATGCTTTAAGGATATTGAAATTTTACTCTTCTATTTCTTTAATGGTTTCCTTAAGGCTTTTCATTTTACCTTCTAGTAGATTGATCCTTGAGCCGAAGTATCAAATGTCCTCTGTGGCTTTGTGTTCCTTTTTCTTTGCGATACTCTAGGTTTTTTCCTTGAGTTATTCAAGTTTATGGAAGAGCCATTTGAAAGCCTAAGCTGGTCCATCATGCTTTTCTTTGCATTTTTTAGAAGATTCATCTCCATTTCCCTTGCCTTGTCACTTAGGATGACCAGTGCGGGGTCAATCAGGTCCTCCTTCTAGATTTTGCCATCGATGTCCTCGAGGATCTTGGGATTCATGGCTTCCCTGATAATCCCCATCCGCACTATGTTCATGTTGAAATTCCACCATACTTTTTTCCCCTTGCCAGAGTCTTCACTTTGATACTCCCCTCTAGACTGGTTCTTTTCATCAGAGAGGTCTTGAGTATTGGGGGAATGGGTAGAGGGATCTCCCTGGTAATCATTAGGCTCCCCACTGTTAGGGTCCTGAGTATTTTCATTGGCTCCTGAAGGGGGAGGGGGGGTATTATCTTCACTAATGGTAAGATCAACAGAAAGACTACCCGAGCTAGCTTTCCCCCTTTGTTATGTGTTTATCCCCTGTGATCTATTCACTTATCTTCCTAACCTCACCTTTAGAATTACCCTCCTTGTCATCTATATTCATTTCTTCCACATTGTCATTATATTCCTCTTTTGAGGAAATCTCCTCTTTGGCCTGCTTTTTGGGGGGTTTTTCTTTTTGACCGAGCTCGCAGATATCTTCTTTGAGGAGGAACCCTGCTTCAACTTTTTGACCTCTTCTTCCTCATAATCCTCAGAGTACATTCCCACACTATCATCTTGGTCCGAGGGGATGTAATCTGACCCATAAACATCACTTCTTTCCTTTTTGTCCACTATATCATTCCCCAACGTTTGGGCTTTAAAGAATTCATATATTAATAGTAATAGACCCTCATGCAGAGTAGGGTTAGCTATATTCTTCTCCCTAAAGCCATTAATATTTTCATTAATTGAAGAATACATGTAGAACGGGATGGAAAACTTCATACCGTGCCTGAGATGGTTCAATAGCACAAAGTGGTAAGTTTTGATTCTGTCGAACTTGGTGTCTAGTGTGACATAGGAAATCAGGGTCTTTAAAACAAACTTCCATAGCATTTGGTACCTTCAAGATGGTAGTAAGTTCCCATTTTAACAATAGCTTTCTTCTCTTCATCATCTCTCACAAAGTCATTGATGACATTGTCGGAGATTTTGCAGTCCCTGTAGAATGTTTTTCCAACAATGGGGATTCCCATGACTTTCGATATGACCTCCTTTGTGATAGTGAAAGTCTTTCCCTCAATCTCCATGCTTCCTTCATTCTATCTTTTCATGAATATGTTTGTGACTTCCCTCTTACTGCCATATAACCTTTCGATGAAGGTTGTTATTTCCCCTTTTTGCAGAGCATTCCAGACCTTAGTGTGTCTCTTCCATTTTGCACTGTCATTCATAGGCTCCCTTCTATGTCTTTCCCCTACCATCGTGCCAAGATGAATTTGGGTGATTCTCTTGTGTGGCTGAAAGCTATTGTTAAGATTATTTCTAGCTACAATTGTCTCAATATTTATTCTTTTTTGCCTTTGGGAATGGATGCAGTTCTTGGGAATGAATACCCAGAAAGTGTGTGAAAGGGACATGTAGTTATTAGCCTTTATGTCCCTCCAGTACTTGCCATTTATGGAATGGCACCTCCAAAAATCCTCATTACTTTTCATAATTATCATTTATGATTCCTTCATTTCCTTGGAGTCTATCCCTATCGACTAAATCCTTCACCTCACAAGGGAAATCTCCACTGTGATGCCACTTCATCATTGTTTCCTTTTTAATTGCCAAGCTGGCAAACTAATCAGCAACATGGTTGGCTTCCCTATACATGTGGGATATGTGAACCGCTTTAAAAGAATTTAAAAGGGCCCGCGTTTATTCAATCATGTTGGATATTGTCCTTGAAGGGGAATGTTTGGATTTTAAGCAGTTAATGATGTTCATGGAGTCTCCTTCGAGCCAAAGATTTTTGATCCCTATGTCATGGGAAAGTTTGGTGACTTGGAGGGCTGCACTCACTTCAACAAAGTGGTTATTTTGTGAGCCGAGAGGTAAGATGATGGCAGCGGATCCAAAACCATAATAGTTCCTAATAACTCCTCCACTGCCCACCATGTCAGGGTTCCCTTTGGCCGCACCGTCAAAGTTTTCTTTGGACTAGCCTTCCAGGGGACAGCTCCAGGTGCAGTTCTGTCTTTTCTCCTTACTGCTCTTAAGGGAAGCATCCTGGACCTTTCCTAAAAAATAGTTAGAGCCACCATAGAAATAAAAGTTTTCTTTCACACCAAAGTGGATCTTTTCAAAGATAACATTGGGAGGAGTTGAGCTATCACGGAAAATGCGATTATTATGTTCTTTCCAAACTCCCCAAAAGAAGTGTGGAAGAATCCAGGAGCAAAATAAATGGAATTCAAAATTAGTAACATAGTTAATCAACATATTTTCCATCATTTCTTTTAACAATCATAAAAATATATTTTTCAATCAAGCCTTAAAATATCACAAGCCATCATAAATTCTTGAACTTGAGTCTTCACATCTTGTGAGCTTTCTTTGTAAACTTAAACTACTTCCTTGAAATTTAAGGCAAGGTTATATGTGTAGTGCATGTAAGAGGATGAAAGTGAGTTTTCAAATATGTAGGTAAAATTAACATCATCATGTAAATATTCAAGAAATTATGTCAATATGTATATCAATCCAATGCAAATTCTTTTGACAAAATCTATCATTTTGTGTAGCTTTTCAATGTAAAGAGTATCCAATCTTTGTTCTAGGGAACTATCATCTAATGTTTAAGAAAAAAATATGCACAAGCACTTGATGCCAATAATTTAGTGGATTCATTCACCACCTCTTCTTGAATCAAATTTATTCCTCTACCTTTAGCAACTGCACCTTTCAAGGGCTTCAAAATTTCTACGAACAACGTCTTTATTTTATTTCCTACAAGTCCTATGTTTCATTGATGTTTATTTATATGTAATTAATACAAAAATAACAATAAACCAAACAAAATTGATTGTTACAACTATACAATAACATTGTTTATTATCCTAGAGTCAATCCCTAATCCTCTCACAAATTTTGTAACCCTTGATTACATAACTCTTTCGCAAATGATTGAATTAAAAAAGAAAAATTTAGAAAATATAAATTGTTGAAAGTCATTGAGTTTCCTTTGCAGTCATTTTCATTTTTTACTTTTATATAAATTATTTTAAAAATAAATTGAAAACCAAAGCCCCAATATAATCATATGTTTAGTATCTCATTTCTACTAAGTAAACTACAAACATTAATGAGGTTGACTCTATAGGTAAATGTTAAGTCTTCACTAAAATTTGATGTGAAAAGGGTTGTCACATCATTTTATCAAATAAATGATTTCTATTGATTGTATAGATGATCACTATTCAAAAATTTGGTTGAACATTTTATAAGTGAAGTCCATAACTGCTAATTTTTTAAACAATTTGTTAAAGCATTTAGTATGTATTGTCAATCTTTTCCTTCTTAACTTGACTTAAGTAACTCTTCATAAATAAAAACTTCATAATTGAATTCCTTGTTGCATACTTTTGCATTCAATATATCATTAACATTTACTTATAAAATGTAATTTCAATTTGAGTAATTCCCTTTTTGTGCTACAAAAGTACCATTTAACTCAATTATCCTAGGTCAATCAACAATCCCTCTATTTGCTCTTGACTTCTACATATTTTATATATCTTTCCTAATATCAATCTTCACTTTAAGATGTCAATCTTCATCTACCTCTTATTTGTAGAACTTAGCTTAACTTGACTGACTCTATCTGAGCACTATATTCACATTTGAATGGCTTTACCTCCTAATTTAATAGTTAACATATGACCATTGGAATTTTATTCAAAAGTAACTTTAGTTTGGAGAATATCTTCTTAGGGTTGTAGAACTAAGTTTTAACTAAACTATCATGTGTTATTTAATTATCTACTATTTTCTACATTTTTTTTTGGGTCTCTCTTCTGACAATGTTCTTCATTCCAAGATGACCATTTATATATGGCTCTTTTCAAAAAATAATTTTGACAGTTCATTCTTTTATTATATGGAATAAAATAGAGATATTGACAAATTTTAAGTACTTTCTTATGTGGACCATTCAATTTAATTTATTATAAATTTCACCTTTAAAATGACCAGGGCCCTTTCTTGACATTGATCATCATTGTGTTTGCTAATAACCTTGGTGTAACTAACAACAAAGTACATAATATAAGAGTCATCTTCCAATTTATAAATAAGATCATAGTCATGAATTTTTTGTTTCATGTACACTAAAACTCCAAATTTGGCTCTGGTAAATAGTTCTAGACTAGATTTTCTTTCATCATTTCTAAACCATGGTTGTGGAGAAAAGTATCTTATTTCCTTATTCTAGTTAATCATAGTTTTAAGCCTAGTTTCCTCAGTAACTCTCAATGTATTCTAGGTTAGGAGAAAAACTCACCTATTTCTTTAGGTTTTGTTAGAAAATCATCCCTTTCATAATTTTTTATTTAAAAAATGGAATGGCAATTCCTCTACCCTTCAACCCATGAATGAAAGTATTAACAAGAAAAAAAATTATAGTTAATTAGTATAGAAATGGGATCCTAAGCCTATGGATTACAACTAAGGTCTCAATTATCTATAGCATCACATTGGATCAATAGTAGGCTCTGTTATATTCCTAATACAGAAGTTGAACAGTTGAATTTACATTTATTTGTTGGAGTGGATTTGAGATTGTAAAGTGCATATGAAAGAAATAGGCTAGATGATTAAAAAATAATCTTTTAGTATTAACAATAAATGAAAAAAAATACAGAAAAAAATAGTAGACCAAATATCAAAAGAGGACTTAGAATGGAATCTAGATGTGCAATCTAGAGTTGAAAGTGCTAGAGTGGTGTGGAAGGTGCCCTACTCTAGAGGGTGTCTAAAATGACAGAATGGATCAAAAGTGCAATCAAGAGGTATTGTACATCTATCTCCTAAAATCTTAGTCAAAATGTGTTAGATTGGTGTGTTGGACCCCCTAGTCATTGTGGTTTCTCATGTTTAAAATTTAAAACTAACTTTTATTATCTTCACCCCACTTCTATAATACTCTTTATTGTTGATTCTAAACATTGAATGTACCATATAGGGTCTTGCTTAATTCAAACCATGTATTAATGTTCCTACCTCCACAATAGCTACTATTAATAAAAAGGATAGCTTGTCCAAGGGAGGATAAGGGCTAAACAATAAAGAAAATACTGAAATAAAATTATTATACCTTAGGTATGAAAACATCTCAAGGATTTTCACATAAAGGTGGTCATTCAATGTTTTTTATACATGTCCTATGAGTGTTATGCAATAATATTATAGAAAAACAAGACAAACATGAAATATTACCTGAATATAGAGCACTTTAGTCAACTACTTCTTTAATGCTCTTGATTGAGTAGGAGTCAAAATGTATATTGATTTCTTCTATCGTTATATGAATTATATAAGATGCCCTTTATTTAGGGTTCACACGGTATACAAAACAAAAAATACATAAAATGGTCAAGTAAAAAAATTGAGACCAATTTTGAATTGTGAAGGCTGACACTTGCACTGGTTACAACACTAAGAAATTTTGGTAACATACATGTGCTAGGCCAGGTCTCACCAAAATAGGGTCTCTTAAAGGGAAACACAAGTGTTGAGATTTGTAATGTTAGAGTCGGTCCTAATTTAAGTATATGATAATTGAATTGTAAGATTAGTAATAAAGATCTAATGTAAAATAGAGCCTAAAAAGGGATTAAAATGATCTAGAAATAACACACTAAAATAGGTCCCAAATACAATGGGAAACTCTAAGGGGATGCGTTTTACTACACTGTAATAGTTTAGTTTCTAGAACTAAATATAACACTTTATAAGATAAGATAAGGAACGTGCATTTATTGAGAGATCATCTATTATGATATTTTGTCAAATAATTATTGTGCATTGTTTATGTTTCCATAATTTATAAATATTACAAATATGAGTTGCCCCGCCTAACTTTACATTTTGTGAGTATCCTACAATCACTGCAATTCAAGAGATAACATCTTTTTGAATTATTTAGATAAATAGTCAGACATGCATCATCTATTCATCAATAATTGTATGCATTCCTACAAGAACGGTTTATGCCAGAGCATTTGACCAAAACCCTCTATTTTATCAGTTTTTATGGTATTCATACATTTTAAAGAGTGTTGATTTAGGTGCGGCCATAAAGGTTGTTGGCAGGGATGTTAAAATAAAACTATATACCTTGCAATTGCATTTGCTTAATAGATTTTAATGCCTTCATAAGGTATATATTATTTGGGAGGAAGGCATTTGCATTTGAAAAACAAGGCAGGTATTTTATTTCTCTAATAAAACAAGTACGTAATTTATGAGTATATCATGGCATTTGGTAAAAGTATTTTTCACTAATTCATTCATAGAAACCTTTGTTCTAGACCTGCGCGACTTTGTGATGCCTTTGTGATATCATTTACAACAATAGAGGGCTCATGGGAAGTTGTGGAGTTTTATTTGTATTTCACAAATGTGGAAAGGTAATGAAATTGACACGACTTTTTGATAAAACACATCCAACTTCAAAGTGATGAATTAACAAAACATGCTGACCAATGTGTCACATCCCTCACCGTAGATATAACAGGGACATCTATCAATGCATAAAAAAAAAAGCTGGTATGAGGTGACGGACAGATGAAGAGATTGGAACGTGGCATAGACAACATTCATTTCCATCAATCCTACTACAAGGAACAAACTTATGCGAGGCATGTGCATTCAATGAATAGAGTAACCTAACATGCCATTAAAGAAGCATGGCATCCAATAGTAGGGAAGGATTGAAGCATTTAAAATTGAAGTGGATTGACAAATGTTTGGTGGGTTGGCAACCACAAGTATGGACGTCCATCAGAGCGCAATCAAAGATATTTTAACAGTTATATGGTAATGGATTCAACAAGCTAAAGTTTGTGGTCGACGTGGGGAGCAGAAACGGTTCCACAATCTTCATCGTTTCTCATACCTTTTCTAATATCAAATGTTGTAGCCATGATCTCCTTGAAGTAATCTTTGAGGATCCCACTTATGCTGCAACACATTGTGGGCAACATGTTTGTTAGCATTCCATTAAATGGAGACGATATATTTATGAAACTGTCAACTAAGATTATGGAGTGGATTGCCAGACCTATATTAGAAAAAATTAAATAAATCTTCAATATCATCGTTTTGGTATAGCTCCCAGTCCTCAATTATTCATTTTTGTAGTGGAAACGAATGGATCCACTTGATTAAAACAACAAATTGATTATCATGTTTTTCATCATTCATTTGTGTTCTACAGTTCTTTATAATAATTTTTCAACAGACTATATGTTTTGTCTAATTATAAATATTACTATTAAAAGCAATCATACCTTGTTGTGCAACGGGTATGTTGAAAAAGTCTGGAAGGTCAGCAAGAGGAAAAAATGGTCTATGTATTGCATACATTTGTTCAATACATGAGGTCAATTGATAGGTCATTTAGAAAGTGACATTGTGTGTGTGACAAAAGTGTAAATGGAAAAGTGATAACTTCAAATCAGCTATGCATTCTTTTAGAAGGGTCCACACATTATCAAAACAAAATCAGACTCCATTACCAATAGGCTGATGTTATGTTTGCAGTAGGCTAATATTATGTTAGAGAGAGAGAGAGAGAGAATCCTTATATATAAGTTAATAGCTCATGTTTGTTATGTAATTTAATTTCGTATGTATAAATTTCATATATATTAATGTGATCTAATGGAAACATTAATATTGAGCTTCATTATTGTCAATAGAGCATTGTTTTTGTCCAATATAAAATTGCCTAATTTGGCTACAAGTATAATTTTCTTCATGCACAAGTTTACTATTACAAAGATTTGTGATGATTTTCATTTTTTAAAATTCCAAAATCATTAATTATAAATGCATAACCTAAATTACAAAATTTATTAATCAAAATATTAGAATAATTATAGAATTTAAAATGATTGTTAATTAGGATTAGAATCACCTCTCACTCTCTCCCTCTCTCCATATTACTTGTCATTGTCAGCACCTTTCTGACTCTCTCTCATAGCCTCTCTATCCCTCTCTATATATATTACATTATCTCTGTCCTTCTTTTATTTACTCCATCTCTCCTACGCCCTCTCTATATATCCCTCTCTCTAACTCTCTTTATATATGATTTGCTATATCTTTATCTTTCTCTCTATATCCCCCTTTATTTTGTCTCTACTATTTAATTATTTTAAATTTTATAATAACAATTGATAAATTATTGTATATGTACCTTAAAATTAACTAATTATACAATTTAAATAATCTATCTAATTTTAATTTTGATTCTAATTCTAATTTTAGCTTAATTTTAAGTCTAACTTACAAAACTAAATCTTACTTAAATTACTTAAGTAAATAAGTTATATTTTATTATTAAAATTTGAACTATGTAAATTAGGTTATAGTTATGAGTATATAAAATAGCTAGATACTTTCTTTTTTTAATTTTTTTTTACTTATGTATTCATATTTTTAAGGTATCTACCTAATTTAAATTTTAGTCATAAAATATAATAAACAACTCAACCTTAAATCTAATATTTTATTATTATTATTGTAATTATATGTATTAATTATAATTCATCATTAAATTTATTTTAAATATAAAATTAAAATTCACCTTTAATCTAATTCTCAAATATTATTTTATTTAATCTTATCATAAAATTTATAATTTTGAAAATTAAAATAATTATAATAATAAGAATACTTTTGACTTATTTTATTTAAAATTTATTATAAATATTTATTTAATTATAATTCTACCCATATAATTAAATTTAAAATTTAAAATTTAAAATTAAGTTTTGATTCTAATATAAAACATAAAATAAACAACTAAAAAATATTCACCATCTAGTTTTTGAACTTAAGGATGCCCTCCTTCAACCAAAGTCATTTATGTTCCACTTTAAGTGGTCGCATCCAACTAAGAACTATGTATATGTATATGTATATGTATATGTATATGTATATGTATCAATTAAAGTTAACTTTTTATTAGTTTGACATTAATAGATTTTAAATAGAAGTTACAGATTTAGTAACTTTACTTTATGGATACTTCAAATAAAATTATTTTTATTAATTAATTTATATCAATTTAGAGTTGCTAGATAGGTAAATAGAGTATTTTATGTTTTTTTATTGTTGTCAATATTCAGTTTTTTGTTTTTTTTTGTTAATATGTAGTTAAGTTCAAAATCATATGTAATGGCTTAAGAGGTTTGGCTTGATTAAAGAGAGTCTATTTGGATTATTTATTCAATTATTGGGGGTTTTCAAAAATATCTCATTATCTAACCTATGATAAACTTATTTTGTCAAGACTTTTACCACTATGGATTAGCATGTTCTCTATCTAGTAAGCTAGCTAGATACCATAAAGTGAAGGGGCTTAAATACTATATTACAAGTAAAGGATGGATATTTGTTAAGAGTTAAATGTAGTAGAGTTAACCTTACAATTTATTTTAAGTTACCTATTAATCTTGGATGTATAGCAGTGACAATGCCAAGTTAAAGATTTTATTTACATTGATACTAGTTCTTTATTTAGGGGTGAATTGTTAAAAGATTTTACCTAAGAAATTTGGTATTATTTTTCCTAGAGTCTCCCAATGGAATAATATAAAATAGAATAGATCTTATATTTCTTGTTTATGTAGATTTATGTGTCATCATTTAATTGTTTAGAGGTCCTTAACTTTTTTGTTATGACAAATTATGTTAACCCAAGTAAAATGTGTAATGATCCTTTCAAAATGAACCTATCAAATTGCTAATTAGTAATTGAATAATGAGTTTTACATAAATCAAATAGATAACCAATAGTCTTTGTGGTTTTGGCATTATTTCTATTATTTTACATGACCTCAATTAAGGATTCCAATGAACAACTTTAGGTGTATCTATCAAGTTGGCTTCATCATTTTTAGGTTTCAAGTTCTTATTCTTGAATCAATATGATATATTTTGTTACAAGTAGATAGGTTGTCATTTATATTCTACTTTAAGTGGGCAACATATGACTAAGAAATATCTAGGAAATTGAGCCCTACAAAGGGTTGCATACCAACTTTTGTATCTTTTAAAATATATGATAATAAACATATGATGCATTTTGTAAATTTTATTTTGTGAACCAGTATGATATGGTTCCAAATTCAAGGGTTGAACTACATAGTATTTGAGCGTAAACATAGGTAATTCCATCAAAGATGAGCTTGTAAGACTTAGGTCTATCCCCTTATGATTTGTTTATTTATTTTCATAATTCTTCTAAATAAGTTAATAAGAAAGGTTATTTTATAATTATACATCTAATTCTTAATGACTCTTGTGACATGTATCTAGTTGTGAAGAAATGTACGTATAGATATAGATATTGGCACATAGTGAAGAAACAAGAAAGTATAGCTCAGGTATGAAATGATGAGTATTTGTTAATTTAAACATAGAAATAAGTGTATAGTCCTAAAAATTTAGCACCCATTAGTTTGGAAGGTCTAGGATAAATTGGGTCCCATTTTAGTGCTCTTCTTTATTTTGGATGCTTTGACCCTTGATTTCCCGCTTATCCTTCCATTTTCCTCTGAAATTTCAAATGATTCTCAAACCCAACACAATTTATCTCAAAATCAACCCTTCTAGGTATAGATCGCACTTGGGGTGATCTATACCAGTATAGGTCACACTTGTGGTGACCTATACCGATATGTGTCACACTTGTCATGATCTAAACCTTGGGGGCTTGGTTTCAATGAATTTTGGGGTCTGATGCAAAATGTTTTCCTTTTGCCACTTAGTGGAGTTAGCCTTCACAAATTTGAACCGCAAAATCATTATAAAAGGAGACTTCCACCCCTCATTCACATCTCATCTTATGCAAGAAACCCACCTACAAGAAAGCTATTGTGCATTCAAGGAGTTCAAGAAATAAAACAAGCATTCATTTAAGGCATTCATACATGATCCATCAAGAATTTCTTTCCATAGATACAGCTTCTTTCTTCATAGGAGAAAAAGGAGTTGACCATTAAGGGAGGAGATCTACATCCAAGCTTCATTCTTCTTCCTTTCCATTCAAGCTTGACAAGCATTCATAAATCCATGATCTATGATTTGGTAAAATGATGATCTATTGCAATATAAGTGAAGACATCCTACATTCAACATACATTCAAGTAAGAATTTATATTTGTGGTTGTAAGTGATCCATATATCCATCCACAACGGTTTGGAAAGAAAGGTAATACTTACATTTTATCTTGTTTTACATGCTTTACTTATTTAATTTGAAGGTTAATTCCTAAATGGGGGCTTGACCAAGGAAATCCCCTTTCCCCCAATAATTTCCCTTTTTCTTACTTACAAGTGCAGATTCACAGAGTTTCATAGTCGAAGGAGAAGATCTAAAGATGCAGTATTGACCACATCCCTAAGACCTCTAGAATTTTCCTTTCTTGGTATAGGTAAGCTAAAGTTTGACCTATACTAATATAGGTCACCTTAAGTTCAACATGTTCCTTTAGCTTCCAAATTTTCATAGATTGAAAATTTGGCCTATAGGGTTTCAAATCCAGACATGTTCGCATTTTTTATACAGTTTGACAATGATTTTGTAGATCTGAATTTGCATCCTCTACTAACCCTCAAGGTGAGTACATATTCATCCTTTTCCTTCATGGTACTTACTTTGATGCACTAGATCTGATATATTTCTATTTTGCATTGCATGAATGTGTACTTTACTTTCCTAGCATATACATTACACTTATTTTCCTTACCTCTTTACATAAATGGAAGAGAGCCCTAAAGTCACATACCTTCCTTTTAGACTAGATCATTCATTATCATCCCTTCCTCTGCTTGGGTTATGCTAATCAGGTTTCATCCAAAAAGGGGTCACATTTTAGGGCCCCTTCTCATGTATAGTGGTGAAGTAGGAGTCTACCATTGACAACCATTTCCCATTATACATTCTGGTGAACCTAACACTTTCATCTTTCTACCTTTCGATTGGATAGATAGATCTTATTTGTTACATTGTATGCATCTACTCAATTCTACTTTGCATTACATTTTGATTGGATACTTGCATGCTTCTTGATTTGATAGTGTTAGATATTTTTATATATCTATCTTTACTTTGTATGCATTGTGATAGTCTCTAGATCTTTTCTACATTTCATTACATATTCATTTCATTTCATTCCTTTGTGTATTATCTTTATTACTTTGATTCGAACCTATAGTATTCTAGTTAGAAGAAGTCATATACTTATGGGTTCTTTTGATCTTGAATCGCTCTACTTTCCTAGGAATCTTGATGAAAAATATACATCTAAATGATACAAATCCTATTATGGATAATAACTCTTCACATTCTTCTCATGATTAATATGAAGCATTAAGAGTTCCTCCTTCCAAAGTGCAAAAGCTTACTCATGAATTTAAAAACTTTATTGGCTAGCTCAAGAAAATCACAATCCTCAAAAAGTTTTCCATTGTAGAAGTCTTAAGGAAAATCATTCATAATGATGAACATGGTCTCAACCTCTTGCATAGAATTTCTCACCTCATTGATTCTAATGTTAAAAATATAAGAGAATGTGCTCAATAATTAGGCTATGTTCCCCCTACTACAAGTGTTGAAACATCTTTTCCTATCTCTACTTCAATTCCTAGTATTTCCAATTATTCTCCACCTCTTATCACCACTTCAATTCAAACTTCTAATCCTACACATGTGAGTCTCCCTAATCTTATTCTTCCTTCTCTTCCTACCATTTTTCAATGTGTTTCATTACCTTCTTCTATGCACCTTCTAATCATAGCATTCCTTTTTCATATTCCAATCCTATTTCCAAAAATCCCCCTAACATGCTTCATGCCTCTTCAAATATTCCATTCATTCCTCCTACCATCTCTTCCACTAATTCAACCATTAATATATTAGCTCAAACTATGTCTTCTTTGCAAAAATAACTTGCTTCTTTGACTCAATCCAAATTCAATAGATCCCTACATGTGAAATTGCTATTCCTTTTTCCATAGATATTATCTAAGCTATTATCTAATAAATCTTTGAGATTCCTCATCTTGAGACTTATAATGGTAAGAGAAACCTAATCCTATGACTAATGTTAAGACTTTCCAAACCTTGTGTAGTGATTTCTCTCATGATTATAGCTTCATCACAAATTTTTTCACTAGGAAATTTTGAGATAAGGCTTTGCAATGGTATTATGCTTTGCCTGTTTATTCCATTGATTCCTTTCACAAGATTGCTAACACTTTTATTCAACAATTTCAAAACAACATTGATCCTCAAATTTATTTGACTAATTTGATGTTATTGGTGGATTTAACGATTTGCATTCTTAGATTTCTTATCATATGAATGATGTTGATATAAAATGCATTTTTGTTTCTAATTCACAAAAGGACATCAGAGATAAGATTCTCTTTACTCATATTTCTTCCTTTACACAATTGCGTGCAGTGTGTCATCATTATCAACTTCAAGTGAGTTAATTTGAGAGAAACACTCCAATGTCTCATGTTCATGTTGATAAGAGTGATGTCACATCCAATTTCAACAAGTTTCATAAACCTAAAAATTACATCAAAATAAGCAAATCGTCTAACATGGTTGATGAATAAGTGGTGGTAGCATCTAAATATGAGACTCATTTGTCCTTTATTTTTAGACCTTCTCGTACTTTTACTCAACTTTCTAAGTCTTTGCACAATGTGATGTTGAAGTTGATGAATGAAAATATGATTAAAATTACTCCTATGAAACCAATTGACCCATCCAAACCTCCATCTAGATTATTTGATCTCAAAGCTTTTTGTCAATTCCATCATCAACCTGGTCATGATACTAAAAAATGTTACTCCTTGAAAAATGTGGTGCAAAACCTTATTAATTCTAATTTTATATCTTTTGATGCTAACATTAATAATGGAAAAAAATCATTTGAACCTCCTAATCAGAATTTGCAAATTTACACTAATCCTTTTCCATCTCATTCAACCAATACTATTGAGAAACCTTATTTTCCAAAGGACATTAATTATGATGAGAAAGTTGATGAAGCCACACATATTGTCAACCAAATCAAACATGTTTAGCCTAAACCTAAATATTTGCCTCAGTCTTGTATTACCTTTGATCCTGCTGAAATAATTAAGGCACCTAGTGGTCCTCTTTACATTATCTCTTGGATTGATGGTACCCCTTCCCGTGGTACTCGTGTTGATCCTACTTGCATGGTGAATGTGATTGTTACAAGATAGGGTTGTTGTTACACCAAAAGATTGACCTATTAATGCATGATACAACCACTAGACTTACAGAAGACATGGGAGGAAATTAAGCCATGTCACGAATCCCAAGGGGAGTGCTGACCATTTTTCAATAATCTCCCCCTCAGTGTTACCTAAGGGGATTCAAACCTATGACCAAGCTCTGATACCACTTGGTACAAGTTAGGGTTGTCGTTGCACCAAAAGATCGATCTATTAATTCCCTCAATACAACCACTAGACTTATAGAAGACATTGGAGGCAGTTAAGCCATGTCATGAATCCCAATGGGAGCGTTGACCATTTTTCCAACAATGATAACTAAAGAGAATCTTTTTACTAAATAATTAAAAAAATATTTCTATGATAAATCTGATGTTTGGATTAAAACTTGAAGTGGTTTCCTTTATCCTTCCCATGGTTCCATTTCCTTTCCTATAGAAGTTGATGGTAAAACTTTACATACTACTTTCACTATCATTCCTACTTCCAATCAATTTCAAGTCAAACTTGGTCTTCCTTGGCTTACCTCCATGAATTTTGTGGCTTCTCCTATTCATAAATGTGTTAAATTTCCTCATAATGAAGATATCATGACTATTAATCATAGTATTTATCATCATATTATGCTTCGAGACTCTGTTGACCTTGATTTATTTTGGCCTTCTATGCCTCAACCCACTAAGGTCTGTCTTGATTATCTTTTCCATTCATACCAAGCCTACAATATTCAAAAGACTTTTGGACTTAGTAAACCTAAGGATGATCCTAGTCATGGCCTTCTTCCTACACCACCTATTCCTACTTTACATTCTCTTGTTCCACATCATCTTCCTATCATCTATCAACCTAGTGTGGTTCCTTCATTTCTTCCTCCTAAAGAAGAAAAGGATCTGATGTTGATTGATCCTTCTCCAACCCAAATATCTATCAAGACCATATGTAATCATCATGCTCATGATCATTGTCACAAGTGTCAAGATAGAGCCTATGAATGTTCTTTTCAAAACATTTCTTCACCTTATACACCTCCTCATACTTGTCTTTCCTTTTACCAACCCATGCTTAAGCCTATGGGGAAAGTGAATTTAAATACTGGTAAAAAGAATAAACATGACAATGTTATTCATATTGTGGATTCTATTACAATTAATCTTGAAGAAGAAGATACTATTTATGATGATGTTCATGATACTAACAATGATATGCATGCTAGTGATTCTGATGACATGTATGAGACTATTGATCTTGATAATGACTTACCATCTATACTTTCACTATATACTTTTACAACAATTATCTACCACTCTTAGTAACCAACACAGTGACCTATCTTCATAGCATGGTCCTTGTTTGGAATTGGCTATTATTCCTTCTATCATTCTTGACGTTGCTCCTCTTGCGAGTTTCCTACCTTCTCTAAACACTATGGACCAAGATAGGGGGTAGGCGATACACTTGATTAGCTCCTCTTGTGTAGCGGATTTTGTGTGTGTTTCCTATTGTAATGTGATTTCCCTGTAATGTTCAACTTGTTAAATGTTTTTTTAGATTTCTTTAAATGACCCTTGTTGCTATGTTGGTGCATGGTGATAAAGGAATCACAATTTGATAACCATTCTTCTATTTGTATCCTGCTTCTTCTATATGATGTCACATGTTATGTTGTACATGTACCATTGTTTGTATATGTGCATTTTTGTTGTCCACTTGGGATGATGCAAAATGATAGCACCTATTATTTGTGGTCTCTATGATGCCGGCCAAAAATGACTCTTCTTCGTGACTCTTATATATCTTTCTTCAATTGTGTTGTAGTTCTACTTCCTTTTGGGAATGATGATATTTCATTTTGACATAATATTTCATATATTATCATATCATCATACTAACCCCTGAGTTGGTAGATCCTTTTGTTCTCTCCTTTTTCATGTGCTCATTTCCCTTGATTTGTCCTTTCTTGGGGGAATGTTATAGTGGAAACATTTCTAGTGGATGCATGTACACTTTGTTAAATCCATTTCTCCCATTAAGTTGTTTGCAATAGATTTAACGTAGTGACATACACTCCACTCACATTTTGCACACATGCACTATATTTCGATGATGCTTTACACTTGGATCCCTTATGGATACACAATCCTTAAGGATTGATCCCTCTCTTTTCTTTTGATCCCTTACAAACATACAATCCTAAGGATAGATCACTCTTGTCAGATCCCTTATTGACATACAATCTTTAAGGACATATCTTAGATGGATTGAATAGCATGGCACATAAACCCCTTTTTCTAAAACTTTCAATGCCATCATTTTTGGTGCTTTTTTTTGTGTGATTCAAAGTAAAATAGATAATTTTAATGGGACTAAGTAATCACACCTCTCTCTCTCTCTCTCTCTCTCTCTCTTTTCAATGATGTCTCTCTTATCTTAGTCTTGGATTTTATGAGTACTTAAGTCACTTGGGAGCTTTATGTTTCCTTTTCTCCTTGGCTTTGATGATTTCATCTTATGCATTTGATCTACTTTACCATGAGCATGAGTTTTCCTCATACTCCTGCTAAACTAGGGGCTAAATGTATAGTCCTAAAATGTTAGCACCCATTAATTTGGAATCTCTAGGACAAATTAGGCCCCATTTTATTTCTCTTCTTGATTTTGGATGCTTTGGAACTTGATTTCCCAATTATCATTCTATTTTCCTCTAAAATTTTGAATGCTTCTCAAACCCCACAAAATTTACCTTGAAATCAACCCTTCTAGGTATAGGTCACACTTGGGGTGCCCTATACTGGTATAGGTCACGCTTGTGGTGACCTATACCTTGAGGGTTTGATTTCAATGAATTTCAGGGCTCGATGCAAAATATTTTACTTTTCTCACTTAGTGGATTCATCCTTCATGAATTTGAACCCTGAAATCAATATAAAAGAAGACTTCCTCTCCTCATTTTTACATCTCATCTTATGCAAGAAACCCACCTACAAGAAATATATTGTGCATTCAAGGAGTTCAAGAAAGGAAACAATCATTCATTGAAGACATTCATCCATCATCCATCAAGTATTTCCTCCCATAGATCTAGCTTATTTCTTCATAGGAGACAAAGGAGTTGGCCATCAAGGGAGGAGATCTAAATCCAATCTTCATTATTATTCATTTCCATTCATGCATGATAAGCATTCATACATCAATTATCTATGATTTGGTAAAATGATGATCTATTGCATAAGTGAAGACATCCTACATTCTGCATTCCTATATTCAACATACATTCAAGTAAGTATTCATCTTTGTGGTTTTAAGTGATCCATATCCATCCACAAGGGTTTATTAAGCAAGGTAATACTTACATTTTATCTTGTTTTACATGCTTTATTTATTTCATTTCAAGGTTAATTCCTAAATAGGGGCTTGTCTAAGGAAAGACCCTTTCCCCAAACAATCTCCCTTTTTCTTATGTGCAAGTGCATATTCATGGAGTTTCGTAGTCAGATTAGAATATCTAAAGATGCAGTATTGACCACAGCCTTGAGACCTCCAAATTTTTCCTTTATGGGTATAGGTCACCTCAAGTTTGACCTATACTGGTATAAGTCACCTCAAGTTTCACATATTTCTATAGCTTCTAGATTTTTATATATTGTAGATTCGGCCTACACAGTTTTAGATCTAGAGCTATTCCCAGTTTTGGTACAATTTGATAGTTCTTTTATAGATTTGAGCTTGCATCCTCTACTAACTCTTAAGGCAAGTACATCCTCATCCTCATTCCTTCATAGCTCTTACTTTGATGCACTAGATCTAATATCTTTTTGTTTATCATTGCATGAGTGTGTACTTTACTTTCCTAGCATATACATTATACTTATTTTCCTTACCTCCTTACATAAATAGAAGAGAGCCCTAAAGTCACATACATTCCTTTCAGACTAGATCATGCATTAGCATCCCTTCCTCTACTTGGGTTGTGCTAATCATATTTATTCCAAAAATGGGTCACATTTTAAGACCCCTTCCAATGTATAGTGGTGAAGCTACCATTGACAACCATTTCTCATTATAAAATCTATATAATTTTTTTCAACCTCTTATTTTCTATTTTAAATATAAAAAATAGTATAATATTGTTTTGATTAATTTAATGTAGTGCATTATTGTTAAAAATAATTATTCCACATATTTTGATGTGTATATTTCCCTTTAACCAAAGGTTCCTCGATGGGGCATTACAATCCAAATTTCCTAGACATGGGCATTGAGCACCCTATTCCTATAAAAACAAGCCAAAAATAAGATCGTGAATAGGGGAATGCACCATTTTTATGGAAGGGTCCCATTACAAAGCATAATCATGCATAACTTAGGTATGCATTCGACAAAGTGAGTGCAAACCTAGTGTGAAATTGTAAAACATATTTAATTTATGACAGTACATTTAGCCCCCACTTTAGTATGAGTATGGATTGACGCTCATAATATTGTTTACATGTACTAGAATACATATATTGTATTAAATCTATGTAACATACACCAAGAGATATCAAATTTTTAAATATTTAACATTTGTAAATTTTAAAAAAATCATATTAATTACCACTAAAAATAGCTAATGTTTGAATATAAATAAAATAAAACATAATATTACTAAAAATAAATGTAAATTATGAACTTCACCTTAAAAATGTGGGTCGGTGTTGGGAGTTGGGTACCAATTTTGCGGAAGTCTGCAGGGCAGAAAAATTGTAAAACAAAATGGGCGCCCAATTCTTAAAAATCGGGCACCCGTTTAGGTCTAGAAGCCCCACCCATTTTCAAAAATTGGGCGCCTATTTTGAAATTCTATTTATTTATTTTCTTCACCGATTTTCTCATTTTCACCTTCAGAAAATGGGATCACATATAGCAGAGCTCGGGTGCCTGATTTAGCTTCCCCTGCCAACCCCATCTGCCATTTTTTTCATGTTCCAAGTACGTACAATTATTTTTTATTATTTTTTTATGATTTTTGTCATTAAAATTTATATTTTCAAGTTATTTTTAATTTTAAAATGTAGTTTAATTTGTTGTTTTCAAAATTATTGTATAAATTTAGTTATATTTTATTTTTTAGGTAGTTCTTTTAAATTTTAATTTACTTTGTAAATTAGTGTATCAAAGTAGAGAACTGTTATTTAATTTTTAATTTAACCCTTAGAGATATAAAATTAAATTATGAAACTCTACGTAAAAACCAAAACCCTAGGTAGTAAAACAAAAACATAAACCTATACAAAATTGAACTAGGAAACCCTAGTCTTAGAAAACAAAAACATAAACCTATAGAAAATTAAATTAGGAAACCCTAAACTTTGAAAACTGGAAAAACATAAATCTAGAAACTCTCTCTCTCTCTCTCCCTCCTCTTACTCTCTCCTCTTTCTCTCTCTCCCCTTTCTCTCTCTCCTAAGGATCTCTCTCTCTCTCTCTCCCTCCTCTTACTCTCTCCTCTTTCTCTCTCTCTCCCCTTTCTCTCTCTCCTAAGGATCTCTCTCTCTCTCTCTCTCTCTCTCTCTCTCTCTCTCTCTCTCTCTTTTAAGTTTTAATTATTTAAGTCATCCTTTGTAACTTGGTAAAATATAATTTACAGTATGTTAATTGTAAATTATCATGTTATTATATGTACACAAATTGGCAATATAGATGATTTTGATATTGATGAGCTTATAGGTCAACATGAACCACCACCACCTCCTCCACCTCCACCTCCACCTAGAGAGTTAAGGGATAATATTAGGAGAAATGTAGAGGTGATCATGAGAGACATAAATATTATTAGAAATGATCCCTATCCATCGGCCTAGCTACTACACCTTGCAAATAGCATGCAAGGCATAGTAGATTATGTACACACATTAGACTCAGAGATTGATAGTTTCGAGTCATGGAGGGAGAGTATGCATGCATATTATGTTGACGGCCTCTCTTATAAAGAGGTTAATGATTTAAAAATTTAAAAATCTAATTTGGCACACTTTTTTTATAACCCTACAATGGGTGAGCAGATACTTGGAAAGAAGCCATGTTTTTCCATTAGATGGTGTAGACACCCCAGTATAGCAGAGCATTTTTGGGAGTGGTGGTGGATGGTATTTGATGATCCACCACACACTAATCATGAGGTCCCGATTTATTGTTTGAAAAAATTATTGGCTGAATTTGTATTGGGTAGGAAACCCAATTATTTTGACATGAAATCATTCCAGGGGATTGGTCGGGGCATGCCACAGGATAGGCCAAGGGCCAAATTGAGTGACAAAACTAGAAATCATGTGCCCAATGAGCCTCTTGTTCCTCTTGCTTCTCCTGTAGTTCCTGCACCTATCCATCATCGAGCAATGTAGTCATCTCTTGGTTCTTTGAGTACCCTTATAGGTAATTTTTTACAGCACTTGACCGAGGTGAGGGCTGCCCCTAGCATAGCACATTTTTGCACAACTTTTGGGGGTATATGTACGGGTCCCCAGTCTGATCCAGATGTTGCCCATGCTAACCTTGGTGGATATGGTGATGATGATGGTGGTGCACATGGTGTTGTTGGAGATGATATCCCTTCATTTGTTGATTTACTCAATGCAGATGATGATCATCCCGCACAGGTAAATTTTATTATAATTTATATAGTGCAATATTAAATTTCTTATTTATACAATTACGAGCCATAACATGTGGATTTTTTGGTTAACAAAGGAGGGTTGGCCCTCCAACATTCATTAGCCATCATCATATTACATCGACACCTCAACATCTTGGTGCTCCATTCACAGTATGCACTTTGATCTTGATACATTTAAACTTTAATCAAAATAAACTTTAACTGATAATGTGTTGTACATATTTTTGTGATTTTGTAGGGTCTCTCATCTACCACTGAGATTGGCAGTACTTCATTCTCTACCCCACCAGTCACCGAGAGTCAACCGCATATACTGTAGTATGTTTTTCATTTATTAATTTTAAGTATTTTTATCTTACTAATTTATTTATAACTTTGATTCATAGTTATTTTTTTGTAATTGTAGGCTTTTGGATTGTCCCATGTTGCACAATCACATTTATGTCCTAACTCATCCATGACATTAGCTACGTGTCACACACATGTAATGTACACATGTTTGTATTCCATAAATATATAATCAAGTTATATATACTTTATAATTTATGTATATATGTACTATAAGTTTGATTCATACTTTATATATGTTGTTCAGGTCGACACCACCATGAGTCTTGGCATGGCTACAGTATTAAGTCAAATGCAGCCATCGACACTATCGTTTGAGGTGATGATTAATTTAAGTAATTTTTTAATGTCCTATGTGTATCTAGATCTTTTACACCTAATTATTAAAAATTTGTACTTTAAATGTTTTTACAGGACTTTGCTGCATCCACTTTTCATGTAGTTGAGGATGAGGGTACTCGCAACTAGACAGAGCAAGATGAGGGTACTCAGGACCAAACAAAGTAGGATGAGGGTACTCAGGACCAGACAGAGCATGTTGATCCATTACAGTCCTCTTCATGTGGAGTGAAGAGGACTATAGATCAGCTAGATGAGTAGAGTTAGATTATGATGACTATTTGCACTATTTGGACTTGTTTTATGATGACTATTTGGACTTGTTCATATTATTTTTTATGACTATTTGGATTGTTTTATGATGACTATTTGGACTTGTTCATATTATTTTTTATGACTATTTGGACTTGTTTTATGACGACTATTTTGGCTTGTTTGGACTTGTGGGTATGTGCAAGATCATGAGGGGCCAAACTATGCCCTTAAGTGGCAATGAAAAATTAGCAAATCAGGGTTAGTCAACTTGACGTGAAAATTTGAACTAGCTATCAACCTAATACCAAAAAGTTGTAAGAATAGAATCTGTAGGAAATTGAATGTAGTTTCTAAACTGCTAGGCCTTTTCTAAAAAAAAATTAATATAATTGGTGAAAAGTATAGATTTCAATGCAGTAGTACAAAAATTTCAGGAAACAAATAAGAAGTAGGTGTATGTCTGACCACCTTAATCATAATCAAATGATAATATTTTTTTATAAGATTTTATATTTAAGTAGTAGACTCATGTCTAGATGTGACGCATATTTTTTTGTAATTTTATTCCAAAAAAATAATTAATTATGAATTTTCTATTACAATGTTTTCAGAATAAAAAAACTCTCATGTTTGACCACCTTAACTCATTCAAAACTTTACAAAATTTAATTTTTATTATTTTTCCTTATAGTAGGCGAAGCATAGAATGTGATGAATTTTTCAGATTTCAAAAATGTTATACCGTCTGAAAGTTATAGTCATATTTGAATCAGTATATAAATCAGCACTTTAGAGGTAACTCAATTAAAAAATAACTAATAATTACTTACCGAATTCAAAATTTGACAGTAATTATATCGATAGAAAGCTGATAATCTCCTTAAAATACCCTTTTCATTTCATCAAATTCAGGTGAAAAAAAATTGTCAGCTACATGGTCAAAGTCTGGAACTCACAGAAACACATTTTTGTGACATTTGAAGAGTTGACCAGGTAGGTTTGGTGCACAAAGAAATACCGAGCCTAATCAGGTACCTAATTTTTTCAGGTACCCGAAAATCCTGACAGAATTTTGAATTTTAAATTTTCCCTCCCCTTTCTTCCTCTTAATTTATTTCCAACCCCTTTCTTGTCATGCCCCGCAAGGGAACCAGGTGCACCTTGAGATTGATTTCCTTTGAAACTTGACCCGGCTTGGAAGGCATTACCCCCTTGGCCACTTGCGCGACCTCCTAACCCCAAGGCTAAATTTTGTTCCTCAAGGTGAGCTTTGATGACTGCATCATTAACTGTCTGAGGTTCAAACATTCGTACACTACCGGCCAAACGACCATTGAGTCCTCTAAGGAAGTGTTGAGTCAACATGGGTTCATCATCCTTATATCTTGAATATGGCTTGAGTTCCAAGAACTTTCTCTCATAGTCATCAACTGACATAGTTAACTGCCTTAGGTTGTGAAACTCCTCGGCTCTTTCGCGTCTCCAGTGGTCAAATAGAAATTTGGCTCGAAAGAGTTCTAGGAATAGTTCCCGTGAAAGAGTGGTAATATCTATGTGAAGTTTCTTCCTGTGAAGTTTCTTCCTGTGGACCTAAAAACTATCCTCCTAAAGGAAGTCAGAACCACCAGAAAAGGAAGTTTTTCAACAACAGCAACAACAATTACAATGGAAACAATAATAAAAGTGGGGGTTCTCAATCCAACAATTCTCACAACTGGCAGCATGCAAAGCAATACCCAAACCCTCAACCAGCACAGAGTATGCCTCAGAATTCTAGTCGGGGTAGCTATCAGCAGTCTAGCGCACCTTCTGCAGGAAGGAATTTTGTCAAGAACAATGGATGTTACTCTTGTGGCCAACATGGGCACATTGCAGTTAATTGCCCTCAGAAATCTACTCCAGCAGCTAGCTATAGGCAGGCCTCTTCAGAACCAACAGTAGGCAATGCAGGTAGAACTCACCAAGTATTTGCCACTTTAGACCATGGACAAGCCAATCATCAAGGAACAGTCATCGAAACCCCAGGTTTGTTAAGGGGTATTTCGACCACCATACTATTTGATTCAGGAGCAACAGATTCTTTTATTTCACCCTCTTTAGTAGAGCAATGTGGGCTAAAGGTAGTAAGGCAGGAAGATAGGTGGCAGGTCGAACTAGCCTCCGGGGCAAGGATAACTTCTGACTCTTGTGTCCATAGCTGCAAGTTAGAACTTGGACCATTTTCCACCTTAGTAAATCTTCGAGTAATCCCTCTAAGCTCATATGGAGTATTTTTAGGTATGGATTGGTTGGATGCTCACAAAGCCACTTTGGATTGTAGAAACAAAAGCATTCAATGCTTAGATGACTTAGGAGAACCTAAGAAGATTGTTGGGGTGCAACGACCCATCTCTCTCCACATGATTTCTGCAATGCAGCTCAAGAGGTGCATGCGCAAAGGATGCCAATTATTTGCAGTATCAGTAGAGGACTTGGACCAAGGAGAAAGTGGGGAGGTATCACTAGATCATCCCCTATTACAAGAGTACTTGGATGTTTTTCCCAAAGAAATTCTAGGAATGCCTCCCAAAAGGGACATAGACTTCCGAATTGAGTTGGTTCCAGGAGCAGAACCAATCTCCAAAGCTCCATACCGTATGACCACACAGGAACTTGAGGAACTCAAGATGCAACTGGAAGGGCTCTTGGAAAAAGGATTTATCTGGCCTAGTGTATCACCATGGGGTGCACCAGTAATATTTGTGAAGAAGAAAGATGGATCTCTTCGGTTGTGCATTGATTATCGTCAACTCAACAAAGTCACGATCAAGAATTGGTATCCTTTACCCTGAATCGACGATCTATTTGATCAAATGAAAGGTGCAAAAATATTTTCAAAAATTGACCTCAAATCAGGATATCATCAACTTAGAATTCAGGAAGCCGATATTCATCGAACAGCATTCCGTACCAGATATGGTCACTATGAGTTCACCGTGGTACCATTTGGGCTAATGAATGCTCCTTCTGTATTCATGAGCCTAATGAATGGAGTTTTCAGAACCTACTTGGATAAATTTGTAATAGTATTCCTAGATGATATCTTAGTGTTCTCTAAAACTCTTGAAGAACATGAGGTTCATCTTCGCCAAGTATTGCAGTGCCTTAGGGAAAATCAACTTTATGCCAATGCAGAAAAGTGTGAATTCTTTCAGACAGAAGTTAAGTATCTAGGGCATGTCATATCAGGAAATGGCATCGTTGTTGATCCAGCCAAAATTCAAGCCATAGTGGAGTGGCCAACTCTGACTAATGTCCCTAAAGTTCGCAGCTTTATGGGACTAGCTGGGTATTACAGAAGATTTGTCAGAGATTTCTCTCGAATAGCACATCCCATTACTTCCTTGCAAAGGAAAGGAAAAAAAAAATTTGGTCAGAAAAATGTGAGGCCGCTTTCCAATGTTTGAAGGAAAGATTAACCAGTGCTCCAATCTTGGTGGTTTCTGAACCATCAGGAAACTTCATAGTTTGCACAGATGCCTCACTAGAAGGGATTGGGGCAGTTCTTATGCAAGAAGGACAAGTCATGGCTTATGAGTCAAGGAAGCTTAAAGATCATGAGCTCAACTACCCCACCCATGACCTAGAACTTGCAGCAGTAGTTCACGCCTTAGTAAAGTGGAGACACTTTCTATTGGGTCACAAGTTTAAACTCCAAACAGATCATCGAAGCCTTCAGTACATCTTCTCTCAACCCAACCTAAATGCCAGACAACGTAGGTGGATGGAATTCCTATGTGAATATGATTTTGAAGTGAAATACATCCAAGGAAAGACAAATGTGGTGGCAGATGCTTTAAGTAGGCGCAGACATGTTTTATCAGCAATAGCCCTTAGCACAGATTTGGAGAAAAGAATCAGGGAAGCTCTCACTTCTGACTCTTGGTTTCAGGAGGTTAAGATAGAAATAGAGTCAGGAAGACCTTTGGAAGGTCACTTCTCAGGATATTCCTTAGACACCCTTGGGTTGCTGCGACAACAAAATAGAATCTATGTGCCCATGGAAGGAGACCTTCGTGCACTTATCCTCTCGAAAAGCCACAAGGCTCCTTATTCGGCACATCCCGGGGTGAAGAAAATGTATGCAAACTTACGTCAGTTGTACTATTGGTCAGGAATGAAGAGAGATATTGCAGACTATGTGGCTAGATGTTTGGAATGTCAGAGAGTAAAAGCAGAACATCAACACCCTGCTGGTCTATTGCAACCTCACCTAGTGCTAGAATGGAAATGGGACATTATTTCCATGGATTTTATTGTGGGACTTCCAGTTACTCCTAGGAGACATGATGCTATCATGGTAACAGTTGACAAACTCACCAAGGTAGCCCATTTTTCTCCTATGCAGTCCTCGTACTCAGCAGCTTCTGTTGCCAGAGTGTTCATGAAGGATATTGTAAGACTCCACAGAATTCCCAGGAGAATCATATCTGATCATGATCCAGTATTTACATCAGCTCTTTGGACTTCACTTCAGCATACTTTAGGGACTCAGCTCAACTTCATTTCCGCTTATCATCCTGAGACAGATGGGTAGACGGAGCGAATCAATCAGATTCTTGAGGACATGCTCAGAATGTATGTTATGGATAGACAGACCCACTGGGAAGATTATCTATATTTGGTAGAGTTTGCTTATAATAATGGTTATCACAGTTCCTTAGGCATGTCCCCTTTTCAGGCTTTATATGGTCGTCCATGCCGCACTCCTTTAAGTTGGGACAGATTGGAGGATAGGGTACTTCTAGGCCCTGAGATGTTACAGGATATGGAACAGCAGGTCAAGCGCATCAGAGAGCATATTTTGACAGCCCAGGATTGGCAGAAGAAGTATGCTGATGCTCACAGGACTGATATACACTTCTCTCTTGGTGATAGAGTCTTTTTGAGGGTGCACCCATGAAAGAGTCCAATCCGTTACGGAAAAGGCTCTAAGTTGGCACCCCGATTTGTTGGCCCTTTTGAGGTCCTGGAGAGGATAGGACCAGTAGCTTATCGGCTTGCCTTGCCACCCAGCCTTGCTCGTATTCATGATGTGTTTCATGTTTCAGTACTTAGGAAGTATATTCCTGATGTGACTTATGTGTTGGATTGGAATGCTTTACAGGTAGCGGACGAGCAGCTGGCTTTAGAGCCGGTACGCATTTTGGAGCAGCGGACACTGACCCTCAGGGGTCGCACCATAGAGCAGGCAAGGGTCCAATGGGACCCCAATGATGAATCTTCTGCCACATGGGAAGATGTTGATAGACTTAGAGACACTTATCCATATTTGTTTGTAGGCTTCCAGGAGTAAGCCTAACTCTAGGGGGGGAGGATGTAATACCTCTCCTATGGTGATACTTAGACTTTTCTGATTTGGACATTTTATTATTATTATGGTCAAGACTATACATTTACATTTATGTTTTTTGGATGATGACATGATGAATATGCTCATTTATAGTTAGTAATTACATGTTTATGAGATTAGAAAATTATCTATTTTTATATGGATCTAACCCAATTATTTGAATCTAACCACTATCATGATGTTTATGTTTCATGGATGTGTCTGATGTGTTTTTCATGACTCTAGGACAAAGTCGTAGTTACTCACTTAGTTGAGGTCCACACGATGTATCGATCCTGGTCATCTGCTTGCATATATCTGATTTGTATCTCCATATGTATATATATGTATCTCTTCTTGGTGATGCAGGATTGCAGGTACTGGGTGTTGTCTCCACCTGGCTTCACAGGTCTGAGCGATCCCTCAAAATCCTTGATCGTTGTTGTTGTTACGGAGGTATCACCAGGTCCACAAGAAGAAACTTCACCTTTGATCCTTTTATCCTTAGGTGGGAAGTGTCGAGTCAGTCCCTTGTGTAAATGTCTTATGTGGTTTTGTAGTTGATGGAATTGTGGATCTTGTAGCTAGTTCTTGCCTTCATGATATGTTCAATTCTGTTAGTAGATCATGGATGTAGATTATTGTTCATTTGAGGGTATGATTTAGTAGCGTATCTCATTAGGAGTGATTTTGAGTGCAATTAAATCATGTGGTTTTAATACCCATGATAAGGATTAATTTTATGGTATTTTAATGTCTAAGGAAATATTAATAATAAAAGGTTTTAAATAATAGTGGTGAAATTCTAACCTATGCTAGTGGCTACTTAATATATGCATATATATTTTAGAATGGGGATTAAGGTATGAATAAATAATATAGTTTATAATAATGTTATTCTAATGTTTAACATTAATAATAATGTACCTTATTTATGGTATTATTTTATAATACTAATAATGACAAAGAGTCTATAGCAATAAAAATAATAATATGTTTTATAATAATAATATTGTGCTTGTAATAATATTTATAATAATAATAATATATGTACACATAGGCATATGGGTGCACACATATGCATATGCATACATATATTTATATATAATTATTACCATGATTCCTATTACCATAGTTAAATAATTTAATAAATTGTTTTAAGATTATAATATTTATTTTAATATCCTTAAATTTAAGGACTTAGATTATAGTTTATTTATTCCTTTACGGGAATGAGTTTTCAAAACCATCTCATTAACGGATGGATAGTTGAGATGGTTGCACCGGTTGGATTACCTGTGCAACCTCCTCCTCCATCCTATTTACAGGAAAGATTTCCTGTGTAACAGGGTGGGGAGAAGAGGGTTAGTATTATTATTGTGGTAGAAAATTTATCCTGTGAGTTTGGCATTTGGATTGTTACGGGTAGAGGCTGGAAGATTGCAAGCAAAGGGATTCAAGGAGTGTTGGAAACATTGGAGAGGGTTTGATCTTCCTTCTTCTCCAACTAGTCTTCGCAGGACTCCAGGTTGGAATCCATCCTGAGAAGTAGATTTATTTTGTAGAATGAATGTAAAATCTAGATTTCTGAAAAAGTTTCTGTATATTGTGCTATGGTTGCAAAATATATATATATGCATTATTGTAGTATTATTATCTTTTGTATATGAATGATCTATTACTCGATGAGATTATGATTGTTTACCTTTTTGTTTAGAATCAAAAACTATATATATATATGTTTTATTTTCTATGTAATTGAAATGTGTTTGTGGAAAGTTATTTTACGAATGTTTGTATGTTCACTGTGGTGAAACCTCCCTGGAAGGGTGGAAGTGGTTGTGATCTGGTAGGGTAGTGTATTTTACTGTCACTGGATGTATTATGAACGCTTCCAGATTTTAGAACTTTTGTTGCAACCTTACTGTTTCATGTCTATCTATGTGCCACCCTTTCTTTTCCCAGATCTAGAATATATTTGTTAGATAGGTAGGGAGGATTGATGGGTCGTTTCTGAAGGGAAACTGGGATATCTCAAATGGGTCGTTCTCATATTAGGCAACCTTAGTCCCCATAACACCCAGTTTTACCCGCAAGACAAAGTTGACAGTTGTTCTCTGCAGTTCCAGTCGGCTCAGTGTGTTAACCGAGTTAGGTCGGTAATGTGTTAATCGAGTTAGGTCGGTAATGTGTCAACTGAGTTAGGTCGGTAATGTGTCAACCGAGTTAGGTCGGTAATGTGTCAACCGAGTTAGGTCGGTAATGTGTTAACCGAGTTAGGTCGGTAATGTGTCAACCGAGTTAGGTCGGTAATGTGTCAACCGAGTTAGGTCGGTAATGTGTCAACCGAGTTAGGTCGGTAATGTGTCAACCGAGTTAGGTCGGTAATGTGTCAACTGAGCTAGGTCGGTAGTGTGTTAACCGAGCTAGGTCGGTAGTGTGCTAACCGAGGAAAATAGGTACTTTAAGTTATACTTGTATAAAGGGATTAGGTACCCTTTGAATCCATTGGAATAGGTTTCAAGTTCCTAGGAGTTAAGTTGTAACTTTTAAATTTTAGATTTTTAATTAAATCAGACTTAGTCAATTTTCAAGATTAGCCAGGTTTAAGGTTTAGAAAGAAATTTTGTATAAACCTGAAGATTGTTCATTCCTTGTTTAGTGGAGATTATTTTCAGTACATTTAGATGCTTTTATTGAGATAGAATGTTTGTAAGGAGCAGTTTAGGGTTTAGAGTCAAGACATTTTAAACATTCTTAAACGTACTTAATTTCTCTAAACATATATAACTATCCTATTATTTCCAATTCCTTGTAGTAGTTTTCAAATGTGTTTACAATGTGCTTCTACTATGTGTATGATGTAATTGTGATGTATGGGTTGAGGGTAGAAAACCTAACGACACCTAGTGAGTGGCTCTCAGTGCGGGGCTGGGCCCTAAAGTGGCTAGAACCAGGATAACCGACTGAAGAGTTATTTAACAAGTGAAAATTTAATTAAACTGATGGGAATGGGTTAAAACATTAAAAAGATTAAATGTGCCTCGCCCATGCCATTAGTGCTAGTAAAGGCTATGGATGGGAGTGGGAGAAGGTACCTATGCGTAGGTACGATCGAATGGCACTTGTCTGTACGAAAGGCATTTAATCCTGCATGTGCCTACTTGGGGGCCGGGGCCCAGAGTGGCTAGTACCAGGACAACCCAAGGAGTGAGGGCTATGCGATGACACTCACTTAGGTTGTTGCTTAGAGTTTCTACCCAAGCCTTAGAACCTTTTTGGAAAGACCTATACTTTGACTCTCTTTTCATTTGCTATTTTGGGAAAGATTACCCAACTCTAGGTTTGGCCTAGCTATTCCTTCTTTGTGGACCTTGGTGTTTATCTCCTAGCATGGGGGAGTGGGCCTTATAGGTATCCACATGGTTGGGTGGTAAACATTTTTATCGAGGTATCTTTTGCAGATACATGCTTGAAGATTCATGCTTTCTTATGTACCGGATTTGAAGAATGAAGGCCTTGTGATTTTATTTCATGATGCATAATCTTGTTACCTCTTATGAGGAGTTGAATGCAATGTAATCAATAATGTATTTCAAAATGATGTAATTGGAATGGGTAGACTTAGGAAGAAGGGAAAAGGGAAATGTGAACTTTATGTTTAAGATGTATGTTGGAAAGGAAAAGGATTTTGTAACATTCCAAATTATGTAACATGCTTTCATTATTGTTGTTTAAGTGAAGCTATTGAAAAACCAAATGTAGTATATTTTAATGTATCAAATGAGTTGGATAAATTTTATAAGTTACATTGTTCATAGATGATTTTTAAATGGAAAGCTGAAATGAAAATATTTTGTATTTCTTAAAGATATGATGCAGTTTGTTTTGAGAATTAAATCTTGTTGTTAGTTTACTTAATGGATTTGAATGAATCATGCATTTAAAATGAAAAGGGAACCTTGGAAGGAATCTAAGTTTAAGTTTTGATTACATAATTCTTTTTAAAGTTCAAAATTTTTCATAAATTTTTACTTAGGTTTTCTTTTGTTAACAGAATCTTTGTTCTCTTCCCTGGTTCCCTTGCGGGGCATGACATTTCTCCCTCCAATTTCTCCATACTTCAATATATTATATATCAAAAATTATATATATTAAATATTACATAATATCTATTATATATTAAATATTACATAATATACATTTTACATTAAATATTATATAATATATATTAATATTAAATGTTACATTATACATCATATATTATATATTATTTTATATGTATTATATATTAATATGTATTTTACAATATATCACATGATATCTTCATATTTAAATTGTATGTAATATATATTTTATATTATATATATATATATATATATATATATATATATATATATATATATAATTTATAAAATATTGTTGTATATATAATAAAATCAAGTATAGTATATATATAATATATATTTTATATAGGACATATTAATACATAGGTTAATTACACCAATATAAGGCATCCAAAAGGTTTCCAAAGGGATCATAGAGGGTTCCTAAGGGTCCTAAGGCTTGAGAAAGTGTACTAGGACCCCTTAGGTCCCGATGTAACCCCCGAAAACACATTAGAGCACTCAATTGTGTCCCAAGGGGTCATACAACCCCTTGGGACACACTTTAGTGTTGAAATGTGTTAAAAGGAGTCATGGGGACTTCATAGGGATCCTAGTACGCTTTATCACACATTAGGACCCCTAGGAAGTCCCCATGACCCCTTTTGACACATTTCAACACTTAAGTTTGTCCTAAGGGGCCATATGACCACTTAGGACACACTTGAGTGTTCTCATGTGTCGAAAGGGGTCAGAGGGACTTCCTATGGGTCCTAGTATGCCATATCACGCATTAAGACCCCTAGGAAGTCCTGATGACTCCTTTTGACACATTTTAACACTCAAGTGTGTCCCAAGGGGTCGTATGACCCCTTATGACACACTTGAGAGTTCTAATGTTGCAAAAGGGGTCATGGGACTTCCTAGGGGTCCTAACACATGATAAGGCATAATAGGACCCCTAGGAAGTCCCCATGACCCCTTTTCACACATTTCAACACTCAAGTGTGTCTCAAGGGGTCGTATGACCCCTTAGGACACACTTGAGTGTTCTAATGTGTCGAAAGGGGTCATGGGCACTTCCTAGGGGTCCTACTATGCCTTATCACATGTTAGGACCCCTAGGAAGTCCAGATGACCCCTTTTGACACATTTCAACACTCAAGTGTGTCCCAAGGGGTTGATGAATCCTTAGAACAAACTTGAGAGTTCTATTATGTCGAATAGGGTCATGGGGACTTCCTAGGGGTCATAACGCATGATAAGGCATACTAGCACCCCTCAGAAGTCCCCATGACCCCTTTTGACACATTTCAACACTCAAGTGTATCCCAAGGGGTCGTATGACCCCTTAGGACACATTTGAGTGTTGAAATGTGTCAAAAGGGGTCATGGGGACTTCTGAGGGGTGCTAGTATGCCTTATCATGTGTTATGACCCCTAGGAAGCCCCCATGACCCCTTTCAACACTCAAGTGTGTCCCAAGGGGTCATATGACCTCTTAGAACACACTTGAGTGTTTTCATGTTTCAAAAGGGGTCATGTGAACTTCCTAGGGGTCCTAGTATGCCTTATCACATGTTAGGACCCCTAGGAAGTACCCATGATCCCTTTTGACACATTTCAACACTCAAGTGTGTCCCAAGGACTCGTATGACCCCTTAGGACACACTTGATAGTTCTAATGTGTCGAAAGGGGTCATGGTGACTTCCTAGGGGTCCTAGTATGTCTTATCACATGTTAGGACCCCTAAGAATGACCCCTTGGGACACACTTGAGCATTGAAATATGTCAAAAGGGGTCATGAAGACTTCCTAGGGGTCCTAACACATGATAAGGCATAATAGGACCCCTAGGAAGTCCCCATGACCCCTTTTGACACATTTCAACACTCAAGTGTGTTCCAAGGGGTCGTATGACCCCTTAGGATACAATTAAGTGTTCTAATGTGTTGAAAGGGGTCATGGGCACTTCCAAGGGGTCCTAGTAGGCCTTATCACATGTAAGGACCCCTAGGAAGTCCCGATGACCCCTTTTGACACATTTCAACACTCAAGTGTGTCCCAAGGGGTTGTATGACCCCTTAGGACACACCTGAGAGTTCTAATATGTCGAAAGGGGTCATGGGGACTTCCTAGGGGTCCTAACACATGATAAGGCATACTAGGACCCCTAAGAAGTCCCCATGATCTCTTTTGACACATTTCAACACTTAGGTGTGTCCCAAGGGGGTCATATAATCCCTTAGGACACACTTGTGTGTTCTCATATGTCAAAAGGGGTCATGGTGACTTCCTAGGTGTCTTAGTATATCTTATCACATGTTAGGACTCCTAGGAAGTACTGATGACCCCTTTTGAAACATTTCAACACTCAAGTGTGTCCCAAGGGGTCGTATTACACCTTAGAACACACTTGAGAGTTCTAATGTGTTGAAAGGGGTCATGGGGACTTCCTAGGGGTCCTAACATGTGATAAGGCATACTAGGACCCCTAGAGAGTCCCCATGACCCCTTTTCACACATGAGAACACTCAAGTGTGTCCTAAGAGATTATATGAACCCTTGGGACACACGTGAGTGTTGAAATGTGTCAAAAGAGGTCATGAGGACTTGCTAGGGGTCCTAGTATGCCTTATCATGTGTTAGGACCCCTAGGAAGTCCCCATGACCCCTTTCAGCACATTAGAACTCTCAAGTGTGTCCTAATGAGTCATACGACCCCTTGGGACACATTGGGACACTCTTGAGTGTTGAAATATGTCAAAAAGGGGTCATCAAGACTTCCTAGGGGTCCTAACGTGTGATAAGGCATACTAGAACCCTTAGGAAGTGCCCATGACCCCTTTAGACACATTAGAACACTCAAGTGTGTCCTAAGGTGTCATACTAACCCCCATGGGACACACTTGAGTGTTGAAATGTATCAACAGGAGTCATGGAACTTTCTAGGGGTCCTAGTATGCCTTATCACATGTTAGGACCCCTAGGAAGTCTCCATGACTCCTTTTGACATATTAGAACTCTCAAGTGTGTCATAAGGGGTCATACGACCCCTTGGGACACACTTGAGTGTTGAAATGTGTCAAAAGGGGTCATGAAGACTTCCTAGGGGTCCTAACACATGATAAGGTGTACTAGGACCCCTAGGAAGTCCCCATGACCCCTTTCAACACATTAGAACTCTCAAGTGTGTCCTAAGGGGTCATAGGACTCCTTGGGACACACTTGAATGTTGAAAATGTGTCAAAAGGGATCATCGTTACTTCCTAGGGGTCCTAATGTGTGATAAGGTGTACTAGGACCCCTAGGAAGTCCACATGACCCCTTTTGACACAATGAAAACACTCAAGTGTGTCCTAAGGGGTCATATGACCCCTTGGGACACACTTGAGTGTTGAAATGTGTCGAAAGGGGTCATGGGGACTTCGTAGGGGTCCTAACAGGTAATAAGGCATACTAGAAACCCCTAGGAAGTCCCCATGACCCCTTTTGACACATGAAAACACTCAAGTGTGTCCCAAGGGGTCATATGACCCCTTAGGACAAACTTGAGTGTTTTCATGTGTCAAAGGGGTCATGAGGACTTCCTAGGGGTCCTAGTGTGCCTTATCATGCGTTAGGACCCCTATGAAGTACTGATGATCCCTTTTGACACATCTCAACACTCAAGTGTGTCCCAAGGAGTCCTATGACCTCTTGGGACACACTTGAGAGTTCTAATGTGTCAAAAGGGGTCATGGGGACTTCCTAGGGGTCCTAATATGCCTTATCATGTGTTAGGACTTCTAGGAAGTCCCCATGACCCCCTTTTGACATATTAAAACTCTCATGTGTGTCATAAGGGGTTATGACCCCCTATGACACACATGAGAGGTTTTAATATGTCAAAAGGGATCATGGGGACTTCCTAGGGGTTCCTAACATTGTGATAAGGCATACTAGGACCCCTAGAAAGTCCCCATGACCCCTTTCGACACATTTCAACACTCAAGTGTGTCCCAATGGGTTGTATGACACCTTAGGACACACTTGAGTGTTCTAATGTGTCTAAAAGGGTCATGGGCACTTCATAGGGGACTTAACGTGTGATAAGGCATACTAAGACCCCTAGGAAGTCCACATGACCTCTTTTGACACATGAAAATAGTCAAGTGTGTCCTAAGGGGTCATATGACCCCTTAGGACACACTTGAGCGTTGAAATGTGTCAAAAGGGGCCATGAAGACTTCTTAGGGGTCATAACATGTGATAAGGTGTACTAGGACCCCTAGGAAGTCCCCATGACCCCTTTTGACACATTAGAACTATTAAGTGTGTACTAAGGGGTCATATGACCCCTTAGGACCACACTTGAGAGTTATAATGTGTCGAAAGGGGGTCATGGGGTCTTCCTAGGGGTCTTAGTATGCCTTATCATGTGTTAGGACCCCTAGGAAGTCTTCATGACCCCTTTTGACACATTTCAACACTCAAGTGTATCCCAAGGAGTTGTATGGACTCTTTATGACATACGTGAGAGTTCTAATATGTCAAAAGGGGTCATGGGGACTTCCTAGGGGTACTAGTATGTCTTATCACACATTAGGACCCCTAGAAGTCCCCATGACCCCTATTGACACATTGGAATACTCAAGTGTTTCCTAAGGGGTCCTACGACCCCTTCGGACATAGTTGTGCATTCAAATATTTCAAAAGGGGTCATGAGAAATTCCTAGGGATCCTAGTATGCCTTATCATGTGCTAAGACTCCCAGGAAGCCCCCATGACCCCTTTTGACACATTAGAACCCTCAAGTGTGTCCTAAGGGGTCCTACGACCCCTTTAGACACACTTGAGGGTTCAAATATGTCAAAAGGGGTCATGGGGACTTCCTAGGGGTTTACCCCTTAGGACACACTTGAGGGTTCTAATGTGTCAAAAGGGGTCATGGAGACTTCCTAGGGGTCCTAGTACGCCTTATCATGTGTTACGACCCCTAGAAAGTCCCCATGACTCTTTTTGACACATTAGAACTCTCAAGTGTGTTCCTAGGGGTCGTAGGGCCCTTTCAGACACACTTGAGGGTTCAAATGTGTCAAAAGGGGTCATGGGGACTTTCTAGGGGTCCACCCCTTAGGATACACTTGAGGGTTCTAATGTGTCAAAAGGGGTCATGGAGACTTCCTAGGGGTCCTAGTATGCCTTATCACATGTTAGGACCCCTAGGAATTCCCCATGACCCCTTTTGACACATTAGTACCCTCAAGTGTGTCCTAAGGGGTTGTAGGACCCCTTCAGACACACTTGAGGGTTCAGATGTGTCAAAAGGCATCATGGGGACTTCATAGGGGTCCTAGTATGCCTTATCACGCATTAGGACCCCTAGGAAGTCCCCATGACCCCTTTTGACACATTGGAATGCTCAAGTGCTACCATTCCTTTAGACACACTCAAGCATTCCCAATGTGTCAAAAGGGTCATGGGGACTTCCCTAGGAAGTCCCCATGACCCCTTATGACACATTGGCATTGCTTAGAGTGTGTCCCTAAAGG